>JAKSZT010054210.1:213380-326878 GCA_026826555.1 Tolypeutes matacus | reverse complement strand
TACCATGCATAGGTTCAAATAGAAGGGGCAAATAGAGCCATGTGTAGGGAAACCACAAATGAGTTCAACTCTCTCACACTGGAAGCATAAATTCCAAGGTAAGGCACACTGGCAGGGTGACAAACTCCTGAGATGTCTGCACTTCCTGTAGTGTCTCGATGTCTCTAGAACCTCAGGAGTCCTGCTATTTGAGGCAATATTTAATGTGGAAGTCAATTAGATCTTGCTGAGACCTGCATAAGCATAACTTCTGGAATGACCTCCCCACTCACTTTCAAAGTTCTAAGCCATAAAAACTCATTTGTATTTACCATATCCCTTCTATGGTCAAGGTCTTTTTCCAGGTGTATTGCCAGTTGGCAGTTGGTAATAATCACTTCTGGCCAGATAGGCTCTTCCCCAGAAGTCATGTCCCATACCAGGGGGAAGGTAGTACATTTATACACTGAGTTTGGCTTAGAGAGAGGACACATTTGGCCCACAAAGTGACGCTCATGAGATAACTCTTAGACAACATATATTACTAGATTAAGTTTAAATTTCAAAAGAAAAGATTCATAAGTGCAATAATCAATATCAAGTGCCCAGTGCAGTGGTCCATTCTCCTTCACTAAGCACCACCCCTGTAAACAGGGCATTTATGCTTTCCCATTAGAGAATAAAAAAGAATTCCCCAAGATGGGAATTTGATATTGTTTGGTTACTGTGTGGATCTCCACCTACCATTGCAATACCCCATGAACACATGAATACATTCATATTCCTTAGAGGCATACCCCAGTTGTATCCTCCATCACTGATACACCACACCAATGATCCTCACCTGACACAGTTGTGACCCTTCTGTAATCCAAAACCTTTCCAAAGATGAGGCCAAGAAAATAACCAAATAAAAGTAATAAGAAAATGAAATAATAATGATAGTTTTTAAAATAACATATAAAAGACAAAAAATTTTAGAAATTAAAATATTTAAACAATTTTAAATAATATAAACTTTTAAAACATTAATTACTGTAACATCTATTGTTTGAATGTACAGTGAGATTTTTTTTCAGTATGTTCTTTTCATTTTTTTAATAACATTTTTTTTAATTTTTTAAAAGATACTTAGATTACATAAATGTTACACAAAAATTATAGGGATTCCCATATGACCCACCTCCCACACCTCCCACAAGCTCCCACATAAACATCTTTCATTAGTGTGGCATATGACCTGCAATGGATATACACATCCTGGGGCTTTGCCACTAAGCATGGACCATAGTTCCATTGTACACCACACTCTCACCCACACAGTTGTGCATGTTATATGCTGATACAAAACGGCCTATATCTGTTGTTGCAATGTCACTCAGGATGGTTTCCAAGTCCCCAAAACCCCTGTATTACAACTGCTTTTCCCTCTCCCTGCCCACAGAGCATCCAGTGGTCACTGGCTCCACATTAATGTTGTAATTTCTTCCATTGCTTGACTCACAATATAACAGTATACAAATAAGTCCACTCTAGTCCATGGATCTACCCCCAATCCCGAGGAGTTGGAGATGGTAATGTCCTCTCCACCTCCAAGTGAGAGGGGGCTTATATCCCATGGATAAGATGGATGGGATTGTCCTACCTGCAGCTGAAGACTCTCTCCATTCCCTGGGATGGCCGTTGTCCATCATCATCTCTGCGCAAGGTGTCCTGGGTGAGTCCATTGAGCTGTAGAGTAGGAGTTGCAGCTCCACTGAGATTCTGGGCCCAGCTGGCACATGGACAGCCCAAAGACTCAAGTCTCTGTAAGTATACCTACAAATAACAGTGCCACATATAGGTTTGAATAGAAGGGACAGATGGACCATGTGCAGGGATGACATATTTGAGTCCAACTCTGTCACTATCAGGAACACACATTCCAAAGTAGGGCCCACTGATAAGGCACCAAACTCTGAGGCTATCCACCCTGACATAGGACCTGGGTGTCTCCAGAGCCCTCAGGAGCCCCTCTATTTGGGGTGATATCCACATTGGAAGCCTCTGAGGCCCTACTGAGATATGCATAAGCGTTACCATTGGGATGACCTCCTGACTCACTTTGAAGTCTCTTAGCCATATGAACTCATTTGTTTTTACCTTTCCCCTTTTTATTCAAGGTCTTTTTCCAGTTGTATTGCCAGTTGGCACTTGGTAGTAATCCCTCACTGCCAGGGAGGCTCATCCCCGGGAGTCATGTGCCACACTGGGAGGAAGGCAATGCATTTATATGCTGAGTTTGCTTAGAGAGAGGCCACATTTGAGCAACAAGGAAGCTCTCAGGAGGCAACCATTAAGCACCCCATAACAATAGGCCAAGTTTCAATTTCAAGAGCAAAGACTCATAAGGCTAGTTATCAATAACATAAGTCCATCAGTGGATCATTCTCCTTTGCCAGACACTGCCTATGCCCTCGCATGACGTGCTCCCTTGAAGAATGTGGCAGAGCTCTCCAGAATTGGAATTCAGTATTATTTCATTTATTAAGTGATTCTCCACCCACTGTAACCATGCCCTGTGAGCATTTGAACAATTTTATATACCTTTTATGCAGGTTCAGGTGAACTTTCTCCCATGCACCCCCCATCCCTGACATCCCCCACCAATGATCCTCTCCTGTCCCAGTTGTAACCCTTTTGTGATCCAAAGCTTCTTTAAAGATGAAGCCAATACAAAAGCCAAATACAATTTATAGGGAAATGAAATAATAATGCTAAGTTTAAATGTAAGAGATAAAACACATGAAAACTTATAAAAAATTAAAAATAAAATAAAAGGATTGGGGTATTAAAAAAATGGGGAAAAATAAAAAATAAATGTTTTTTTGACATTTTGCCTTTTTTCACTGCAATATCAGGTGTGCAGTCTGTACCGTGGCACCTTCCCCTTCTCACTCCCCAGTGTATCAGTATTTCTCATTTTGTTTTCAAAGAAGTATTAGGTCACAGCAAAGTCACACACAGAATACAAGAGACTCTCCTATTCCCAACCTCTTGCCCCTTCCTCACCCCATATTAAAATCTTTTTGTATGGGGTTGGTAGCATTGTTATAACTGATATACAGATAGTGAAACATAGCTATGAAACATTGCCAATGGTTTACAGTATGGTTTACATTTTAGAGCATACACTTTTATACATTTTGATGATATTTACCATGTCCTGTGTCCATCACTGTAAGTTAATGAAAAACATTTCCACTGACCACTAAATACCCCTTGTTTGATCTATTCTGTTCCTCCCTCCCTATCACCCCAGGACCCATGATGACCCCTTAGCTTTACTCATTGGATGACAAGATTCATAGTACATGGAGCAAGAGGTCTTGACACACAATTTTGTCCTCCCCTATTAGGAGCCACCCATGCTCATAAGAGATGCCCAACTGTCTATTTCTGAGTGAGTCAGTCCTCCTCAAGTTGGGAGTCCATATCCTTTCTGCTCATTGTGTGGATCTCCACCCACTGATACAACACATTATGACAGGATGAACACTCACACACTCCCTAGAAGCCTGCTCCAAATGGGCATCCTGTCCCAAATGCCTGCCAACCAATACCCTAAACCAGTGACACTTCCTTGTCATATTGCTATAAGAGCATTCTCACCCCTATTCTTTCAACCTTATACCCATAAATCCCAAGTGTTTACCTTGTTCCTCTCCCATCTCTCCCCCCAGTATCCTGGGTAATCTAACCCACCCTTCCCAATCTACCCACCTGTCATCCTGTGCTACTAAACACAATAATATCACTACCCACCTGCCCTATCCTTTCAATACACAACTACACTCTATCACTTTACCATAGATAGATCCGTATGGATGATGGCTAACAAATTGCTCTTCTCTTTCTCTGTCCTCTAAACCTATCTTTCAGACAATAGTTCTCTGAGACTGCTCAATGTCCTTAATTCATATCAGTGAGGTCATGTACTGTTCATCTTCAATGCCTGGCTTGCTTCACTCAACATAATGTTTACAAGATTCTTCCATGTTATTCCATGTGTTAGTACATTATTCTCTCTTACAGCTGAGTAATATTCCATTGTATGTATGTACCACATTTTGTTTATCCATTCATCTGTTGATGGGCACCTGGGTTGATTCCAACTTTTGGCAATAGTGAACAATGCCACTATGAACATTGGTGTGCATATATCTGTTCATGTCTTTGCTTTCAAAGTGGAATCACTGGATCATATGGAATATCTATACTTAGTTTTTTTAGGAACTGCCAAACTGTCCTCCACAGTGGCTGGACCATTCCACAATCCCACCAGCAGTGGATGGGGGTTCCCATTGCTCCACATCTTCTCCAAAACTTATAGTTTTCTATTTTTTAAAAAAATATTTGCAATTCTAATGGGTGTAAGATGGTATCTAATTGTAGTTTTGATTTGCATTTCCCTAATAGCTAGCAATGTCAAGCACTTTTTCATGTGCTTTTTAGCCATCTGAATTTCTTCCTTTGAGAAGTGTCATTTCAGGTCACTTGCCCATTTTTTAATAGGCTGTTTGTCTTTTTTATTTTCAAGGTGTAGCATTTCTTTATATATGCAGGATATTAGGCTTCTATCAGATATATGGTTGCCAAATATTTTCTCCCATTGTATAGGCTGTCTTTTTATTTTCTTGATAACGTCCTGTGAGGTACAAATGCTTTTTATTAATTTTGAGGAGATCCCATTTATCTATTTTTTCTTTTGCTGCTCATGCTTTGGGTGTGAAGTTCATGAAACCATTTCCTATTACATGGTCCTGTCGATGCTTCCCTATATTATCTTCCAAGGTGTTTATGTTCCTGGCCCTTATATTTAGATCTTTGATCCATCTTGTGTTGATTTTTGTATAAGGTATGATATGGTGTTCTTCTCTCATTCTTTTGGATATGGACATCCAGTTCTCCAAGCACCACTTGTTGAAGAGGCCAACTGAGTGTTTTCCAGTGTTTGCCTCATGCATTTTGAGGCAACCTGATTAGGTGCATAAATGTTTATGATTGTTCTCTGTACTTGAAAGATTAGCCCTTTACTAATATATAGTGTCCATCTTTGTCTCTTACAAGAGTTTTGCATTTAAAGTCTATTTTGTATGATATTAGGATAGCTATTCCTGCCCTTTTTTTATTATTCTTCACTTGTAAAATTGTTTTCCAGCCATTCACTTTCAGCTTCCTTGAATTCCTGGGCCCAAGGTGGGTTTCTTGTAGACAGCATATAGATAGATCATGTTTCCTTATCCATTCTGCCAATTTGTGTCTCTTGACTGGTGAGTTTAATCCCTTATTACTTACAGCGAATTTCTTACATCAGCCATATTTTCTTTTGGTTTATGTATGTCATATGCTGTTTTTATTTCTCTTTTTGTCTTTTTAGCTGTTCTTACACTCTCCTCCAACTCTCGTTCTCTTCTGTTTTTTTCTTTCAACCTGTAGAACTTCCTTTAGTAAATCTTGAAGTGCAGGTTTCTTATTGGGATACTCTCTTAATCTCTGTTTATCTGTGAATATTTTGAACTCTCCATCATTTTTGAATGCCAGCTTTGCTGGATAGAGAATTTGTGGCTAGAAGTTTTTTTTTAATTTTAGTGCCTTGACTATATCATACCACTGTTTTCTTGCCTCCATGGTTTCAGATGAGAAATCAGCACTTAATCTTATTGTGCTTCCCTTGTATGTGATGGTTCTCTTTTCTCATGCTGCTTTGAGTATTTTCTCCTTGTCTTGAGCATTGGACATGTTGACAATTATATGTCTTGGAGTAGACCTGTTGGGAGTTATACTGTTTGGGGTGCGTTGTGCTTCCTGGACCCGTACATCCATCTCTGTAAATAAGGTTGGGAAGTTTTCAGCCATTATTTCCTTCAACACTCCTTCTGTTCCCTTTCTGTTCTCTTCTCCTTCTGGGGTGCCTATAATGCATATGTTTGTGTATTTTGTGTTGTCAGTTAAATCCCTAAGTCCCTGCTGGATTTTTTCTATTTTTTATCTATCTGTTCTATTATATGTTTGATTTCAGATGTACTCTTTTCCACATCACTAAGTCTTTCTTCTGCCTGTTCAAATCTGCTGTTATGTGAATCCAGCATCTTTTTTATTTCTTGGATTGTTCCATTCATCACCATCATATCCGTTATCTTTTTACGTATGTTTACAATTTCTTCAGTATATTCTCCCAGTATCTTCTTAATGTCCTTAATCTCTTCCTTCAGTTCATTAACTTGGTCCATTATATTGGTTTGGACAGCTTTGATTAGTTGTTCGATGCTCTGCATCTCTTACTGGTTTTTAGCTTGTTCATTGGACTGGTCCATGTCTTCCTTTTCTCAGTATGGTTTCCAATTTTTTGTTGCCCTCTGGTCATCATTTTATCTTATGGGTTTATTCAGTTGATTAGCTTCTCTCTCTGCTCTAGAGTTTTATTTAGCTGCTGGTTCTGTGTGTGTGTTAAGTTTTGTCTTTGACTCTTTGTTTTTCTTGTTCTATTTCATTGCTTTTATCTATGTTCCCTTGAAGGAAAAAGATTAGGGCCAGAGGAATCAAAAAAGATAAGAATGGAAAAAGGATAATAGTAATGCTGATAAAAGTTAGAAGAGGTGCCATATAAGACTTAGTAAAATGAATAGTTAACTCATGTAGGCAGTGTAGAGTAATAGGGGAAAAAAGTGGAGTACCTACAGTGGAATGGGAAAACAAATAGAGAAAAATATATAGAATGATTTAAAAGGCAAGAATTATGAGGAGAGAGAGAAAGAGTAAAGAAAGGACTGAAAGGAAAAAGTTAATAATAATTTTAAAGCAACTAAACAGAATAGACAAATAGAAATAGTCACTCATGAAGTTGAGGACTAATGAAAAAAGGTGGAATGTAAGAACCACAACAGAAAGCAGAAGGTAGAAAGATGAAGAAAGGAAAAGAGATAGTGTTGGTAGACAAAATCAATATACACAGAAAATGAGAAATCAAGGAAGAAGAATCACAGCAAAGAAGAAACAAGCTAGCAGCATCTAATTTAAAAAAGGGTGGGTGGAAAGAGGAAGGAAAAGCAAGAAACAAATAGACAAACAAAGAAAAACCCAAGAAGCACACAAGCAAGCTGTCAAACAAAGCTAAGGAAGAACAGCGTTCCTTCTTGGGCCTTTGTGGAGCGAGCTTCTCAGCCTGCCTTCTCAGCCTACCTTACAGGCTTCTTTCTGTAGGTTTTGAGGCAGATTTTACCAATTAAACCAAGTTAATTTTTTTTTAAAGGAAACTTTTTTTTCTTGGAGAAATAAGGGACCCCAAAGAAGGCCTCTTCTAGACCACCCCCTTGCTGAGGGGACCCTAAATAGGCTCGTGGAAATGTATCAAACACGTCCCACTGCCTGGCCTCCCCAGGGGAGCTGTAACTGATTCTCCTCAGTGTGGAATGATAAAATTGGCTGGCTCCACCCCCTCCTGAGCCAAGCCTCCATATCACAGGGAGGTTAGGTAAATCAGGCTTCCTCAGCAGATTTGCCTCTCCCCTCAGCCTGGTGCCATTTCAAGCTGGCTGGTTTGCTCCCCAATGTTACAAGGGGGTCCAGGCAGCCAAACCCACAGAAACGAAACCCTTCTCCACCCTCTACCAGAACCCTCCCACCTTTGGAGAATGCTCCCCCTCACCAGGGTGCTGGCGGGAGTCTGGGCTTGCCCTATCTCTTTGCCCTGAGGGTGGAACTTGGCTGTCCATGTCCACGATTTCCAACTGGGGAAAAAAACTCATGATTTTATCTTTAGCAATCCACCTTGCTGTCCAGCTCCCTCCAGATCAATGCCTCTATTGTTCTTGCTCTGTTGGCCCCCAGAACAGACCACTTGGGCAGGATCCTGTCTCCAATCAGCTATCCTCTGCCAGAGAGATGGTAGGTGCCTACCTAAACCAACACCATCTTGCTCCTCCCACTCTAATTTAACCTTCAAAGATGATTTAGGTTATAGAAAAGTCATGTAGAGAATATAGAGTATTCTGATATATGCAATGCCCTTTTCTTTTTCTTCTCTTACCTACTATCAATATTTTATGTGTGGATGGTGCATTTGTTAAAATTGATGTTATAAATATTGAAGCATTATTACTAACCATGGTCAATCGTTGACATTACTGTTTACATTACATAAAGTACACTTTTATAAATGTTGACAAAATTTAAAATGGCCTGTGTCCATTATTTCAAGATTATCCAGAGCAATTCTAATGTCCAAAACATTCCCTATGTTACAACTATTTTATTCTACCCTCCCTCTCCCCTCAGGACCTATGGTAACCACTAAGGTTCACTTTTTGAAGAATAAGATCCATAGTTACAAGCAATAATATTGACACCTTGACATATTGGCCTATTTTCTTTTGTTAGGAACTTCCTGTGTTCTCAACAGCCACTTGCCCCTTTATTTGAGAACATAGCATGTATCCCCAGGATGGGAGTTTAATATTTTCTTGTTTATTTCATTGGTCTTCACCCAATGATATAACACACTATGAAAATATGAACACTTACACATTCCATAGAAGCCTATGCCAGGAGCACGTTGTCCTGTATGAACCCCCTTATATACAACAAATTTCACCAGTAAACCTCCCCTGCCATGGTTGCCAAAACAATATTCCCAACATTGTAGTTTTAACCACAGACCTGCAAATCCCAAGAGTTCACCTGCTCCTTCTCCCGAAACTACCCCCAGATCCATTAATAGTCCACACAATCATCCACCCTTCCCCACTCACAGACCAGCACCGCCAAACCCAATAGCATTACTACACCACTGACATACCTATTCACTGCACAATTACACCCTTCCAACTCATCATAAATTTTTCCCATATGGGCATTGGATCTCAGCCCTCTATTCCATTTCTTTCTCCTGTAAACCTATCTAGCTCTGTGAGTATGCTCAATTTGCTTAAGTCATATCAGTGATGTCTTGTAGTATTTTTCCTTCATTTCCTGACTTACATCATTAAACATAAGATCTTCAAGATTCATCTATGTTATCCTGTGTGTTAATACTGCATTCCTTCTTACAGCTGAGTAATTTTCCATTGTAATTATAACCCCCAATTTGCTTATTCATTTTTGTTGATGGACATTAGGTTTCCTTCCAAGTTTTGGCTTTGGTGAATAATGCCACTATGAACATTGGTGTGCACATAGCTGTTCATTTCCCTGCTTTCATTTCCTCTTGATAAATACCCCACAGTTGGATTGCTGGAACATATGGCAGTTCTATAGCTAGCTTCTGAGGAATAGCCAAACCATCCTCCACAATGGCTGCAACATTCTTCATTCCCATCAGCAGTGGATAAGTGATCCATTTTCTCCACATCCTCTCCAAAACTTGTAGTCCTCTGTTTATTTAATAGCCACCAGTTTAATGGATATAAGATGATATTTCATTATAGTTTTGATTTGCATTTCGCTAATAGCTAGTGATGTTGAGCATCTTTTCATGTGCTTTTTATCCATTTGTTTTTCTGTCTTTGGGGAAGTGTCTATTCAAATCACTTGCCCATTTTTTGAATGAGATCTCTGTCTTTTTATTTTAGATATGTAGGGTTTATTTGTATATGCCATATATTAGGCCCCTATCAGATAATTTGCAAACATTTTCTCCCATTTGAGTAGGCTGCCTTTTCAATTTCTTGGCAAACTCCTATGAAGTGCTTTTTTTTTAAATTTTAAGGCAGTAACATTTTTCTATTTTTCTTTTGTTGCTTATGCTTTGGGTATAAAGTTTATGAGTCTGTTTCTTCTACAAGATTTTTTAGATGCTTCCCATATTACTTTTCAGGAGATTTATGATCTTGGCTCTTACATTTAGATATTGGATCCATCTTGAGTTAATTTTTGTATAGGGCATGAGAGGGTGATCTTCTCCCATTATTTTGGATATGGATATCCAGTTCTACAAGCACCATTTATTGAAGAGGCCAGTCTCTCCCAGGTGAGTGGGCTTAGTGGCCTTGTCCAATATCAGTTGACTGTGGATTCAAAGATCTATATCAGCATTCTCAGTCATGTTCCATTGTTCAGTATGTCTATCCTTGTACCAATACCAATCAGTTTTGACCACGGTAGCTTTGTAGTATGTTTTAAAACCAAGTAGTGTGATTCTTCCTATTCCATTTTTCTTTTTCAATATGTCTGACTATTTGAGACTCCTTGCCCTTCCAAATAAATTTCATACTTAGCTTTTCTAATTCAGTAAAAGATGCTGTGGTAATTTTTATTGGGATTGCATTAAAACTGTAAATCAGGTTTTCACGGACCCAGTTCCTGACCGCCAACATATGGCGCCCAACGTGGGGCTCTGAAAATGAAAGTTTTCTTTCAGTCAATGTGCGGACCAAGGAGCTCCTGAGAGCAGTTTTAAAAGAAAAAAGAAACAGAAAAGGAGAACAGCAGTGGATCCCCTCTAGAAGAATCAAGCCTAGAGTTGAAGATGCTGCCAAGACTTAAACTATGGACATGGTCATTTTACATTGGATTAATTATAGGTAAAGTATTAGGTCAAGGTAAGATACCACATCATAATTACACTTATTGGGCATACATAACCAACCCACCTCTTCTAGAGCTGTTAACTTGGAGTGATGAATCACACCCAATTTATCTTAATTAATCTCACCATTTTCCAGGACCTATAAATATATGACTACTCTTAAAGCCAAAAGAAGAAGGGAAACTTATAGAAAATTTAACTTTGCCTTTTATAGACTGCCCTACTTGTATTGGATATGGTTCTGTATGCATGCAACCTAAAAATCACAGTCAAATTTATGTTCTCATTTTCCCTTCTTTGCCATATAAATAAGAAAATATGGTAAATCTTACATGTCCCTCTCACAATAGACTACTTAATGACAAATGGCATATTTGTCATGGGCTTACAGAGGTTGTGTTGTTTAATGATTCCTATGGAATTGTAAAGGATTGGGCCCTTATAGGGATACTGAAACCTATTAAAAATACAACCATATATTGGTTCATTAATAATTCAACCATAATCACAAATGACAGTAGTCCTTATTTCTGGAATTTTGGGTAATACAGAATTTACTAACAGCTCAATAAATTGGAAAAATCAAGGAAGATATATCCCTCAACCATGGGACACTAAACTTAACAAAACTCAAAGTTATTTGTGGAAATTATTTTTGGGAACTGTTCCAATTTTTTAATGGTAAGGCAGCAAAACTAATATTACTATTTTAAAAAGAAAATCAACTCAATTTCTTACAGTATGTGTGTGAGACCCTATAGTTTTATCATTGGAAAAGTAACTTTTGGTGAAAGGAACATTAGTTGCTCCAATTGCTCCTTATTTATATGTCTTAAGAATTAATATTTGAAGGAAAATCAAACTCTTTTTATAGCAAGAAGAAGAAAAGGACTATGGTTACCGGTTCAGATGACCAGACATTGGTAGCAGTCTCCAGAATCCTAGTTCCCATGGCATTTCCTTGACCATTAATTAAAAGGAAATAAAAGCCTGATTGGACTTTTAATAGCAGAAATTTTGGGACTGATTGGCATCATAACTGCTGCAGCTGTCGCTGGCACAGCCCTGCATCAAGGAGTCCAGAGTCAACAATATGCTAAGGACTGGCATAAAAATGCAAGTGAGATGTGGCATAGCCAGTCTCACATTGATATGGAACTGAATAATCGTATGAATGATCTTAAAACAGCTATTATACATTTGGGTAATCAAATTTATAATTTAAACTTGTTAAGAGCTCTTAAATGTGACAGGAATGAAAGTTCTTTTTGTATTACTCCTTTGGCTTATAGTAATAGTGAACATGATTGGGAGGAAGTAAAAAGTCATTTGATTGGATATAAGCATAATGTTTCTATAGATATTTTAGAATTGCAAAAGAAGGCGTCGAGCCTTTTTCAAAATGAATTGAAAGAAACCACTGGTGCAATTGTTTCACTGGTGGAAACAAAAACCAGTTCAAATATCATTTTGGATTGGATTAGGAATTATTGTTATATGCATTTTTATTGTCAAGGGTAGAGTAATAACATATATTCATAGAAAAAAGGAAGAATTAGACCAGATAAATGCATTTATGTTAAGAAACTTGGCCATGAAAAACTAATTTTGCATTATATAGTAGAAAGATTCTACTAATAACCCCTTGATCTTAATACTAATTATCTGCACAAAAAAATATTCACTTAAGGAACCTGAAGAAGCATAAATATTCATGAAATTGCCTTCCATGTAAGAGCTCAAAAGCTTGACTGGTAGTCAATGATGGGTAAGATTCTCAGAGGAGGACAACCTAAGACAGGCACAGTCACAAGAGCCTATGGAAGAAGACAAGTGTGACAGGAGGTCACCTTGTATCAGCTTATATAATGGTTCCTATGAGCTTTAACTAATAAAAAAGGGGGAAATGATGGAGTTTCAATTAAAGGCCATGACAACTGACAAAAAAGCAGGTCACCCTGGAATGTAGGAAACAAGCCCTCCGGTCTCATGCTAATAGGAGTTGGGTGGGGAAACATGTTGAGCTTGTAAGATTTACAATGTCTGTGAATTTCAGGAAGGAAAAGAGGAACTGAGCCATTAACTTTTAAGGCTTGCTCATATTAGTAAAATGTAAAAGCAGCATCGTTCCTGTAAAGCCATAGCTGCTCAAGTCCTCCGGAATTGATTGGCACAGCCTGTAGATAGGCAGTTGCTGTGCCGCATTGTACTGCTCGGGTATAAGTCCCAGGAGTGGCTGTGTAGCCCCCATGACATTCACAAGGTTTCCCATAGAGTTTCTCTAACAAGGTATTAGGGGAAACCGGGGGTCCCAAGTCCCCATGGGAGGCAGCCAAAAGACAGCACGCCGTCCAGATTTGTAGATTTGGCTTTCCATGCTGCTTCAATTCCTAGAACACAAGAAAACAACGCTTTCTCAGGGAGAGTCCTCTGCCCTGGATGCTTGATTATTATCTGTTTGTTTGACCATTCATTCCGGCAGCCATCTGGCTGCATCCATTTCTTTAGAATAAACGCAAACTGACCCTCTACCCCATATCAGGACAAGATCTGGTCCATGCCAAGTATTATCCAGAGGGTCTTTCCATAAGACGGTAGCAAATTTTGTATTAGTATTAGTATGCCAGAAACGTTCTGCTGTGGAGCGTCCATCTTTGTCCAGAATGAAAAAATTTAAAATAAAAAGAGAATGAGCTAATAAATTTCTGGAAGATCCCTTATTAGGGTACCATTCCCCCTCTTTATTTTATTTAAGGTATTTTTTAAGGATAAATGTGCTCTTTCTACTATTGCTTGTCCTTGAGGGTTATATGGTATTCCTGTAACATATTTAATATTTCAGTTACCGCAAATTTTTTTGAAAGATTGACTAAGATAGGCAGGCCCATTACCAGTTTTTAGCTGTGCTGGCAGACCCATTACAGCAAAACGATGTAATAAATGAGAATGTACATGCGAGGCATTTTCACCAGCTTGAGCAGTTGCCCAAATAAAATTAGAATATGTGTACCCTGTCACATGCACATACTGAAGGCGGCCAAAAGAAGGCACATGTGTAACATCCATTTGCCAAATTTCATTAGGATGTTCTCCACGGGGATTAGTTCCTGGAGAGAAAGTGGGGGCATTTATGGGCCCACAAGTAGGACATTGTCTAACAATCCTCTTACTTTCTTTTACTGTTAAGTGGGGATATTTATGACGTAAGCCAGAAGCATTAGTATGTGTAAGTTTATGATAATCAGCAGCAGATTCTTTATGAGCAATAAGTTTATTTACTAAATCATTTTAAGTCATAGGGCCAGGAAGTTGAGAATGAGAATGAATATGAGTAATGTAGATTGTTCACGAACAGTTTTTGTAATTGTAGGAAAAGAACTTCTAATTCAGAAGCTGGAGTTATTTGAGCTGTTTCTATATGACAAACAACGTGACAAACATAAGCAGAATCAGACACAGTATTTAAAGGCTCAGAAACATCAGTTAGCAATTGAATAACAGCCATAAGTTCTACCTTTTGGGCAGATAAATAAGGTGTTTTCCAAGATTTTGTAGTTGGGCCTAAATAGACTGCATTTCCATTACTGCTGCCATCAGTGTAGTAAGTTGGTGCAGCGGAGAGTGGTTGTTGTTTGACAACCTTAGGAAGAATCCATGAAGTACGTTTTTAAAAACTGTAAAAATTTTGAATTTGGGAAGTGATTGTCAATTGTTCCAATAAAATCTGCTAAGGCTACTTGCCAAGAGTTACTGAACTGCCAGTGCTGAGAAAGCTCTTGCTTTGTAAGGTCTAGTATGATTTTATCAGGATCTCTAGCCATAAGCTGTCTCAGACAAATACGGCCTTTTGATATTATTGCTGAGATTTTTTCAGGATAAGTATGAAGTTTTTTTTGTATCTTTGTTGGGTAGGAATATCCGTTCTATTATGCCATCCTCTTGCCAAAGTATCCCAGTAGGGGAATGGCAAGATGGAAATATTAAAAGAGAAATTGGAAAATTTATATTTATCCTTGTTAGCTGGCTATTTTGCAGTCTTTTTTTCCAGTCATTTTAACTCCTCTTTTGCTTCTGGGCTTAAAATGCGAGGACTATTTAAGTCAGGGTCTCCTGTTAGGGTATTGAAAAGATTAGTTAAAGCATAAGTTGGAATTCCTAAAGTAGGCCGTACCCAATTAATATCACCCAGTAATTTCTGAAAATCATTTAAAGTACGTAAATTATCACTTTGAAACTGGAGCTTTTGTGGAGTTATAATATTTCTATTAATAGTAAAGGAACTTGTTTTTGAATTTTTTCTTCTGCTATTTGCAACCCATGTTGAGGAAGAACTTCTTTAGCCATCTTGTGAGTATTTTGCTAATTCCTGAGGAAGGGGCCAGCCTCCCCAGGAAGGAACACAACACTCCTTGGGCAGTATGTTTTAAGGTTTATGCATCAGTCCCTGGGAGAGTGGCCAGCTCCTCCAGGGAGGAATACAACACCTTTTGAAATATACTTTATCTTATTTTAATTTGTTACAAGACATCTTTGGTGTGCTTACTATTTTAGTTTCCACTTATTATTATTATTATTATTATATATAGCAGAGGTGGAGTAAATCAAAAAACTTAAGTTAAAGCATCTGCCTTTAGATTTTTAGGTAGGTAGTTTTATAACACATATTATACTTTAAAATAATTAAAATTATGATTAATAACAGTATACTTTTATTTAATATTACACTGAAACATTATTAAATTTTCAGCAATTTTATACACCCTTAAAGTATTTATACGAACCTTTTATTCATATAACTTTAATTCTTATAAAATTAGAAAATTTCCCTCGATTGCACAACAGTCTCAAACACTTTACTCAACCTACATCACATGAACTTAACCACTTTCAGTATTCCACCCCCTTCCAGGCAACAGACTAAAACATTTGTAACAGTTTGAAACCAAAGGCTTTTTTGAGAGAGCAGATTTAAACATCATGTTCCCCCCAAAGCAACAAAACACGTCTCTCCAAGGAAACATCAAGGCCAAAGCACAAGAAGTTACTTTGATAAAACACTTTCCCTCTTGCACACTGATCACCCAGGAGAAAAAATCTGTGCAAATTTACACCAAAACAGACCATTGACTTGAAAAACCCCGAGAAAGAACAAAACTCCAACCCTGTTTTAATAACTTAGTCATTTTATCTTATGATAAAATTACTTTCTTTTCTTTAATAATAAAAGCACATTCTATATATCTTCTTTACTTAAGTTACCACAATGATTTTAGAAACTGTTTTTAAGCAAACTTCTGACAACATACAATTACCATCAACATTAAACAAACTTGTTAGAATAATGACTTAACTTGTTTATATCTATTTTTATTATTTTTAATTAATACCCATATTTATCAATATAAGCAATTATATAATGTTGGCCATTTGAATAGAGCTCTTTTAATAATTTTTATTCATCAATTTAATATTACCATCTGGAGGTATCAAAATATACACTGACACTGAACAAACAGACAAACACAAAACAAGTTACTACACATCAATAGAAACATATATCTTTGATTTCACTGCTTTTGAGCTATAATAATCCTGTAGGGTGTCTCCTACCCTCATCCATCTTTTTTCTTCTATTGTTCCTTCTTGCGGGAACCAGAGACATACATCTTTTAAAAAATCAAAAAAACTTAACAATTGCTTAATCTTTAACTTAACCTCGCGCGTCTTTAAAGCCTCCCTCAGGCCCTCCACGAATACTTCTTGCTGACTTAATGCTTGCCCCATAATTGCGTTGGTCTCTTACCGGGATTCACTGTCGCTGGGCAGGTTCCCCCGCGATGATCCCTCTTCTCTTCTGTAATGCGGCCGTCTTCTCTGACCAACGTTCCTTGCTGGGTCCCCCGTGCTCCGAGCCCCACATTGGGCGCCACTTGTCCCGTCCAGCGGGACGATCAACGGAAACCTTGAGAGGGGGAGAGGGAATGGGATGGGACAAGAGACGTGAGAGAGTGGAGACAAGACAGGAGTCTGATCAAGTCTTGTTTATTGGGGTGGAGTCGTGGGTATATATGGTATTTGAGGAAGCCTCCTGATTGGGCGCTCCTGCTACATAAAGTCCCCTGATTGGTTGGGCGTTCCTACTATCGTGGAATCCCCTGATTGGTTGGGCACTCCTACTATATGGAGTCCCCTGATTGGGCAGCGCTCCTACTATGTGGAGTCCCCTGATTGGTCATTCCTACCTCTGGCAGGAAACCACCGCCCTGTACTGGCTGCTTAAAGAAGAAGTACAGATTGAGAAATAAGAACTTAGCTGGATAGTTGCACAAAATGGTGCTAGCACACAAGATGGCCGTAATAATACCGGTGCCAGGGACAGCTTCCCACAACCACTGACTTCTTGCCTCCATGGTTTCAGATGAGAAATCTGCACTTAATCTTATCAAGTTTCCCTTGTATATGATGGATCTCTTTTTTCTTGTTGCTTTCAGTATTATCTCTTTTTATTGAGCATTGGAAAATTTGACAAGTAAATGTCTTTTTGTAGGCCTGTTAGGATTTATACTGTTTGGTGTATACTGCACTTCCTAGACATGTACAGCAATGTCCCTCAAAAAAGTTGGGAAATTTTCAGTCATTATTTCCTCTAACACTCCTCTGCCCCCTTTCCCTTCTCTTCTTCTGGCATGTCGATAATGCATATATTTGTGTATTTCATGTTGTCATTCAAATCCCTAAGTCCCTGCTGGATTTTTTCTATCTTTTTATCTATCTGTTCTACTCTCATTTTGATTTCAGATGTATTGTCTCTGACATCAAAAATTATTTTCTCTACCTTTTCAAATCTGCTCTTTAGTGATTTCTTTCATTTTTGCCATTCATCCCCTTCATATTTGTTATCTTTTTATCTACATTTGAAATTTCTTCAATATGTTTCCCAGTGTCTTCTTAATATCCTTAATATCCTTTATCTCTTCCTCCACTGAATACTTGTTGCATGTTCTGCATCTCCTCCAGTTTTTCAGTTTGTTCATTAGACTGGGTTATATCTTCCTTTTTCTTAGTATGACTTGTAATTTTTTTGTAGGTGTTGAGGTATCTGTTTATCTTGATGGGCTGTTTGGTTGATTAGCTTCTCTTTATACTCTACGGTTTTATTTCGTTGTTTTTTGTGTATGTGTGGAAAGGTTATTTTTGACAGTTAAATCCTGTTATACTATATACTTGCAGTTGTCTGTGTTCCTTTGAAAAATAATATTAGGGCTAGGGAAAAAGAAAGAGATAAAACAAAAAAAACAGTAGTAGTAATACATTTTTAAGAGGAAGAAGAGGAATCATACAAGAGATAGGAAAATAAATAAATAATATGAGTAAAAAAATTTTAAAGTACAAAGGAATAAGAATAAAAAAGGAGAAATAGAAAAAATGAAACAAAGAACAAAATAGGGAAAAATAAAATGAATAAAAAAGGTGGAACAATGAGAAGAGAGGAAAAGATATAAAGGAAAGAGAGAGAGAGAGAATGAAAGAAAAATGAAGGCCAAACATAAAGAGGTGGAATGGAAGAAAAACAAGAGAACACAGAAAATAGTAAAATGAAGGAAAGAAAAGAATTAAAGTAGGTAGAAAAAAAATAAGTAAAAGGAAAAGGAAGAAAATAAATGGGAAATTCAACAAATAAGTGACAAAAAATAACAACCACATTAGCAAAGCAAAACAAAAAAGAAAACCAGGAAAAAACAGCCTTCCTTCCTAAGTCCCTAAGGATCATTTCAGGATGCTTGTGCTCATCAATCAATCACCATTCAGCATGCCCTCCGTAGGTGATGTACCAATTTTTAACGAATAAAATTAAGAAACTAAAAAAGAATGTATAAAAATTTAAAAAAATAAAAACAGAAACAAGAAAACATAAAACAAGAAAAATTCTGTCTATATGCTCTCTGCCATAAGGTACACCCTGGGTGCCTGATAACCAGGTACACCACTCGCTGGGTCACTTCTCTAAAGAGACCCACAATTTGAACCAAAGACCTTATATAACAAGGTAAGAATTCCTCCACTGAGCTACATCATCTCAAGAACTAAAGCAGGCTTTAGAAAGCTTATCTGGATCTATCTGTCCCTTTTCCTTCAGGCAGATTAAGCTTCTAACATTTTGCCAAGCCAGGCTGCTTAGGCACCTGTCTCCCTCCTCTCTCTACCTTAGGTTCTCTCTCTCCCTGGTTGGCTCTGTCTGATAACCTGCCTGATCAAATCTTTATGCCCATTTCCCTGTGGCCACCTCTGTGTTGGTCAGGGACCTTTGGAGATTTAAAGAGGGCTCAGCTAACCAAACTCAATAAGAAGAAACCAAACACCTCTTCCTCCTGGGGAATGCTCCATCCCACTCCATTGTTTGCAGTGAGTCAGGGGCTTTACTAGAGTTATTTGCCTTGAGGTTGGGTATATGTGCCATTTCCAGCTACAGGGGTGAGTGACTCATGGTTTTACTTTGACTTCTTTATATGTCTATTTCCCTCCTTGATAATGCATAGAACTTTATCATTCTATATACCTCTAAAGCAGCTCCCTTGCATAGGTTTTTGCACTTTCTCTGCTTTTTTTTTTTTTTTTTTGTGCGATTTGGACTCTGCCTATATAGTTAATTGCCATTTTACCAGAAGTATCCTCTCGTGTAGTTTTTGAGATTACAGTATTTGTGCACCTATTTCATCCTTAAGAGGAAGTTTCCTTACTCTTATCTCACTTCCAGAAGTGTTATAATTTATCTACTTTTTAAAAATTTTCACCATATATTTTTTTATTTGTTTATTTCTAGAACACACAAAATGTACCTTCAAAATTGATAATCCATTCTTCTGTGGAGTTATGCTTCTATTTATTTTAACACTCCTTTAATTTTCTTTAGCTGCTTTTACCTGGAAGACTAATTGTAGTAGGGTTTCCCAGAGACAGCATTCACAGGTCAATTTTTCTAGCCCAAACAGTCCCAGGGACCCATGGGCTATGTTATCATCTGGATCTCCAGATTTTCTTCCAGGCTCACTCAGATAATTGGCAAAATTCAGTTATTTGTGTTTGTAGAACTGAGTTCCCATTATCTTTCTGGCTGTAGGCTGGGCCTCACTCTCAGATCCTGAATATACTCTCAAGGCTTATCCATAAGTCCCTCTCACTGCATGATAGTTTATGGCTCAAGACTAGTAGCAGAATGTCTCCCAAGAGCTGAATCACTTCTTTCAGGAAGAACCCAATTTCTCTTAAGGGCTCATCACTTTAGGTTTGTTCCAGCCTGGTTGCACTGTATTTTAATTAACTCAGAGTGAATATATATGAGACCTAATTACAACTGCAAAATTCCTGCTATTTTCATATAATGTAATACAATCACAAAAGTGAAATGTATTACATTCATAGACGCACCCATTCTCAAGAAGATGTGAATGTTCAGCATTCATACTCAGGGAGCAGGTACCATGGGATTTTACTCTTGTTTTTAATTGCATTCCCTCAAACATAAACTGCAGGTTATTTCACCAGCTTTGTTGTCTGCCATTAAATTCTTTTATGTCTCTATGACATACTTGAGGGAATGGTGGACAATTTAAAATTTTGCATAGTAAAATCAATCAGTGTTGCATATTACATTACTTCCACTGTTTTTCAAAATAGAAAATTCTTTAATATTGAAGAACTGTGTATAATGTATTGGCCCCTGTTTTCACATTTGGTTTTCCTAACTGTATCTTTCCCTTTTGTGGTTACATGAATTTTTAAAAGTTGCATTACATTCTGTAACCTTATGTAAGTCATTCTTCCTTACCATTCAACTATGCATGGACTTTATCTTAATATAAGATATTTTAATTGATAAATGACTTGTGAGATGAAATTATAACTATGATATCGCTCCCCCTGATTTTAAAATGTGTTTTTGTATATATCTTTATATTTTCAGGACTTTGTCATTTTATTTATTAATTGATTTTGATATTTTAAAAGTATTTTCTTTTCAATTTTGTTTTCAGAAATTACTATTAGATACTGCATTCAGTTTTGTTTAATAAGGTTATTTTGAAACAACTATATTTAATCCATGTCATTCTATCTGATGTTTTTAATTTCAATAAATTCACATTGCTTTAAACTTTTTGCTTATAGGAATGTACATATATTGATATACTTTTGTGAAAACATAAAAGAGAACAAAACAGTTGAAACCTCTGCACATTTGAATCATATATTATCCTGTAGAAGTCAGAGGGCATATTAATAAGTATTTGCATGGCATATTGGCCTGAGAGATGCATCTTCTGAATGAATTTAGTCAGTTTAAGACAGTAGATTGATGTGGCACATTCAGGATTTTGCAGACAATGGGCCAAGTAGGACTTTGCATGTTGGATAAGGAAAAAAGTTAGTACTGGAGTGTGTTTGTTTAATTTTTTAAGAAACAGCTCAAAATCCAAAGCTCTAGAATAATAAGGAGAAGAATACCATGAAAGAAAAGTGAAATAGGGACTTGCTTCAACTTTTATTGGTCCATATAAAAATAAATGTGATAAAATAAATATGGGACAGGCATAGGACTAGCAGATAGATAAGGGCACAATGTGGTGACCACAACAAGGTAGTTGCAGCAAGAATATCTGCCCTTCTGTGGTCCTTGAGTCTGGAGGAGCCTTTTCCCCCACACAGGCTGCCTGTTCTCTCTCCAAGCTCACTCTTCCATTGTATCTCCATTCAAAGATCTAGAAAAATTGTGGGGACTGGTCTTCTTTTCAGTCTTTCCTTGCCTTTAGTGCAATGGCTTGCAAAATTTTGACCATTTCTTAACTTCAAAAATAGGGTTAACTTTGTCATCCAAAGTGCATATGCAGACACACACACACAGAAGAGATTGATTCATGAATTGATTTTTTATTATTGTATACTATTATGAGACACTCTACTTCTTATAGAGTTTTATTTACTCTATTCTTTAATTCTTGCAAAATGATGTCTTGACCCACGTGTAGTTTCACATCTTTAAAAGTGGAAAGAATGTCCCTAGCATATCTTCCCACCTATTTAATATTTCTCAGCTTCTACTCTCTCATCATTTACAGTACCTGTGAAACTGCCTTCTTTTGCTCATTCACACAATATATATTTATTGAGCTTCTATTATTATTGAGCTTCCAACCAATCTGGCTCACTGCAACAAAATGTATATAGAACATTTTTACATCTCTTAAGGCACTCAGTCTGGCAGGGATAAGACTGGAGTTCAATAAAAGCAACATACTAAGATAGTCTCCACTACTCAAATTAGGTATGTGCAAGGATTTGCCACAAATCTTACTATGGGAAAGTTTTGGATAAGTTTAAAAATCTAGATGACTGTCAACTAACCTGAATGGGTGTTTCAGTTTCCAGAATGAAAGGGAGTGAAAAAATACTAAACGGATCTGTCAGAGAGCAATGCAGAGTGAAATGCTGTATAAATCTATTTAGTATGGAAACTATGGAGATCTGGCAAAGGAGCAAGTCAGGTTCAAAGTCTTGGGCACCAGCGTCCATGAGGGCAGCCCACAGGGTGAGGGGACAATGACAGGTTAGCCAGTGAGGGTCAAGGTTGCATTGAAGCTGTGATATTTTGACTTCATTGTACAGTGGGGAATCACAGGTGTCTGAAGTAATGGAATTTGGAGATCACTTTTGTGATCCTTCTGGGTCAATGTGAATTTCAGCTTAAGGATTGTTTGGTTTGCAGTTACTGGGAAATATAACAAGAATATGAAATTTTGGAGAAGAAGGTAAATAAAGAAAAATAAATTTAAATAGTGTAAGAAAACTCAGCCTCATCTCATCCCCAGTGAAAACAATTCACTTACTGACAGGAAAGAACTATGCTAGGTTTTAAAATGTATTGTTTAAGTTTGTCAACTTTCCTATGATGGTGAAACCATAATACATACAATGTAGGAAAAGGTATTAAGGGTTAGAATGTTTTCCTTCTTATCCAAGTTTATCATATAATATGTATTTAATCAAAGATTCAAAACCTGGTTTATCTGATTACAAAATTTTTACATTAAACACAATTTAAAACACTTCTATTGTAAAAAATTCCTAACATTTTTGGTACTTGTATTCTCTTTCAAGAAATGTTTGTGTATTCCCTTTGCTCATTTTATTCATGGGGTGTACAATTTGTATGGTGTATGACACTGTAAAAAGATATCAATAATTGGATCTATTGACCTTTTATTAGTATTTTTTTGACATCCAGAGAATGGAACTTTGATTGGAATTCTTCCAGAACCAAGTAAGGTTTTCTTCCTCAGAGATTCTGAGGCTTGACCTGAGTTAATAACATTTTTTTTATCCTTGTATTAGTCAGGGTTCTCTCAGGAAACAGAATCAACAGGAGATATCTGTCAATAATATGAGGTTTGAAAATAGTTTCTGACATGACCATGGGGATGCACAAGTCCAGGTTCCACAGGCAGGCTGCAAACCAGGGGTTCCGATGAAAGTTCGATGAAAGGTCCTTGATGAGTTTCTGGGAGAAGGTGGCTGTCCAACGACGAGCTGGGAAATTCTCTCTGTTGAAATCACTTCCCCTTTTAAGGAATCCAACTAATTGGATAAAAGTATCACCCATTGATGATGCAATTTCCCTGATTGATGCAGATGTAATCAGCCATCCACGCAGTAAACTCACTGGTGATCAAAGTCCATAAATGCTCTTGTTTTACAATTAGCCCAGTGTTTGCTGGACCAAACACCTGGACACAATTACGTGGCTGAGTTGACACATTAGCCTAACCATCACAATCCTCATGTCTATTTCATTGTTCTTTCTCTCCCTATGGTTATTGAGAAGATTTTATGTTTTTTAAACACAAGGTGTAAAATGGCCACAACAAAATCAATACCCTAGTCCCCATTTGCATGGGAGTTGTGACAGTTGGAATTTCTTGTTACCATTTTTAATTATTTTGGGAAAAGACAATCTGATGTCAGTTTGCATTATATCCACTCCTAGACAAATCTGTGTTGCTGGAGGTGAGAAGAGCATGGAATTAATTTGGCCCAGGAGACCACTATATGTTGTGTTTTCTTGGGTACCTGTGTGTGTTTTTGTTTATTGGACAATAGCATCAAAGATCAGGGCAAGTGAGTTAAAAAATTCCATTAAGTGTGTCCACTAATTCAGTCTAGATGTAATTCTATAGAGGAAAATGAGTGGCTATTTTTGGGATAGCATTGCAAACAAATTAATAAAATGCGAGGGTTACATCATATGCATAAGGAACTTCCTGAGTCTTGAAGATTCAGAAGCAATGATGCCAATTCATCCTTCATCATCTCTGACCACTATTCCTCTTCCTCATCCCACTACCACACAGTTTTTCTTGTTGGCCTTGAATCCTGAAACAAGTCCTTTCTTTGGGGTCTTTGACCTTGGCATTCTTCTGCTGGCCACACTGCTCCTTGTTTCCTTGTGGCTCCAAACTTCTCTTCCTTGAGGTCTTCTTCAAATGTCATTTTATCTGCTGGTTTCATTTGAATACCCCAAGAGAACATTGCCTGCCCCATTTACTAACTCCTTTTTCCTCGTATCTTTCCCTCTTAGCAGTTGCCACTATCTGACATATGATGCTTTTATTTGCTTATATTCTTTCTCCATCAGCAGAATGTAAGCATTCTTGTTTCCTACTCTGTGACCATAGCCTAGGCAGTGTCTGGCACAAAGACAGCATTGAATAATCAGTCCTCAAATAAATGAATGAATTTCTCTTTAAAACCTTAGACTACATGACAATTAGATTAATATTCTCAAAGTGGGGTGTGAATTACTAATCAAGGCTGGCCATGCAGTTCACCAAAACAGGGAACCGCTCCATAAATAAAATATGGAAATTACTTTCTTGAGTGAAAAATGTAAACTGCAGAGAGTTTAGTAATGACTGATTGAAAACTAGACATGCTATGTTTTTTATAATTCTTTGTAGTAACGTCAAACATGGGAAATCAGGACATAAAACACAAATTTCAGGATTTCTTCTTGTGGGATTTTCAGAGGAACCAGAATTGCAGCCCTCCATCTTTGGGCTGTTCTTGTCCATGTATCTAGTCACATTCAAAGGGAACCTACATATCATCTTGGCCACCGTCATTGACTCCAACTTCCTCATGCCCATTAGTTCTTCCTTTTTAACCTCTCATTTTGTGACAGCTGTTTCACATCCACCACTGTCCCAAAGAAGCTGGTGCCATATACAGATACAAAGCAGAGTCATAACATACAGACTGCCTCACCCGGATGTATGCTTTTTGTCGGGTTGGGCAAATCTCTCCTGGCCATGATGGCTCATGACTACTTTGTGGCCTTCTGCCAAACCCTGCACTACATGGTCATCATGAAATTCTGGCTCTGTGTCCTGATGACTATGGGGTCCTGGACAATGAGTACCCTGCATTCCTTGTTACAAAGTTTAATGGTGTTTCAGCTGTCTTTTTTTTTTTTTTTTTTTAAAGATTTTATTTATTTATTCATTTATCCCCCCTTGCTGCTTATGCTCGCTGGGTCAGCTAACCACGCCGTGCGGGCGGGCTTGCCTTCACCAGGAGGCCCCGGGAACCGGACCCGGGGCCTCCCATATGGTAAACGGGAGCCCTACTGATTGAGCCACAGCCGCTTCCCTCAGCTGTCTTTTTGTACACACTCAGAAACCCCCCACTTTATCTGTTATGTTCTTGGCTGGGCTTCCTCACACAATGGAGATTAAGAGGCTATAGGCTAGTCTAGGGTATTCATTAATGTAACAATGAAATTTTCTCCATATGTCTTCATTCTATAACAGGTGAGCCTGGAGTTGTACACAAGACTGATCTAGAGGTTTAAGGGATAACAGCAATACCAGCTGAGCTCTCCTGAGGCAAATAGTCATTTCCACCATATTCTCTAGGTCAAATCTATTTGGTACTCTGCCAGTGGGCCCGAGAGAACCCTGACTAATACAGCTTGGTACCAGGAGTGGTTCTTGAGGAACAGAGTCTTAAACATGGGATGTCTGAGGTGGTTCTGGGAGTTTTGTAACTGACTCTCTACTCTAATTGGACTCAGGGGTACTAATGACTCCCTTTCCAATAACGAAGAGGTTGCTAACAATCCATGGCGTGAGCTGGCAATAGAGATACACAAAACGGCATCACTGGATTCCCCTACTTCCATGTTTATAAGAAGCAAGGATCTGGTTGAGAGTGTTTTCAATACCTTAACAGAATTTTGTGGAGTCAAAAAGTATAATGATGTTGGTTGGCTCCTCCTAGATACTCTGGATACAGTTCCAAAAGAAAGAGATGAGCTAGTCTTCAAATTTGAAACTTAAATGCCACATGAATGATATGAAAGTTTCTACGTGTGCCTTGAGAGAAAACCTTGTCTCCTGTAACCACAGACGTGAGATATCTGAGACTCAAACCCAGACTCTTATGGTACGAGTAGCAGAATTACAGAGGAAACTAAAATCTCAACCTCACAGTGTTTCTGCAATTAAAGTGAAGGCATTGATTGGAAAGTAGTGGAACCCTGAGGATTGGGATGGAGACATATGGGTATGAAGCTGTATCTTCTCTTATCCTTTCCTTTGTCTTTATGAGTATATAATTTCCTCATAATTTCCCCATTATTTAATTGTATTTGGGGAAGAAGAGGATACAAATGCCTGTTTAAATCCGTC
Source organism: Tolypeutes matacus (assembly GCA_026826555.1). Taxonomy (NCBI): domain Eukaryota; kingdom Metazoa; phylum Chordata; class Mammalia; order Cingulata; family Chlamyphoridae; genus Tolypeutes; species Tolypeutes matacus. Next base: position 300,598 of record JAKSZT010054210.1, on the reverse strand, counting down.
ATTGTAAGCAAAACTATGCTTTGCTTAATTTCATTTGTATTTTTTCTTGTCTAATGAATATAAAATATTTTAAAAATATAATAAATAAAATAAACACTTTCATATATAGATATAACATTGTAAATTGGAACAGAGTCCCATACTCAGTCTTCCAGCATAAATACAGAAAATTAATAAAATATAGATAGGTTTTTTGGGCAGTGGACATGAAAGACTATGAGCCTTGAATAAAAATTATTGAAAAATATTATTCATCTATTTTATTTTCTGTAAAGACAATGATTAGTATTCATATCCTGTTGGAGTGGTTCAAACAGAGTGAGATTTCAAGTAATTATAGTCTCCTTTCCTTCCAAAATTAAGGTTTAAGGATATTAATATCATAGTGTTCAGTTTAAAGCAAAACAATTATAAGGTATGAAAGGAATTCCATAATATTCAAAGAAAAGTCAGTCATCAAGGCAAACAAGCAGTAAGATTAAGATTAAACAAAACTTTAAACTAAGCCTACACTTGCATAAAATGATAACTAACAGCAAAACAAAATTAGACTAACATTTATTCTTCATATTTGTTGGAAATGTATTCCAATTTCTCAATAATGCCTTTGCATGAATAATTATATGTACATCTATATCTGTCTAAGCCAGTGTCAAATCTATTTTCTAAGAAAGAAAGAAAGAGAGAGAGAGAGAGAGAAAGAGATAGGGAAAAGAGAGAAAGAGAGAAAGAGAAAGAGCAGTTTATTTGAAATTCTAGTGGGGGGAAATGTGGGAGAGGGAGGGGTTTGGATAATGGGAATCCCTTATACTTTGCATGTAATTTTAAAATGTAATTTTAAAACATCTTTAAAATTATAAAGTTTATTCTATGAAATAAAATTTAGTGGGATGAGTTATTAACACTGGTTACTGGTGGAGGTACCAAAGACATTCAAACTCTAAGGAAAATCATTTCTAGTTTTGATTTCTTCACACAAGCAATCCATCAAATAATGAGATGGTAGAAGTATTTCATATTGATCATATAATTGTTTGTTGTTTTCTCTGGGCTTCCAACTTGTAAAACTATTTTCTTGGTTATAGATCTGTCGGTTTAAATCTAATTTGTCATAAATTAAAAATAGTATTTCAATTTGATTGCAATGTTTAACCCAAAAAAATGGAATTACCAAAAAACGAGACTATTAATAAACATTATTTTAGTCTACACAATAACAATAAAATACTCAGAAGCTGAACACCTCTCTACCTCCAATACCACCTCTTTTGTACAAGCTCCTCAACCTCATAACCTCACAATAGGGAGTAGTGTAGATAGTTTTATGTCCTCATTTCCAGTAGTTCCCTCTAAAATCTAGTTTTGTCAGAGATTGATCAAGTTCAAATATAAGTCGGATCATTTTGTTCCTTATTTCAAACAATTCATGGCTTTCTTCTCACTCACGGTACAAATTAAATCCCCGTTAACAGCAGTGTCACTTGGTGTAGCCCACCTTTTCCGTTTTCTCTCATCACCTACTAGTGTCGACATAACCTATTGCCTGGGGCTTTCCTGCTCTCTGCTGGTTGCCTGGCTCACTTTCACCTCTGAAATGTGCTCTTTATGGACCCTCTGCCAGTAAGTCACACTCTCCCAAGATCTGTGATGTCCTCTGTTCCTCACACACCTCTACCTCCCTCCAAAGCACGACTTGGCGGCGAGTTGCAATGATATTCCAGCCTACATTTGGTCTTTGAGTCCCTGCATCGTTTTTAGTGAGGCAATCCCAACAGAAGGCATTCAAGAAATGATGAATGAATAATAGGAGCCTAGAATTAATTACAGCTCTGCTCATACAGGTGCAAACGACTGACAGAATAAAAATGTGACATACTGATTCCATTAATTACTCAGTGAGATTTTTATCAAATGGTGAAACCAATTAAAAAAGTCAGTGGAGACTATGGTAGCACCATTTCCCTTTGGAATCAAGCAATTTGATAAATTGTAATCCTTGGATCTTGTTCAAGCTCATGGGAGAGCAGCAACAGAGGTAAAATGACTGAGCTCTTCTTTTCCACTTATTCTGCCAAGATAGATATCCATGAAGCCAGAGTATGCAGGAGATTTCATAGGAATCCACATACTCTACGTTCTCTTTTCAACTGAAATTTTGCAGTCTCCTCTAGGGGTAACCTCAGAAGACAGCAGGATCCTTCATGCACCATGACTGGATAGACACCAGTAAGTCATTATGCTTTAGAAGACAATTCCCTTTAGATTTAAAAGTAACCCAAGAAATAGAACAGTCATTAAAAATCTTTTTTATCTAAAACATGAAATATAAGTTTTAAAGAGATCAGAATAGTCACTGTTGCTGACATTATTTCATTTACCAAGGACATCAGTGTTTGGGGATGAATTTCAATGGGTGAAAATATTACTTTATATTTTCCTTAATTTTAGTTGTTCCACAAAATCTGTGATTTTTAATATTCTTAGTATATTACAACATCATGGTTCAGAAGTGTATATAATGAATATTAGGCCTTGTAAATATTAATTATGTAAATTAGCATAGCTCAGGAGGTTGAAAATGTATTCAAGGTTAAAATGAAATCACAATAATTAAGGAAAGGTAAATAAAATGTAATTAATGGTGAAACAAAAATGAGTGTTTTTAATGTATACTCTTTCAACTATTACTGTGTCAGAAGCATTAAGAACTTTATTTTTTAGTAGTTTTCTTTTAAAATTATGTTACCCTCACAATAAAAGAAACAGAGAGAATGGATGTTAGAAATATTTCTATTTATGGCCTTGAATATTATTCTTAATAATGTGAGTAATTTTGAGTTATAAAGAATTCACAATATTAGTTTGAAGAGAAATGGGAGGTAGAGATATAACAAATCAAAATTTATAAACATTATTAAATTGGTCATATATATTAACCTGATTAATAATAACACATCCTAATCCTTGTTTTTCCTTTTAATAAAATATATAGAATAATTTCCTCCATTTTCTAGAATTATTTTATATTACCTTTCTTCTAAATCCAACAACCAACATTTACTCTGTGATCTTTCCACCACCCACGATCATGAAGAGACAAGGAGTATAATATTTAAAAAAGAGTTAAAGGGAAGAGTGTGGGATGAGAAATGTAAAGTACATGCACAAATATTTTACAAAATTCAAATGAAATAAAAAAAAATGTACAAATAAGAGACATATTTTGGGTAATCTAAGCACCTCTTAAAATATATGTATATATATATATATAAATAACATTTTTGTAAGCAAATATATATATGCATATATATTTATATATCATTTTGCAAATGTTTGTATGTATTGTGAGAATTTTGATTTTTACCCATAATAAAAAAAAAAAAAAAAAGAGAGACATCTACCTGTCTCTGCCAACAGAATCACTGACTATGCTTTTTCATCAGGCTAGTACCATCTGAATTTAGCTCCCTGTGCCACCTCTTCTCCCCCAACAAATAATTTGTATCAATCTTATTGGAAGGATCAAGTGTCCCATGGATGGGGATGGGTAGTGGGATAGACATGAAAACTGTAATAAAATACTGTCAATATTTCAGATGTACAGTACCTAAGTTCATGCTTCATGACATTTAATAGTGTTACTATAATGAAAGAAAAATCTCATATGGAAAATACAATTATTGGTTTTATTAAATGTGGAGAAAATGTCAAATGGAGAATAATAGAGAAAAGTATATAATGTGATGAAAAGGGAGGTCAAAATCTTAGCACATATATTATTGATCTCTGATAGCTAGAGTAACCAAGTTATGTGTCCTCTGGAACTTTATGTATAAGATGACAAATGATGACAATTTGGGTTTTGTAAAGGAGAAAAAAGCCAGCCATTAGATAAATCGCTCATTAAAATTTCCAAATAATACAACAGCTCTAAACTTGATGTTCTTGAGAGAGCAATAAGGCCGAGTATTTAGTAATATTAAAGGAAGTTTAGCGACTGTTCAGTATTATTATGAGATCTTTTGACTGTTAAATTCTTGGAAGCTGTGTAGAAGCTGAGATTATCTTAGTCATGTGAAAGAATGTAGGGACAGCAAGGCTAGGACACAATTTAACATTTGTTAGTTGTGAATTTGGATTTATCAAGAGAGTTGGAAAGGCATTGCTAAGTGCATTAGAAAATATTCAGCCATTCGGCCACTATAATAGAATATATTTGGACAATATAATGACAGGTTTATATTAACTGAAACAAAATGGGTACAGTAAACCAAATTGAAAAAGGAAATGATTGATTATCAATAAACTGATATTTTACTCTGGAATAATTTTGTGATTAATTAATTGTTTTTGAAATTACCATATGCAGGGACTCAAGATTGGATATTGATTGTTTTATTCCTCTCTACAATGTTTTATAGATTATGACTGCAGTAATGATAAATATGACAGTTGTGACTGAATTTATTCTCATGGAATTTTGACCATTCAAAATATGTATATATTGCCATCAGTAATCTTCCCAATTACTTACTTTTGTGCCCTGATGGGGAATGTCCTCATTATCACGATCACAAAATTAGATGAGCACCTTCACCATCCCCATGTACTTCTTTCTGAAGAATTTATCTTTCCTGGATCTCTGCCTCATTCCAGTTACAGTCCCCAAATCTATTTTCAACTCCTTGATCCACAATAATTCCATCTCCTTCTTTGGTTGTGTCACCCAAGTCTTTTAGTGTTTTTTTTTTTTTTTCAGCAGCTGCAGAGCTGTTTCTCCTCACAGCTATGTCCTTTGATCTCTATGCTGTCATCTGCCATCCTCTGCACTATGAAGTCATCATGAACATGGGCACATGCATGCAGGTGGCAGCTATGTCTTGGCTGGGTGGGGGTCTGACTGCTGTGATGCAAACAGCTGGTACCTTCTCCTAATCTTTCTGTGGATCCAACACAGTCCATCTGTTCTTCTGTGACATAACCCAGTTATTAGCTATTTCTTGTTCAGAAAATTTAATGAGAGAAATTGTGCCCATTCTCATTACCATGGTTTTCGAGTTCTGTTGTTTTATTTCCATTGTCATTTCCTATGTCTACATCTTCTCCACTGTCAAGAAGTTTCCATCAACAGAAGGCCAGTCAAAAGCCTACTCCACTTGCCTTCCACACCTGGTTTTCATTGTATTATTTCTTTCTACTGGCTTCACTGCTTATCTAAAGCCAACTTCAGCATCCCCTTCTATTTCTGACCTTGTAATATCTGTTTTCTACACTGTGGTACCACCAACCTTGAGTCCCTTCATAGACTGTCTAAGAAACAAGGCCATGAAGATAACTCTGAGCATGTTATTGGAAGGAAAGCTCATCAAAAAGTAAATATTTCATGTTTTCTTTCTAAAGCGAATATAACCTACAAATATTCTTCATTTATTCATTTTTCCTCCAACTTTTACAGGTAAATATTTAAAAAGAAATAAATGAACAGCTCCTTATTAGGAATTGTCATTGGACAAAAATAACACACTTTCCTATTATGTAAGCCACTGGAATCCATAAATTTATAGATCCATTTGTCACCACATTATTAAGTGGTATTCATAAGTAGAATTCTATTTTTAATATGATATAAGGAAACATGTTTACTTGGAAATCACTACCACTCATTACCAACCTTTACCAAAACATACAAAAGCAACAAACAAAAAATTACCCCCAAACCCTACTGCTTTCGGATCTCACCCAACAATTCAAATAACTAAAATATTTATATTATCCATTCTCTGTATTAAATTGCTTATTCAAACCCACCATTAGGGATAATATTTCAAAATCAAATGTGGTGATTTCACATGCCAAATCTTAATTATAAGAAGCTATCTTTCATTCTATATCTCATTGAGGGTTTTCAGTCAAACGTCAAAAAAATATGTTAGTTTATTTTTCCAGAGAAACATGTCAGAATCCCAAGGGAATAAAGGAGCTATGATTCAAGTCTGATATTGAAATGTATATTAATTTGGTTAATGCTTTATTTTCATCACAATATGACTATACTCCTTTGAAACCCTAAGTACAAATGTAAAATATATAATTACAAATTTTAAATCACATATTTTATTTTGATCTGAACTGTTATTATTTTTTTATATTCTTGATTGTTGAAAAACATTTATCAACCAAGTTATTTCTTTTTATTTTGAATAATATAAACAACAAAATCCATCTTTTTTAATAAATTTGATTAAAAGGTGAAATGAAATGCCTTATTATGGCATATCACAGAGGACATAATGACCTGGGTGAGAAGTTGGCAGGGTTTAAACCATTTACTTCTCTATTCTTAATCTTCTCCATTAATAATCTCTTAAACAGAGAATTTTAAGACGCAGCACATTATTTGACTTCCTAGGATTTGTACCTTACTATCAGCCTGTAATTTTCTTTGGTAAATCAGGTGACAATGCAAATGCTCTGTCAGACTTTTAAAATAGGCATTGCAAGTATTATGTCAACAATGCATTGCTGACAATGGACTATCAATAAATGATAATAATCATTGGTCAATTAATATTCTTGTGAGAATATTTATGCTTTCTACCGAATAGACTTATGCAGATTTCTTCATGGAAGCCTCTTGCTTATATATCTGATGTTCTTCAGACTTGATTGTCTCATAACAAACAAAAACTAAATGTACCTGGGAAACTTTTGAGCACCAAACATAATCACTGGTTAATCAGAGAAGCTTAGCATCAGGTACCACTAGAGAATTCCCTGGCAGAAGCCTAATATTGTCATATTGAGGCTAGAAAGGCACCTCTTGTCTTGACTTTAATTTCACATAGTTAAAAAAAAAATGTAAGCAATTTCCCCTCCACGATAGTTTGAAGCTGTATGTACCTCAGAAAGACATGCTCTTAAAGCTGATCCCTTCATATAGGTGTGGACTCATTGTAAGTAGGACCTTTGGAATGGGCTACTTCAGTTAAGGTGTGACCCACCTCATTCAGGATGGGCCTTTATAAACAGAATAAGTACACACAGAGAGAGAAAGCCATGGGAGCAAGAAGGTTAAATCAATGGAGCAAAAAGAGAAGGGAGAAACCAGCAAACTGCTAAGTGCACTGTCATGTAGCAAAGTAGCCAAGGATCTCTGGCAGACAATCTTCAGGAAGTAAGCATCATCTTGATATTAACTTGACTTGGATATTTTCTCCATCTCAAAACTGTAAGGTTTTAAGTCCCCATTGTTGAAGCTGAACCATTTCATGGTATTTGCTTTGTGTAGCCTAGGAAATTAAAACATAGGCCATTAGTCCATTAGTCAACTAACAGATTCAGGAAAATGTCTGTTGCTGTGGGAACCCCAGGCCCAGGCTTCTTCGCCTTAAATAAAACACAGCCCAAAGCATGTAGCCACCTGCATGATCTGGACACTTACTAGTTAAAAAGTAGCAAGGCTCCCTGGAGCTAAAAAATGTGCAGATGGTACTGTAAACTTCAATCTTCTCAGGGCAGTATACTCCCTTCTTGCAATAACATCACCAGACACCCTGTTGTGTGCTTCTTGGAACTCTTGCATAAACTCTGTTCTAATATCTTAATAAAGGTCTTTGTTTGGAAATCCCTTATATTGTCCCTCTTTTTCTTGCCTCTTTGCAAAACTCTACCTTCATTCTCCAAATTGTAGCCTTCAGAGATCCTCTCCTGTCCATAAATCCCCAAAAAGCTCATGTCTGACTCTATACTTAATGTGTTCTTTGGTCTTGTGGGAAGGTGATGGGGTAGGAAGTTCCAAGAATCAGTCTCTCCACAAGTGTAACTATTAAACAGGTAATAACTGTCTGAATCAAATATTTCAAAACTTCAGAGCCTACTAGAATACTGTGAAGTATGCAGGAATAGCAGGAGGAAGAGGCTGGTATATAGCAGTAAATACCAGTGTATTACACTCTCTCTGTAGTAGCTACTCTCACCCCTACTTTTGGGGGAGCAGCAGTAAGTTACACAACCCTAGCTCCAGGTGCAGCTTGCCAGGGTAGGATATAAAGACTATATTGTCCAAGAACTGAGAGTGTGCAGTCAGATCACTGGTCACTGCTTTTGATTAGCTACTTTGGATCACTGAGAGAACACCTCTGAGTGCAACCGTGTTCCAACACACCACAGGCAAAAGCAGCAGAGGAGACTTAAGAATTATTTTCTTTTACAAAGGGCTAAGAATATAGTGATACGTGGGAAAATTACAACAAATGAAAATTATGTATGATAGTTAACAGTAATGTTGTAATATTTTGAAGCAATGGCAAGAAGATATATTTCAAGAGCAAAGGATAATAATAAGTTGTATGGGATTTTTCCTGTTGGAATAGTGAAAACATTCTAAAATTGACTAATGTGATAACAGCACAAATTTATAATAAAAATGAGAGCCACAGAATGTACACTTTGAATAGATTTTAGAAAACATGGGGCTATATAAACAGTGAATCCACTGGTGTATGATGAACTGTGGCTAACAGGACAAATATGAGACTGTTTATTCCTGATTGATAATAAATATATAATAAATATATAATAAATATATATAAATATATAATAAATTTATAATATAGCCCAAATCTAAGATATGGGCTATAGTTAGTATTAATATTTTGATGATGTTCTTTCATAGTTTATAACAAATCTCTCACAAGAATGCAAAGTGTTGGTGGTGTGGACATGTATGGGAGCCTTATATGATGATATGCTTGTTTGTTTTGTAAATTCACAAATTTGACTATATATTTATTATTTATGTATGTTCATATGTGAATGATATACTTCAATAAAATTTTAGTTTAAAAAAAACAATAGTTGTTACAACACAACTCCTGAAGGGCATGAGTTAGTGAGGCCACAAGACTAAAGAACACACCTGACATTTAAGCGGGCATAAGTTTTATTGGGACTTACATGCAGGAGAGAATCTCTGAAGGTGGCAGTTCAGAGAATGAAGACAGTGCTCTGCAAAGAGATGAGAAAATGAGGGGTGATATATAAAGGGTTTCAGAACAAGGACATTTCATAGAGTATGAGAACAGAGTTCCTTGCTAGGGTCACATGAAGTGATGTGGTGTTGTGATATTTTCACTATGCTCATAAGAAGGATGTTTACCAAGGACGTTTACTGCTTTGGGAAGAGTATAGCTTACAATAGCATCTATATTTTCTCTTCCATCTGGGGAGGGTTATTAACCTTTAAGTTATACCTAGTTCACATAGGCAGCTACATGCTGAGGACTTGGGAGAAGCCCTGAGTCCCCATAATGCACCCCCACATAGCAGCCTACATTGATCATAGGACAAGCATTGCATCCATATTCCACAGAAACAGTATAAAAGACAACAGAATAATAAAAGTAATATATATATATACAACATTGAACATTAATGAGGGCACAGGTCCCACCTTGTGATTCAGTAAGAATATCTTAATCCATGCTATTTTGTAAAGCTACTTTTCATAGTTGGGTAGTTTCTTTGTTTAGTAAAGGAACTGCTACTTTGGTGTCATTAAGGGTTTGGGTAGTGTGATTGACTAAAGCTGTTATACGTTTTACAGTGACAATTTCAGCTCCATCTGCACAAAAAAGGCCAATAAGTAGAACCTCCACGGGATGTGCTTTACTCTACATCAAGTCTTGATAGTAAATTACAGGGAAGCGGCTGTGGCTCAATCAGTAGGGCTCCCGTTTACCATATGGGAGGCCCCAGGTTCGGTTCCCGGGGCCTCCTGGTGAAGGCAAACCCGCCCGCACGGCGTGGTTAGCTGACCCAGCGAGCACAAGCAGCAAGGGGGGGATAAATGAATAAATAAATAAAATCTTTAAAAAAAAAAAAAGATAGTAAATTACACAACTCAGGGGCTAACCACCCAACATCACAGATTCCTTCTTGTCATTCCATGCAAACAGAAAAAATATGAACTGTGGTGACAGACTTAAGTGTCAACCATCTTAAACCATTATATAAAGCATATCCTAATAAAGACCTGTGCTTATTTACCTGTTCCCTTACAAAGGAAAAATATAATTACAAGTCTCATTGAAAGACAGCATCTGTATCTCAGTCTTAAATGAGAAGGTTTTGTTCTAAACTAGTGAATGTGTTGTTTTCTGCCATGCCAGCAAGGTGTTCCAGGCTGTTCAATTTGCAGGAGTTATGGTCCAAGGAAGACCAGTAACACCTAAGGATGGCAAGTCTGTGAAAAATCCAACATTGGGTATGGTGGTGGGCATGGTTTACTGCTGAAGACCACTGTAGAAAGGTAGGGCCTAGCACCCAATTTGAGAAAGGAAAGATGTTTATGGGGAACAATAAGGGGCAGATCAATGCCGATCTAACAATATACAAGCAGCCCATATAGACACACATCAGGGCCCAGCTATTTTGCCTCTATTCTAACCAGCAGTACCCTGGTTCCTATACTAACCTGTCTCAATTCCCCCCTCAGATAGTTTACACCCTTATTCTTAAGGGGGAGCTGAAAGGTGATGGTCATTCTTCTGTTGCTGCTTCATGCAAGTTAGAGGCAGAGGACCAGTCATGATGAGGGTGAAACTCTCAGGATATTCTATTGAGGTTGAGGGAAGGTGGGTCCGGCACCATGGTTAGAACTGGATGTTTTCCCCACATGACTAAGACCTTTTTCTGAAAGTTGATTCTGGGAAAAATAAACTTAAGTTAGAATTTTGAAAATACATGGCCTAATAAAAGGATAAAGAAAATAGTGGTAAGTGGCCCCCAAAAAGGGGCCAGCCATGCTATACTGGACCATGAGAATGAAAAAGGCCAGTTGCCTCCAGAAGCTACTCCCAAAGCTGATGGGTTTGATCTTGTAAGTTTCAAATGCTGTCTAGGAGATAGCCAGCCCCAGTTCCCACAGTGGTGGTTATGCCTAGGACAGCTAGGAGAGGTACAAAGAGGGGCACTGCCTTAGACATACACTCACAAAGACAATATAGGCAACAACAAGACAAGCATATGGCAAGCAAAATAAAGACAGTACCTAAAAGAGCCATTTTTTTATCTTAAAGGCATGTTCATTAATCAGAAAATGATTTGTTTATAAAGACTTTTAACATGTTCAATGCTCTTCTGCATATGATTTAGAGTAGAAAAGATATCACTATGTTCATCAGGTATATAGGTATAGCACTTAATACTAATCAATACACTAATCAATGCACAAGTTCTTATTTGAGCTGCAGTTAACAGAGCTAAGCTCCAGGTTTGCAATACCATACATGTCTCTACTGGAGCAGGTCATATTGCCAATTGTGTCTGTTTATGTTCTATCCACATTATTCTGATAATTATTGCTCCACTTAGTATATCCTCCACACAGTCAGCATGCTGCTGCACCATTGGCCCTTGCATGGAAGTTCCAGTGTTTCACCAGCCTGGTGCATAGTGCCTTTTGACAGTATGAAATAGAACCTATTTGGAGGCAATATAAATCTGGCCATATCAAGTCATCACTGGCTGCTGCAGGAATCAACAACTGCAAAATACTTTCCATCTACTTCAGGAACCCTGTCCAGAGATATGTTAGATATGTTTTATTATTTTAGGTGCCATAATGACAAACCTAGGCAATAACTCAAATGAGAGGCACCATGCAAGGTGCTAGAGGCCTGGTTTGAATGCAAAAGAGAGTTTGACAATACTGTAGGCTATCTCTTAGTTTTTATATACTTTCTAAATACTTCCAATGTACTTTATAACATATTAAATGAACTTAATAATTTTTAGCTCTTTATTTTTTACAAAAACACATTCCCTTACATAATGCTACCTTCTACAATACCTTCAACAAATTTCTATATTCATTCAAGCCTTGCCTTACATATTTCCACCCTGGTTTTATGCAAACCAGCCATCTTATCTTAGAGCAAACACATTCCCTTAAGCAAACTCACCAAATTTTAGTCAGCATTGAGTATGAATTCACTTCCACAAACATTTTACTTCTTTCTATATCCATTTAAACATCATATACCCTATTCTGTTCTGTGAAGGAAAAAATATATTCATTTCAATTTAGGCAAAAACAATTTTAAAAAGAGGCTTAGAATAATTTCATTAACCAAAAACTTACAATTTTCATCATCTTAATGCTTTTGCACATATAATGCTAATTTATTTTATTAATATCATAAACCTAGGGAGATTACACCCAAGCTAAATTGAAACCATTATAGTTTATGCAAGAAGTGTTCTTTTTTTCCTCCTTCCACTACAGGAGGCTAAAAACTCCTTTTTCTTTAATAAAATTCTTAAATTGTGATTAACCTTAAAATCATACTGACTTCCAGGCTCTGGAATATATTATAACTGTTTCATTTGATTTAATAATAACTTAGAAAAATCTTTCCATAGTTTTCAATGACTTTTTCTTTACTTATTGAAATTTGGCCATTGTATTATTACTGTCATCTCAAAAGCTGTTAACAATTAATTGGGGAGTTACAGGACAAACTATACAAAACCAGGTATATTCTGTAATATCCCCTCTGTCCTCCTCATTTTAATTTCCGGGCCTAGTAGACAGAGTTCTAAGCTAAACTCATATCTCCCCTATCTTCCTGCACCAAATTGATCCCTTTAGTTTCCTAAATCAGTTTTAATGAGTCACTGGAATTTAGTCAAGTTTAGGAGAAGACTGTGGGAGTAGGATAAACTACATAAAAATTATGGAAGAAATCAGGATAAATATTTTAGTTCCTTTCCTTTAAAGAGTTTCTTTATTCATATTTTACGTGACTTTTTATTCTATTTGTCTTCTCCAATTTGGGCTTAAGAAGTACTTATTTACGAATATAAGCATATTTTTAATTTTTGGCCATTTGAATAGACCTTTTTTAAGAATTTTCATTCAACATGAAATTTAAATTTAATATTACTATCTGGAGGCATGAAAATATAGACTGAACTAACAGACAAACACAAAAAGATTTAAGACACACTAACAGAAACAGAAAAATCGCTAAATTTACTCATTATTCTCACTCCTTTAGTATGGCTGTGTCCAAGCTCTTCATCATTTAACATTTCTGATTATTACTGTTTTTAAGATCTCTGGAATTAGTGTTCCCTGTAATATGCAAGCTCATTCTTGGAAACGCTTTTATTATTAAACAGCAACCAGTTAAGAATATTTGAGAAGTATAAATGCAGTTAAGTACTAATTTGGCAGTTTATAGAGACAGATATTTAACAGTTATATTCTGATTTACTCTTCAGGAGTACACAGACTCAAAGTTCAAGAGTAAGCTATTGATTCAAAATTGAAAGTTATTTGTAACACCTTGATAAAAATTCTGTTCAAATTAAAATGTGAAAAAAACTTAAAACATTGCCAAAATTACATGCCATTAAATTCTTCTAGTTTACACACTTTTGCAATATCACTGATCATCAACTCAGAGCAGGCCATGGGTTATGACATCTTTCATCCTTGCCTGTGCTTATCCCTTTCTCACTTTAACTTTCCTTCTAAACAGCACACAGACCTTTGCTGCTGCTTCTGCCTCAATAGCCACTCACAAGTCTCCTAACAGGAGCCATACTATAGCTGCCACTATCTGGCAGTCTTCCATTTCCTTATTTAAGTGCAGCTGCTCTGCTATATGCTGTAGCACAAGCAGCATACCTGCTGGAGTTTTTTGGCATCCACATATTCTCTTGGAAGTCCCTACTCATCCTGGAGGGCAGCCACCCCTCCCTACTTGGATGTTATAGGCCAACCTACGATTTCTCCCACGGATTCTCCTTTCCTAGAGCTTATGTCCACTACTGCTGGTGGTTCTTCAATATACTGGCTGTGGCTCACCAATTGTTTCAACCCAACTCCTGAAGGGCATGAGTTGGTGAAAGTGGGAAAATAAAGAACGCACCTGGCATTTAGTAAGGCATTAGCTCTATTGGGACATATGGACAGGAAAGAATCTCTGAAGGTGACAGTTCAAAAATGAAGGTAGTGTTTCTCAAAGAGATAAGAAAATGAGCAGTGATATATAAGGGGTTTCAGACCAAGGACATACCACAGGGTATGAGAACTGAGTTCCTGCTCTAGTAACATGAAACATACACATGGGGTGAGGTAATGTTTTCAATTAGCTCCTAAGAAGGACATTTACCAAGGACATTTACTGCTTTGGGAAGAGTATAGTTTATGATAATATATCCTCTCTATAGAAGGTTGTTTACCTTTACCTTATGCCTAGCTCACACACATCCTGAGGATTTGGGGGGCCCTGGGTCCCCACATATGTTTATAGGACACTGCAGCAGAAGGAGTTGTACTGTGTATGGTGGAGATGAGCATATTAGCCTCTATTACCACTCCACCTTCTCTGCACCAGGGTCTATATATTACCTCAAGTGAGGCAAAATATGCATTGTTGCTCGTTTTGGTTAGTTGCTGGATGCAAAGCTGCCTGGCCTACTGAAAGAGATATACCCCACCTCACTCCCCACTGGCAATCTGTGGAAGAGTTATAGGATGTTTTATGGGGACTGGGGATGAAACATTATTTATGCTGCCAAATTCGTGGGGCCTGACACCTAAGCTTTTACAGCTGGGATGAAAGATAATATGCTACATACAACTCCCAACCATTATTATGGACCTCTGATTTCAATCTTGAGCTGCTTAGTGGGGCACCCTGTCTCACAAGCTGTGCAGGCTAGAGCAGATTTAGGGGAATCAGAAAGGGCTGTGGAGGAGGGGTTTGACTCGTTGGATGACAAGATTCATAGTTACATGCAACAAGAGATCCTGACATGCTGGTTTGTCCTCCCCTATTAGGAACCTGCCTTGCTCTTGAGAGATTCCCACCTGTCTATTTCTGAACAAACCGTTCCTCCCAAAGATGGGAGTCCAACTCCTTCCCTTGCATTATGTGGGTCTCCACCCAATGATACAACACATTATGACAGAATGAACACTCACCCACTCCCTAGAAGTCTGCTCCAGGTGTGCCCTGTCCTGAATGCCCCTCTCTCAACCAACACCCTAAACCAGTGACCCTTCATTGTCATATTGCCATAAGAACATTCCCACCTCTGTACTTTCAATCTCATACCCACAAATCCCCAATGTTCAGCTGGTCCCTCTTCCAACCCTCCCCCCAGTATCCTGGACCTTCTAACCCACCCTTCCCAATCTATCTACCTGTCAACCCTGCCACCCAACCCAATAATCTCACTACCCTCCTGTCCTATCCCTTCAATACACAACTACACTCTATCACTTTACCATAGATATATCCATATGGGTGATGGCTCCCAACCTTCTCTTCTCTTTCTATTTCTTGTAAACCTATCTTACAGCTGAGGTTTGGACAGCAGAAAGGCACCCCAAAGACATGATGGTCCTAATCATGTGTTATGCAAACAAATGTGGGTAGATCTTATTGGTGTGGGCACTTGTGGCAGTTTGATATTATTTATGAATTCCAAGAAGAGATATAGATTATATTTATAAACTGGTCTGCTCCTCTGGGCATTATAACCCATTGATTGTATTAGATTCAGCTGAGATATCAGATTAAATTGTGTGAAGATTAGGACTTTGATTCATTAAAGTGTCATTAAAATATGACTCAGTGTTGAGTCCCAGCCCTCTTGGTGGGCTGTTTAAACAGACTCTCACATGGAAGTAGATACACAGAAAAAGACACTGCAGAGGAGAGAACTTAGTTTTGACACTGAAGCCCTGATAGTCCACAGCTGACCTTGTGAAGAGAACAGAGTAGCTGAGCCCAGAAAGAAATGAGCCCTGGGAAGAGAGATGAGCCTTATGCCAGCCTACAGCTTAGATCAGAAGAAGTTGGACCCATGGAGCCTTAAGAAGGAAGAGAAAGGCTGAACCTTCACAGATGTCACCCATCATTTTGCATCAACATGTGGCAACAGACTTTGGGTGAGAAAGTACCTCTAATGGTACCCTGAGTTGGACTCTTAGGACCTTGTAATGGTAAGCTTCTACCCCAAATAAATACCTTTTATAAAAGCCAACAGATTTCTGGTACTTTGCATCAGCACTCTTGTGGCTGACTAACACAGAAGAAGAGTTCAAATTCTCAGGATAATTTTCAGAGATGGAAAGATATTTTTCTAATATATGCCTTCTTTTGAAAGAAAACTTTACCTTCATCAGGAGAAAGCCTCAACCCCAAACACTTTGGTTTTGTTTCATGTATTGCCCCAAAAGAAAATGAATACACAGCATGTCAAAATATTTATATTTGAGGTTATTTGAGCTAGTAAATTCCATACAGTTTATTCCCATTCCAAATAAACATGGAACAATCATTACAGTTTCTTTATATAATACCTTCACTGCAGATGAGATAAGGCCATTTCTCTTTGTTCTTTTACAGATTTAAAACCTAATCTCTGTGATAGGTGTGCATAAATCTTGAGTGAACACAAGTACATATATGTGCTTATAAATACAAACAACCACAACTTTCACAAGGGAAAACAAATAAGTATAAAATTCATATACATTAAAGAAAAACACACAAAAAACGGGCAGAGATATTTTACCTCTTCTAACCTACTCAACTAAATTATAATGGCAATGAGGAATAGATTCATGGAGTGTATTAGTTAGGGTTATCCAGGAAAACAGCATCAGTAGGGTATATCTATAAACAGTATGAGATTTTATAAAATTATTTCATGTGATCATGGGGATGCACAAGTCCAGATCCCACAAGCAGGTTGCAAACCAGGGGCTCTGATGAGGTTTCAATGATGGTCCTTGATGAGTTCCCAGGAGATGTTGACTGTCCAAAGACAAAATGGAAAATTCTCTCTGAATGCTGAAATCACTCCCCTTTTAAGGCATTCAACTGATTTGATCAAACATCACGCATTGCTGATGGCAAACTCCTTGGTTGGTTGTAGATGTAATCAGTCCTCTATGCAAAACACTCACTGTTGACTAAAGTCCATAAATGTCCTTGTATTACAAGTAACCCTGTGCTTGCTTGACCAAACAACTGGACACAATTTCCTGGCTTAGTTGACACATCAGCTTAAACATCACATGGGGTAAACTAATTAGATAAACTTATTAGGGTGGTAATATGTAAATTGTAACTTTTTGCTATTTCAATAGATGTTTAGTTTACTGTCATATAGTTATAAATCAGCTATCCTTGAAGCAATGCAATTTCTTAATACAATTTAGTTGCACAAAATGATTTATGGTTACAGATTTTATTGTAGTAAAAAGCTCAGGGTTTGAAGATGGCTTTGTCAGGCCCTCAAATATCATACAAGTCAAAGTTTAGCAATCTATTATCCCATGCCACCAAACATTATGATTGGACTTCTATCAAGTAAGGAAGGCTAATTTCTTCTGCACATTAACAGAGAAAGAACAAGTAAGATGGGTCTATCTACAAAATTTTAAAAGATTAATATCAAATAGTGAATTGACACAAAACTAAAATTTTGTTCTTTCTCTGTTAATTTGAAAAAGTGTCTTGTCTGTTATAGTAAAAGTTTATAAAGAGTTTTTACCCTGAACAATCAGTATACAAAGAAGAAAGGCTATTTTTATCAAAATAGTCTATTGTACTTTAACCTTATTGTGTCCTTTGTTGTTTAAAAAAACAAGTCATCTCACATTTAAAAGAACTTAGTGTTCAAACTTGAGAACTTCTAAAATCCTTTTTCATGAACTTTCTGCACTTTCTGTATCCTGTTTGGCTTTTCTAATTTGGACTCCAGGAGTACTCATTTACCATCATATGAGCTTATTTAATTTTTAGCCATTTGAATAAAGCCCTTTTAAGAATTTTCATGTGTTAATATAATATTACCACCCAGAGGTATGAAAATATACATTGAACAAACAAACACGAAAAGAGTTAAAATACCCCAGCAGATACATAAAGCTCACTAATTTTACTCATACATTTTACTCCTTTGGTATGGCTGTCTCCAAGTTCTCCATCATTTCACATCTCTGAATTTTACTGTTCTTAAGATCTCTTCTGGAATTGTTGTTGCCTGTAATATGCAAGCTCATTCTTGTAAACACTTTTTTTATTTACCAGCAACCAGTTAGGAATACTTGAGCAGTATAAATGCAATTACGAGCTAATTTAGCAGTTAAGACAGACAGGCATTTAACACATATATTCTGGGTTACTAGTCTTCAGGGGTGTACTTAGGCTCAAAGTTCAGGAGTGGGCTATTGATTCAAAACTGAAGATTCTTTTTAACACCTTGATAAAAATTCTGATCAAAATATAATGTGACTGAAAGTTTAAACATTGTCAAAGTAACATCCCATTTAAACTCTTCCACAGTTTACACAAGTATTGTCAGTTTTGTAAGAAATTTTTAATTTTAGGCTTACAAAACAGCTAGCAATTTTCTATATTTTTTTCTCTTACTTTCATAGAGTTGTCCAGTTCAAAAGTTAAATTCTAGTAGCCCTAATTTTATCAATATGGCTATCAAGGACCAATTAGAATCAACATGGAAACAAAACAGAGAACAGTAATGTTGCTAAGTTTTTCTTCTAAAGCAGCTAAATTAATTCTCAGCTCTCACTAGCCCACAGGCTTAAGTTGCTTCCAGAATGTTGTCCTTATCTCGGTTAACTCTTTTTTTAAAATAATAATTATTTTTTATTTTTTAAAGAATCTTTAGATTACATAAATGTTACAAAAAATATATAAGGGATTCCCATATGCCCCACTTCCTCCCCCTCCCACACTTTCTCACATTAATAACATACTTCATTAGTGTGGTACATTTGTTACAATTGATGAACCAATATAGAAACATTCTACTAACCATGGACTACAGTTTACATTATAGTTTACACTTAGTCCCTGACAATTCTGTAAGTTATGACAAAATATACAATAGCCTGTATCTGTCACTGCAATGTCATGCAGGACAAATCCAATGTCTTGAAAATGCTCCCATATTATACCTATTCTTCCCTCCCCCATCCCTCAGAATCTCTGGTGTTCACTGCCTTTACATCAATGATCAGAGTTCTTCTATTGTTAGAATAATAATAAGTCTACTTTAGTCCATTGTCCATTCTTGAATCTTGAGGATTTTTGGACTGTGATCAGTTAACTCTTAAGAAGAATATTTTCTTACAAGCATGGTGTAACTGACAAGTGCCCTATTTAGCACCTCTGCTTGTGTGGGATGTTGTGTCTATGATTTAGCCCTTCTTTGAACAAGTATTCTAACATGACTTAAAGATTCTTTTCTAGTTTCTACATCTGAGTCACTATCTCTTTTTCATTTAGTTTCTCAGAGAGAATTGTCACTAAGGCAGACATTTAAGTGCAAATTCTTTTCTAGCTTAAACTTTTTCTTTCTAACTGGTAATTTCTTTGTTTCCTTGAGATGATCTGCTGTAGCTAACCATACTGCCCCTTGTAATGGCACATGCTGTGGCCACATGCCTACTATCTTTACTAAACTTCATAATCTTTTGTTCTTGCAACATCACTCTACTCCTACCATATTTTGGGTCATCCCCATACTCACGAGGAGTTCCACAACAGTCATGCAAGTGAAC
Source organism: Tolypeutes matacus (assembly GCA_026826555.1). NCBI lineage: Eukaryota > Metazoa > Chordata > Mammalia > Cingulata > Chlamyphoridae > Tolypeutes > Tolypeutes matacus. The sequence continues at coordinate 280,980 of JAKSZT010054210.1, read as the reverse complement.
AAATCCAAATTTTTTTGAAGGTCCCAACTTGTCTGGTTCCCACTGATCCTGGAAGGCAGCCTTCCAGCATGGATATTATCAGACAGCTCTGGATTCCCCCCTTAGACTCTCCCTTCCTGGAGCTCATGCCCACCACTGCTGGTGGTCCTTTGGTCTCCTGGCTGTGATGTGCGAATTGTTTCAACTCACCTTTGAAGGGCATGGCTTTGGGCAGCCCTAAGACCAAAGAACACACTGGAAAAATAGTTAGATATGATCTTTATTGGGACTTATGGACAGGAGAGATCTCAAGAGCAGCTGATTGAAGTATGAAGTTAGCACCCTGCAAAGATGTGGAAAAGGAGGTGGAATATAAGGGTTCTCAGGACAAAGACATTCTATAGGGTATGAGAACAGAGTTTCTGTAAAAGTTACATGAGGTGCACAAATGGGGTGCTTGGTGACGTTATCACAGAAGGGAGTATACAGCCTTGAGAAGATTAAAGTTTGCACTAGGCCTGTTACTTCTTAACTAGTAAATTTACAGGTTAGGGCTGGCAGCTATGTGCTTCAAATTATTTTTCATTTAAGGGAGAGGGCATCCTGGGCCCTTGGCTCCCATGCTATTTTTGTGAAATATGCAAAATAGTAGTAGGACTTCCTTGCCTGAAATTATAAAAGTAAGGAAATTTTTTTTAAAATCCATTTATTATTGTTTCATACTTTTATCTAGTCAGCAAGTGATAACAAGACACCTTCATAAATCTCTCTGGAATTGCTCTCTTCTCTAGTTCCCTTTTGCAAATCCATATCTACATGAGTCTAGTATATGATATTTTCATTTCTTTGCTGCACTTTTCGCTATATCAGTCAGTTGCGACAGCTCCAGGTCTGTTTGTTTTTGTAGTTATTATATCATGGTCAAGGTCTTATTAAAATTAGCACAAATTCTGCTCTGAGTCTCTTTCTGTTCAACAGCAAGTGGTTTAAATTGTGCATGCAAAATCTGTTATCAAAAATTTATTTCTGACAATTCCATTAAGAGTGTAATTTGATTTTTTTCTAACTTGCTGAATCAGGAAAATAAGTCTTGATTTCATATTCCTAATCTGTATTGAATGTAATCCAGACCAGAGTCAGATTTCTGGAACTTCAGTTCAAGCTTATGGATTTCCTTCTCTATATTGAATAGTTGACAAAATTTTTTGAAATGGAAGGAATGGTAGGTATTTTACTTTGAATGCATAAACAGATAAAGGATGATTAAAATATATGTGTAAAAATAGTGACACAAGTATTTGAAAAACTTTGGAATGTAGCATGTTTACATTTTGAGTGGCTTCATTAAGCAATTCAGACTTGACAAAAATAAAAGAGAGAGCTGACTAATTCATTAATATTTCAAACAACATTGAGTATAGTTAAAGTCACAAGAATGGCGATTATATGCAAAATGGCAGAACAGTATTTCTGCTGGTCATTCCCTCCTACAAAACAATAAGTGAACTGGAAAAATCTGTTAGAATTACTAATTTGAAACTCTGCAACATAATCAGGCAGTGAAAATCACCACAGGAGACATAGACAAAGTGACAGGAGGCTAATCTCTCAAGTTTTTCTAGGTGGCAGTTGGCATTTTCCAGTGGCCATGATCCATCCTTCAGACTGAAATGAGCAGTATGGGGAAAACATCCTATCTTCCTATAATTTATGGCTGGTAACAAGGCAAACAGAGGAAAATTTCTCAACCAAAGGTGATTGTAGGTCTAATTTGGTCTGGTCTCCCTCTTATGCCCCTGAGAACTGTCACGGGCTGCCAGTACTTATCAATCAATCACCCTGCAGCTTGGCCTCCACAAGTGAGGTACCTAGTTTTAGTGAATAAAATAAATAATTTTTTAAAAAGGCAAAAAATACAAATAACAGATTGAAAAACCTGAAAAAAAAAAAAAAAAACAAAACCCTCAATCTATAAATTCCCTGACTTAACCTCTTAGCTGGGTGCCTGAAAACCCAGTGGATCACTCTCTGGATCCCTTCAGTTAGGAGGTGCCAAGAATCAAACCAGGGACCTTATATATGTGAGGCAGGTGTTCCTACACTGAAGTACACCCAATCCACAGGTTAAGTAGTCTTCTGTAAGCTTCTCTGGCTCTCCCTACACTCTTTCCCTAAGGCGAGTTGGACTTCTGTTTCCTAGCTCTCTTCTGGCTTCCTTCTCTCCCAGGCTAGTTATGTACCTGGCTCTGCCTATCTCCTCACTGACCTAGTTCTCTCTCCCAGGGCAGCTGGGTATGACAATCTGCCTGATGATATCCTCCCTGCCCTTTCCACGGAGTGAATTCAGTGCTGACTGGGGTATTTTCTGAAACTCAAAGGGTGCTCAGCTAGCCAAACTCACAGAAGATAAAACACTCTCCACTTTCCACCAGACCCTTCTTCTTCCCAGGGAATGTTCTTTCCCACTCAGTTGGTTGCAGTGAGCCAGGGGTTTTACCAAGGCTAATTGCTTTGAGGATGGGGTATATATGCCTTTCCAATCACAGGGCTGAGTAACTCATGGTTTTCTTTTGACCTCTTTCTCTCTCCGCCCCTCTACTTCTGGATGAGGTGCAGCACTCTTTTGATGTGCAGGAGTCTTCTGATTAGCAGAGCCCCAAAACAACTTCCTCAGATAGCTTTTTGCCCTTTTTCTGTTGTTTTTTTGTGAGAGAGTTGAACCCTGCCTAACATACTTAGATGCTATCTTCCTGGAAGTCCATGGGATTTTATTTCTATCTGAATAAGTTGTAATATCTTGCTGTTTCTAATTGTTAACCATTTAAATGAATTATTCTTCATGAATTGTTTATATTGGTATGAGCCATGATTTTACTTTTTTAAAAAGCTTATTCTTTAATACCTGACATAGACAGTAATCTCAGATACTTAGACACAAACATTATGAAAGTACTTGAGATGTCTTAGATAAAAACATTTAACAATTTACTAAAGTAACAGAAACCAAAGAAAATATTCTTTGTGTTTTTTGTTGGGTAGTATATTGTTTGACAAAAAAGTGATACTAATTTTAGGAATCACTGCAAGGAAGAATTGAAATATTTGAATTGTGCAGCAAAATACTCACATGCATTTATTTCAAATGCATTAGAACTCTTTACCTCCTCAGTGGATCCTCCAGTATTGCTGTTGATGACATTAGGGACTGAAACAGTAAATCACAAGTTTTTAGCTAATATACTATTTAATTACCTGTTGTACCAAACTTTCATATTCTTAGATGCTTAGCCAGATTTCCATTTCCCCTTAGTGTTCTTCCAGCTGCCCTTAGTCTTCCCCATTGTCACCATTCTCAGTGGGCTACCCCATCATTACAAGGCTGAAAATAGTAAATGTTCCCTATATAGCCCCACTACTCTGTTCTCTTCTCACTTATTTTTCTATTCCTTTCCTCTTGCCTTGGAGGGACTCTCTCCTATATAAAGTTGCAGTTCAATGTTGTCTATTGGAAAGACACATTAATATTGTTTAATAAAACCAGTTTACTTTATATATACTTAAGTGGTGTCAGACTATACAGTATCCTATTATGTAGCTATGACAGGTAGAACCAGGATTTTGCCAATATTTGAAAGTTCTTTCTTATTAACTGTTTTCTAAATGAATGCAGCATTTAGTTCTTCCTACACTATATTATTAATTTTCAAGTTAAACTTTTTGTCTTTTTTGTGATATAATTTCCACACCTAAGAATTGCCTTTCTTTTTCCTCTTTCTCCTGCAGTATGAATAACAACATTCATATAATGATGCATGCATTCAGCAAAATTATTGCTGATTATTTACAAATGTGTACACTCCAGGAAGAAATACTAAATGATTGAATTTCTACTTGAAATCATCAAATATCATTAAAAAAAAAAACAATAAAAAAGGCATTGCAATGAAGACAATGGCAAGCACAGATTTTAAGGGAAAAGTAGCATTTAGCTTTTCAAAGCAATTTAATTTCGGGAAATAATTTTCATATAATATTCATCTATCTGGACATCATTCTAATTTCTCCCACCATATACTGCATACATCTTGACAGGGTGTTTGATAACTTCTATATTCCAATTCTATTGCTTCGATAAATCCAAAGAATTAGCCAAAGAGAAAAATAAGCAAAAAGCAAAACGATGTTTGTTAATGACCTATTATTCAAAGAATATGTGAACATTCTCTGTGAAATCTCCTTGGGATTTACAACAAATGATTGCTTTTTCTTTATTAGGGTTTTTTTTCTTAATAATGTAATCTCCCAATTCCCTATACCTGTATTCTCAAAGTGTCTTAACAGGTCACCAGGATCGGCATTATCTGAGAATTGTTAGAAATACAGATTCTCAAGTCCCAACCTAGACTTACAGAAACAGAAACTCTTGGGGTGATGCTTAGTCAAATGTTCTAGCCATTTCTTCAGGCAATTCTAAATTAATCTAGAGTTTGAAAAACAGGCTTTAGAATATTTGGGTTTGCATGTAATCATTCACTAAAGTCCTTTGCTTTACTAGCTGTTTTTTTTTTTTTTCAATTTTCCTCTTCAGTCAGTGTTTCCCAATATTATTTCCTTTTTCTTCTAATCTATCTCTAAACCCTAATTTGAAGATGCCAACAATCAAAGTTAATTCTCAGCAATTTAGAAATCCAAAAATTTTTCTTTAACAATCCAGTCCTTAATTGCCAAATATCTACCTTGCATTTGCATGTTATTCAAAGAAATGAACATACTGTTTTCCTACTCTAATTTATTGTTTATTTAAAATTATATTATTCATGTAAGATGATATTTATTGGGCCAAATTAAAGCAGCCAATAAATGTTACATGAGTGTGGTGGGATTCAAAGTAGATATAATGTGAAAATGTTTCAAGAGAAATGGTTAACCTTTGAATAATGGGTATTATTTTGGAAGAGAAAAATGGAAGACAACGTCATTTAAGCCAGGTAACTAGTGGTAAGAAAGCAGAATCTCAGAAGCCTGAAAGATGTAGAGGAGAACACTCTAGCAAAGTCAAAACTGTTCTGGGTAAGAGGGTTGGGAGAGTTGAGGGGCATGAGAAATGGCCTCAGTGGTTTATCTTTCACCTGTCCACACTGACATTACAGAAGACTTCAGTAACTAAAGGTGGATGTCATAAGGGAGGCGGCATTTCTTAGTAATAAACTATTCTTGGAAAGAAATATTTTTGAGGCAGAGAAATAGAAAAAGATATTCATGATGATTTGAAGGCGAACATACCCTAGAAAAACATGTTCATCCTTGTGTATGAGTCAAGAATTTTTTCATGAGGCTACTTCAGTTAACTTGTGACCCATCTCACTCAGAATGGGTCTTAATCCTATTACTGGAGTCCTTTCTAAATGGAATGAATATGTATATTTAGATAGACATAGATATAGATGATATAGATATAGATATAGAATAAAGATTATAAATATGGATATAGATTATATAGATATAGATGATATATAGATGATACAGATATAGATGAGAGATATAGATATAGATTATATAGATATAGATAGCAAGCCATGGGAGCAAAAGCTGAAGGAAAGGAAATTCAGATGGCTCAACATAAGAAAATCAACCAATGTAATACAACACATTAACAGATAGAAAGGAAAACAAATCGCATGATCATCTCTGTTAATGCAGAAAAATACATTTGACAAGATGCAACATCCTTTCTTGATAAAAATACTTCAAAATAGGAAGAGAAAGAAAATTCCTTAATATGATAAAGAGTATATATGAAAAATCTAAAGCTAACAGCATACTCAATGGTGAAAGGATAAATGTTTTTCTTCTAAGATCTGGAACAAGAAAGGATGCCTACTTTCACAACTCTTTTTATCATTATATTAGAAGTACTTCCTCCAGGACTTAGGCAAGGAAAGAAACCAAAAGAAGTAAAATTTTTGCTGTTCGCAGATGACAATATCCTATACAGAGAAAGTCCTGGAAAATCTACAACAAAGCTTCTGGAGCTGATAACAGAGTTCAGTAAAGTTCAGGATCAATACACAAAAATCAATAGCATTTCAGTACACTAATAATGAGCAATCTGAGAAGGAAATCTAGGAAAAAATATTATTTAAAATAGGAACTAAAAATCCAAATATCTAAGAATAAACTTATGATACAAAGGACTTGAACACAGAAAACTACACAAAATTGTTAAAGGAAGTCAAAGAAGACCTAAATAATTAGAAGAATATTCCATGTTCATGGCTTGGAAGATGAAATATCATTAAGATGTATATCCTACGCAAATATATCTTCAGTTTTAACACAATCTCAATAAAAATTACAACAGTATTTTTACTAAATTGGAAAAGCCAATCATTAAATTTATTTGGTAGTATAAGATGCCCTAAATAGCTGAAAACATATAGAAAAAGAAAAACAAAATTGGAGGAATTATGCTACCTGACTTTAACGCATACTACAAAGCTACAGTGTTCAAAATTGCATGGTCATGGCACAAGGATACACATACTGACCAAGAGAACTGAATTTAGAGTTCTGATATAGACCCACACATATATAGCCAACTGATATTCGACAAGGCTACTAAGTCACTCAACAGGGTCAGAATATTCTCTTCAACAAATGGTGTTGTAAGAACTGGATATCCACATCCAAAATAATGAGAGAGGATCATAATCTCATGCAATATTCAAAAATTAATTCAAGATGGACCAAAGACCTAACTATAGAAGCCAGGAACATAAGTCTCCTAGAATATAATATACAGAAGCATCTATGAGATCTTGTTGTAGGAACTGGTTTCATAAACTTTACACCCAAATCATGGGCAACAGCAAAAAAAGAGATAAATGCAAACACCTAAAAATTAAAAACTTTTGTGCTTCAAAAGAGTTTGTCAAGAAAGTACAAAGGCAGCCGATTTAGTGTGAGAAAATGTTTGGGAACCACTTATCAGATATGTGTCTAATATTGAGCTTATATAAAGAAATCTTATATCTTGAAAATAAAAAGGCAAACAACCCATTTAAAAATGGGCGAGAGATAAGAATTTACACTTTTCAAGGAAGAAGTACAAATGGCTAAAATCACATGAAAAGGTGTACAACATCACTAGCTTTTACAGAAATGCAAATCAAAGGTACAATGACATATCTTATACCTATTAGGTGTTCTGCTATTTAAAAAAGAAAACGACAGGTTTTGGAGAGGGTGTGGAGGAATGGAACATTCATCCACTGCTTCTGGGAATATAGAATGATGCAGACATCGTGAAAGACAATTTTACAGTTCCTCAGTAAGCTAATTATAAAATTGACACCTGATTTAGCAATCCCACTACTTGATATATACCCAAAATATTTAAAAGGAAGGAGGGACATGAACACAGTGTTCATAGTGGCATTATTCACTATTCACAAGAGTGGTAAGCAACCTAAGTGTCCATCAAAGGATGAATAGATAAACAAATTGTTATGTATACATACAATGAATATTACTCATTTGTAAGAAAGAATGAAGTATTGACACATGTGACAACATGGGTGAACCTGGAAAAGCTTATATTTAGTGAAGTAAGCCAGTCACTAAAAGACAAATATTTCATGATCTCACTGATATGACCTAAGGATATTGAGCAGACTCACTAATAGAGTCTGAAAGTCAGGTTCCAGGAGACAGAAAGGGATTTAAGAGGGGTCAACCAATGTTCAATCTGGGCAGAACAGATGATAAGGTTGATGTTGTTAGTTTGGCAGTGCATGGAGTGATGGTGCCACAGTGATGTGAGTGGGGTCAACTATGCTGGAGTTTGAGGGTGAACAGTACCTAGGGGTGGGTTTGGCTATCCATGAAACTGGGAAAAGGGCTGGAGAAAGAACAGGTAAACTCTGGGGAGGTGGAGTTCTGTAGTTAAAATACAACTGTGGGAATGTTCTTTTATCAAATCTGGCAGGGGACGGTCAGTGGTTGTCTGGGATGTGTGGGAAAGGGTGAACCTTGGGTATGCTTCTATGAAATATGAATGTGTTCATCTTGTCATAGGGTGTTATCTCAGTGTATGGATTCCCATACGATAATCAACAAAATGCTAAACTCCTATCCAGGGGTGTCCTGCTACATTCTCAAAAAGAGGGGCAAGAATCTCTCAAGTACATAAGCAGTACCTAATAAATGAAAAGAGACCAAAAAACCAAGCCTTTATTATTAATGCATGTATCTATGAATCTTATTCTTATAAAATAGAAACAGCCTAATAATTATTGCCTAAGAGTTACTTCCTGAAAACCTCCTTATTACTCAAACATGGCTACTCTCTATGTCAAAGTGAGCAAATAAACACATTACCTTCCCCCCTGGGATGGGACATGACAAGCAGGGAAGAGCATCCCTGGAACCAAGGGATTAATACCAACATCAACTAGCAATGCATTTGAAAAATGACCTAGGTCAATAGGGCTAAATAGTAAATACAAAAGAGTTTTTATGGCTAAGAGATTTCACAGTGAGCTGGCGGGGGGGGGGGGGGGCCCTCATTCCAGAGGTTACACTGATAATATCTCAGGCAGATCTCACTAAATGCCACTGTAAACAAAACCTTAAAATTGGGGTGCTCCTGAGACCTCTAGAGCCATCTGGGAAACTATAGGCAAATGCAAGGCACACAACCCCTTGAAATCAGCACCTGTTGGCTGGCCTTACTTTGGAATATATGACAACTTATTTCCACAATATAAAAATGTTAGGCTCAATTATACTTTCCCTATACATGATTCTTCTACACCTTTTATTTAGCCTATAATCAGCATTATACCCATTAAGTATGTCTCAGAGACTTAATCTATAGCCTGTTCATATGCTGTTTGGGCCCTGAATCTCAGAAGAGTTGTGGCCAACACCTACTCTCCAATTCACGGAACTCACCCAGGTCAATGAACAAAATGATGATGAAATGCAATGCCATCCCCCCAAAAAACAGATAGTATCTACAACTGCAAGCAAAATAGTTCCTTTCATCTGCCCCATAAGATGTAAGTCCTCTCTTTCTGAGTTACAGCAGGCTTCCCCATCCCCAAATCCTCAAGGCTGAGGAATGAATAAACATAAAGGGGAAAAGTAACCATAGAAAAAGTAACTTTTTAATATTATGGTAACAAAAGAACATCTAACATTGCTGTTCTGAGGAGAGGGGGAAAGAATAACTGGTGAAACAAATGACATTTTTAGGAAATCGGAATTAAGTGTAAACCACACTGTAAACTATAGACCTTGGTTAGTATTGCTTCAAGATTTATTCATCAATTGAAACAAATGTAGCACACTGTTGTAAGATGTTCAGGAAGAGTGTTACCTCTTCAGGCTTTTTAGGTGTTTGGGAAATTGTGGAGTGTGACCCCTACCCCCATGTTTGATTAGAGTGGAACTTAGATTCTAGCTGCCTCCCCAATTCTTGAAGAGCGTGGAACCTTCACCCCAGTGTTAGGGCAAAGCATGGCCACTGTGCAAACACTTGGAAGGGGTGCGGCTGCTACTTCATCAGGCTTGGAGGACAAAACATCATTGCATGGATGATTCTCAGACCTTGAAATATAGTGTAGTTTTCCGTGTAGGGTTTCTGAATAGTTTGGGACCTGCAAGACTTGTTTTCCTTCTAATTTCTCCCTATGGGAATGGAAATGTTTATCCCATGCCTGTCACTCCTTTCTAAATTGGAAACAGGTAACTTGATCTGTAGACTTCCCAGATTCACAGACAGACATGAATTCTGCCCATGCCCATGACTGATTTTGATGAAACTTTCTACTAAGCATTTTTTTTTTTTCTGAAATGACTTAATACTTTTGGGATATTTTGGTGGAATTAGTATATTTTGCATATGGAAAGAATCTGTCTTTTTGGGGTCCTGAGGATGGAGTGTGGCAGTTTGAAGCTTTATGTACCCCAGACAATATGTTCTTAAAGTTAATCCATTCCTGTGGGTCTATACCCATTTTAAGTAGGGACTTTTTTGACGTTACTTCACTTAGGGTGTGACCCACATCAATCAGGATGGGTATTAATCCTATTACTGGAGTCCTATGTAATTGGAATGAATACACAGAGAGGGAAAGCCATAGGAGCAAGAGTCAGAAAGCAACAAAACCTGGAAGAAAAGGTAGAGACCAGCAGATGCTGCCATGTGCCTAGTCATGTGGCAGAGGAGCCAAGTATTGCCAGTCACTGGTCATAAGGAAGAAAGCATCACCTTGATGATGATTTCATTTGGATAAGTTTCCTTGAGTTTAACCACTTTGTTTAAGCCCAACCTACTTCATGCTGTTTGCAGGAGCAGTCTGGGAAACTAAAACAATATTCTAATAGTACAGCTATGAATTATAAAATGAGTGGTCACAGTAGGCACTAAAGAGAAATAGAAGGCACAAAATAAAAAAGATAAAGACAATGCATAGAAGGATTGAATGTGTTGTGGAATGAATAAAATAAAATATAATTTAGAATAAAATTATACTTATATAGGTATGGTTATAAATTTTCAAATCTTTGATTCCAAACTGGGAGAGAGTAGAATGTGCTTGTCTGTGCCAGGCTCCTACTTCTTCCGCTTTCTCACCATGGTTCATCTTGTCCAGGCTTGCCCATGCACTGCACCCCAGCATTACAGAAAACTCTGCTGCTAAATATGCTTTGAAAAAGTGTCCTCAAAGCCTGCAAGAGAGTGTTCTTACCTTGGAGGAGATGAAGAACATGTTTTGCTTCTCCACATAAACGTTATGTAGGTCTTTACTTTTAATTATTAGACAAAATTTAAATATTATGACTGGTCTTAAGAAAGTTCTCACATGACTAAGTAGATGTAAGATCTGTTTTATAGGAAATAAAAATCATTCTTTCTCCTGTGAAACACCTGCAGATATCAGGTGGGATGATGAACCCTGCCTTTGATGCCTGACTTGAAATGAAGCCATGCTTTCCTCTCTTCCCTTCCTTGGAGGTGCTACTGACAGGAAGATCATAATCTATGTTTGTGAAAACAATAATTAAACAGATGTTTATCTTTGTCTAGTCCACTGTATTAAGAAAAGTTTATTATATGGACTTATATAAATTCATTAATATAAATCCATTTCACAATGAGAGTTTCTTATATTTCATACATTTTGATATGACTCATTAAGATTTTTAGGCCCTCAAATAATTTTGCCTGTGTATTGTTGATGTCCTCTGGTTTGTCCTCCGGGCCCATGGACCACATGCAGTAAAGAGGCTTAAAAGAAGGATATGTTAATGTTTATCTAACACATCTACTTCTCCAGTCTAATCCTTCCAAATACAACATGTGTTTATTTTCTTCAGAATAAGAAGACCTGAGAAAGCATATATTTTGGTGCGATAATCAAAGGCAGGAAGAATTCAAAACACCTGAAATACATTTTTGAGAAAGTGACAGATCTCAGAACTCACAAATTTCACATTCTGAGATATTTCCAGGCACTGTTTAATATAGTTTACATAAACGATCAAAACAACCCCTATTATGTTCTCATAATGGGGAGGGATCTGACCTGTGGAGAAATTAAGGGTTAGCCCAGGTCACACTCTGAACACAAAGATTGGAACCCAGGACACCTCTCTTTCCCCAGAATTTTGTTCACCATGCTAGAATGTCTTTGATGACATCTTGGACTCAGGCATATTAAACTGTATCCTGGATATCATAATAAAAATTTTATTACAGAGGTGACACTTTGACCTTCCTCTACAGCATGGCGCTTCTCCTTATTTGGCAGAACTCAAAACCCAATGTTTCTTCACTTATCTACTGGATTGGATGTAAAAAGTCCAGCAACTGTCAAAAAGGCATCTTCATGAGGTTCCTCCTCTCTGTCTCTTCTCATGAGTTTCCAGGGAAAAAATTAACAGCCAATGTTCACTACACTCTTATTCTGTCCACCTTACTCATATTATCTCTTCTGAAATTCACAGCAGACCAATTTTTTTCACTTTAATGTTGATAAAACAAATGCTTATAGAATTGAAGATATCTGGCTAGGGTTGCAAAGCAAATAGGTGGTAGAATATGCACAAAACAAGGACTGTGTGATCTTAGCCAGATTCATTCACCTGCATACATGAACATATAAGTAATCTTACTGCAGTCAGAGTAGACTAGGAACCAAGGAATGTTGGCCTATACTTCCTGGGATGGTTAGGCACATGTGTCTGCTTGGCCAGGTAATGGTGCCTGGTAGTTTGCTCAGGCAAGCACTGGCCTAATTGTTGCTGTGAGGACATTTTGTGGACTTAAATTACTTTGCATCTGTGGCTGATTACATCTACAATCAACTGAGGGTATTGCCTTTGGCAATGAGAGACATCTCATCTGATCAGTTGAAAGCCTAAAAAGGAGCAGTGATATTTCAGCAGTCATAAGAATAAGAATGAGAATTTTCTTCTCTACTGCATAGACAGCTCCTCCTGGGGAATTCAGCAAGGGCCTTCATCATAGTTCCTGGCTTGCAGCCTGCCCTGTGGAATCTGGACTTGTGCATCCCCCACAGTCATGTGAGACAATCTTATAAAATCTCATAATATTTACAGATATCTTCTGTCTCTTCTGATTCTTAGAGAACTCTTACTAATATGGCTTCCTAATTTATTTTTATTATAGAAGTTGTAGGTTTAGAGAACAAGCTTGGAAAAAATACAGGATTCCAATATGCCATCCTACTATTACCACCTTGCATTGTGATAGAATATTTGTTACAATTAATGATAGCCCATTTTTATAATTGTATGATTAACTACAGTCCATGGCTTAACTCAGAGTTCACTGTTTGTATCGTACAGTTCCATGGATTTTTCTTTTGAAATTTGTATTCTGTTACTTTATATATAACCTAACATTCCTCCTTTTAATCACACTCAGATATATATTTCAGTCTTGTCATGTTCTTAATATTGTGCTACCATCACTACCATCCATTACCAAGACATTTTCATCATATACATGGAACTATATACATTCTAAGCCTCAACTTCCTACTCTCTATACCTGTTTTCTCCCCTGGAAAAATATATTCTAGATTTTGAAATTATGAGTTTGCCTATTCTAAATTTTTCAAATCAGTTAGCAACCAAGAGTTCATCTACCAATGAATAGATAAATAAAATGTGATTTATACATACAATGAAATATCATTCACCTGTAAAAAGGAATGTGTATGACAATAAGCATGAATCCTACTTATTTTAAAGTGATCCTTCTGGAATTTGGTAAATAAATACTATGGGGATAGAGCAAAATTACCCACCATGTGTGTCCTCAGAAGGAAAGTGCCATCAACGGAATAACCTCATTTATTTCCAGAGCTGCAAGGATATTTCAAATGGAACAATTTATTCTAGATTTGTACTTTGGGCCAGTGTTCCTTAGCACTATGATTAGAAATATATAATTCAACATGGTTTTCCTGTGCACATATCTAACTGTGAGAAAGGCTAAGAAGGTTTTTAAAAATTATGTGCCATTTATCTTAAGTTTTATGTGGCATGTCCTTTTATAACTTTTAATTATTTTTATTTAATTTATGGTTTTCTTTATGCTCCTAAGTATTAAGACATTTACACTCTATGCATATCATGCTTATCATAGATTGAAAGGCTATGCTTTAATTTATTTCTGGTAATATTTAGCCCACAAGATTTTATTAAATCTAGTCAAATATGATCTTTTTTTTATGGCTTCGGGCTTTGGGGCCTTGTTTAGTATGTTTGTCTTTCCTTCACTATATTTTGGGTTATTTTATCTGAAACCAAGATTTATTAATTAATGCCCTAATTCTTTCAAATACCCAACCATTGTCTAAAATCACTCAGGAATATTTTTTCTATAGAAGCAATGGAAACATAAGTTCTTCTTAGGTTCTTTTCCAAATGATTTATCTATTTATTTAATAGTCTAATTTGAATTCAATCTTCCACTATAATCTAGAAATATTAATCGCATAATTATATATTTTATTTGTATATTTTTGTAATAGTCAATTATTGAATTATATTACTGCTTCAATAGATTACTTTTAGTTTTCCAGGTATGTAATCATAATCATGTAAGAAAAAGTTTTGCCCTTATTTCAATTTTCAAATGTTATATTTATTTCATATATTTCACTTTACTAACAAAAACAATAATATTAATAACAAATATAACTTTCTTTTATCTGATTTTATTGGGAATATGTGTCATTTTCACTTTTAAATCTCATTCATGTTTTGATTACAGGTAAATACATTGCTAAGTTATTATTTTAAATAGTGGTGAAATATATTAATCAATTCTTCATCGTTAAAATTGATTTGATATTTAATGAAACTGGTTTTCATGATATACCAAATTTCGTAGAACATTGAATATGGCTTTAACAATGTATGCTTCCTTGGTATCTAGAAATATAATGTTTAGTTGCATAGTTGTTTTTCTTGGTATTTTTAAATAATATTTTAAGTTCATCTATGGAGATACATATATATAATGGAAAACAAAAAAGGAAAATTGTAATTAATCCTGTATCCATACAATTTGTTTTAAAAAATCATGCACACATTTAAGTAATCATTTCAGAAAAGTCCCAAATGAATACAAAATCATGTCATTAGCCTCAGTTTCTCTACACCAAATATTGAAATAGACAACAACATGTATGAACCTAGAAAACATGATCAGTTATAAAAGCCAGATAGTATGCTTAGTGATAAAAGGTCACATATTGTTTTATCCCATTTATACTAAATGTCCACAATAGACAAATCCACGGAGACAGAAAGTAGATTATTGTTTTCCAGGCCTGGGAGGATGGGGAGTAGGCAGTGACTGCTAATGGGCATGGAGCTTCTTTTTGGGGCAATGGAAATATTATAAAATTAAATAGTGATCACAGTTTCACAACTCTCCAAATATACTAAAACCTACTGATTGCACACTTTCAAAGGTTAAATTTTATGGTATGTAAATAAAGCTCTTATCTTAAAACAAAAAAAGTCAGTGCTATCTGCCATGTCTTGCACATAATTTCAGACTGGTTGCAGATATATATAATTTTTATATAACAAATATATATACACACATAATGCAGCTATATACAGCCATTATTAGTTTTCAATACTAAAAGTTTCCCTATTTTTAAATCTTTGTTTATTTAACCAGTCTTCTACTGTTGAACATTTAAGTTATTTCTATTGTTTTCAATATATTTTCATAAATAATGCATGCAAAGAACATAAATAAACATGTAATGTGCACAAAATCCTGAATTTACTTATATGATACATAGTGGGTGGATTATATTGAAACATTACCTCATCTAAATACATTTACATTTATCTACTTTGTTGTCATATTCAATATAATCTTTTCTCATATACTGTACTCTGTATGTTTTGTTTTATTTGTATGTGCTTTAAATCTGATAACTTGGAAGCATTTTTATATGATTTAATTTGTCTATTATGTAAAATTGTATTTTGTGTATTTAAACCTTTGTTCTTGATTATTAATTGCTATGTAATATCAACACTTCACTTAAAAATAAAAAATAAAAAAAAATACTACCACATTTAAACTTCTAGTTTTTCATAACTCTATCATAACTCAACTGGTATAGTTTTTCCAAAGCCATTTTACTTTTCCTTTAATTATTCTAATAGTTAATATACTCAAGAAATAATATTCAATTGAAAAATAATGCAAACTTTTTATCTACTCGAGTGTTTTTCAGAATTGAATGCCACAATAGGGAATTTACCGACTTTTCCAGGTCACTTTTGCTCTCCTTTTATATACTTAAAATTATGTCTTTATATTAAAAATCTACTACTGTTCACCAAATTATGTCTTATTTTTTACCAAACATAAGGTAAACTTTAAATCTGCCGATTCAGGTTTTAGTATCAAGCGAAGAACTTTTATATTATTGCTATGAAATTGTGTTCTCTTTTCATTTTGTTCTGCTTTCTTCTTCAGAATAAAAACCAGCTATGTTGCATTGCATACTATTTTCAATGCTCTGTTTCTATTAATTTCTCCCTTATCACCTGAAGAAGTGTGTGTTGAGCATAATCTTATCTGCAGGTCTACTGACCTTTGGCCAAACCTGTGGAATCTATGAATTGAAGATAAATGATTGTCTGTCACTATGGGTCCCTGTGTTGTTTCAGAGCATTATTTATAAGTTTGTCTGTATTGCTTCATAGTTACAACTGGACTTTTGCTTTTCACATATTTTGGTGGAGTTTGGTGGGGAGAGGGATTTAATGGTGAAACCTGGCCACAAAGATAGAATGTGCCTAAATGAACAGCTTACTATAAGAGACTTCAACTCCCCAGCAGGCTTTGGCTTCCTGGTATCTTCTCTCTTGTATATATTTGTGGTGGTTTGAGACCTGAAGATAGCATGTACTTTGTGACCCATGGGGAGAGGGGAAAATGCCCATGCCTAATGTCACTGGACACTAGCAAAGCATATTCTCCTGCAGTTACTTTGCCATCTCTTTTGCCAGCTGTAAAGCTCTTCCCTAAGCATAAGCTATTTGGGTACTCTGAGGCCTTTTAGCAAACTTTCAAGGTGAATAATAGGTAATGAACACATGATTTTAATAATTCCATTGGATTTTGATTATTTTTCTCTAAATTCAGTGTACAAGTCTGTATTTTCAGTAACACCAAATTTCAATTTAAAATGTCTTTCACACCTTCATGTGTACATAGTTTTATTTTATAAATATTTCAGGATAATTGACAGGTTATTTTAAATTATTTCTATCATATTTTCATCTCCTTTGCTCCATTTAGTTCATCCAATTTGCACTGCTATAACTCCACTTCCTATGTCTTTCTGCTATATTCACAAGGCAAAAATCCAAGGCCCTGCTTATTATTCACCTATCCTCATTTTTTTACATAGTTTCAGAACAAGACATGACCTTGCTGACTGGTGTGGTTTAAATTTATGAACTCATATGGCAAATTGAGCCATCAATAATGTTCCTCATTCTATTATCCTTGTTTCCTGTTCCCATCCAACTCCAGAAGCACTTATTGCACTTTTAGATTGTAAATATATTGTTATTTCATTGAGAAAGTAAGTGCCAATATAAAAGAATGTTCACAATTTCATGCTGCCAAATATATAGAACCACTGTATCTGTACCCACAGAAATTTGTCTTCCATCACGACATGATTTTAAAATGAGTAAACTTTCATTGCTTATATGTAAAAATATGCCTAGGATTTTGCTTTTTCAATTAATCTAATTCATCTATGCACCATCAATAAAACATGATTTATTCAATTAACCTACACACATCGTTATAAAAACAAAAGCTTTATTGTACTCCATATTCCCCTGCAGTTACTTCTATATTAATCTGCAATGATATGCAGAAAATGTCTCAAATGGTATATATATATTTATGTCTAAATATTCTTTTTTTCTACTCTCTCACAAATCCATTTGCTGGAATATAGTGTACATATATCATACAATGGAGGCAATATGGACCATGAATTTTTTTTAATGTGACTTTATTTTGATGTTTCCTAAGGTTCCCTGCAGGACTTGGACAGAGGTTTACATTCATTTTGACCATCTCTGCCTGGAGCAGTTTTCCAGGTGGTATCTTATAAGAGCATTTAAAGTCATTCTCTACCTGTATTTTTTTTTTTTAATTTTATTTATTTATTCATCCATCCCCTCCTTGCTGCCTGTGCTCATCGGGTCAGCCAACCACGCCGTGCAGGCGGGCCCGCCCCCACCAGGAGGCCCCGGGAACCGAACCGGGGGCCTCCCATATGGTAAACGGGAGCCCCACCGATTGAGCCACAGCCGCTTCCCTCTCTACCTGTATTTACCTGATATTAACAACACAGACTATTTCAAGCAACAGAAAGACCCAAAGCCTGGATAGGACAAAGCTGAGGAGAAGATTCTTGAAGGAATAATAGCCTTATAAGCTACCAAAAATACTGGGGCATCTAGCCTGCAGTGGGCTTGCCCAGTGTAAGACACATGCTAAGGAAGACCAGAGAGAGCCTGAAGATTGCAACTCTAGTTGAACTCTTGGTTACACTCAAGCAGGAGGTGAAGATTCGGCCAACACAGCAGCCAGCCTGGCTCCATGCTGAAGGAATGTTGCAGCTCAGATCGAATCTGGGAAGCACAGGAAAGGGTTTTCTATTTTCTTTTCAATCCTAACCATTGAGGGAAATATCTGTCAGGTAACTGGCTGACTACTGAGATATGGAAACAGAGACCTCTAATATAGCACATAAGAATGGATAACATCTTTGCAAAAATAGTTAAAATATTCACTAAGTAAACAGATGACAACACACACACACACAAAACACAAACTTATTCATGACAAAATAGAAAAGAAACACTCATAAGAATTACATCATTAATTATTTTTGCAGCTGGTCACAAAATCATAATTGTGTTTATAAATAACTTTTTTTCCCCACTGTTCATTCAATATTCCCTTTGCCTTAAATTCACACCTTAGTTGAAAGTGGTCCTTTTCCTGATGGCGTAATTTAAATTTTCTTTCTGAAGGTGATGTTTAATTCCAGTCGTTTATGAATTGGGTTGTCTTAGTTTTCGAATGACTTTAATCACAGGGCATAGTAGTACTAGGAAATGCCCTAAAGGATCACCTATATTGGAGACATACTCCTTATCACCATTGTGTGTTAGCAGTTTTACTTCCTTGGTTATGAAGATTCATCCACCCCCATCTGTAGAGTAACTTCCTAATTTGCCTTTTGAATCTGAGGGATGAAATGACCAGACATGCTGGGTGGCATCTTAGTATCCACTTCAATGGAATGATTGTTGAGTCTCTTAGTGGAAGCATTCCCCCCTTTGGAACTAAGACAGAAAGACATGTAGAGCCTAAAGTCACAGTTATAGGAGGAAAACACTTTGCTAATAGATCACTAAGGGTAATAGTGAGTGGTTCCATTCTCATTTCTTTTCATTTTCTCCTGGACCTGTGTATTCTGGCTATGGGAGAAACCTCACCAAATATTGGATGCTCATTTAGTTCCTTGTAGGGTATATAGAAGGAATGCCCTTTCCAGGACCTGAAGGCAGAGGGGCTAAGAGGGGGAAGACCATAACAACCAGTGACCCACTCCTTCTCAGCAGGAGAGAGCTTGATGCCAAGATGGCAATCACAGTCTGCTTCAAATAAATAAGTTCTTGAACCCATTATTTCACTATTCTGGAAACTTACACAATACCCCGTATGTATGCACTCACTGGTAATCATTTACTAGGCCATGTGCAACCTTGAGCTGCTCTATGCATTAGCTAAACTTCCTCTTTGTGCTGTCTAGCCCTATATAATCTTTGTTTCCCTGCTGAGTGGCATGGTAACTACCTGACCAACCGTCATTAGGACTTGTGAGTAATAAAAGGCATGACTGTTGCTGGCTTCTGTGTTGTTTCTTTTGAATATCAAAAATATTTTGTCAACCTTCCAGTGCTCAACCTCCTGTATTACAGTCTTGTACATGTACCTGGAGAACATTGACCCAGTGCTGCAAGTTATTCCCACGTAGGTGGAATTGTGGTTGAATTTTCAATAGGCAACATGAAAATTCAATTAACTGGCCTGTTTCAGGATAATGGGGAACATAGTAAGACCTGTGAAATTGGAATAATAAATAATTTTACTTACTGTCTTGTTTTGCTTGAGCTTCCTTTTTATCCATGGAATTACACACACAGATACACACACACACACAAACAGAGGTCAACTGAAGCAAGCTGATATACCAATGATTCTTTGTGGTGTCGATGAAAACCCCTACTACTTCCCCGAAAGAGGAACTGTAACAAAGAAATCAAGTTGACACCAGGAAAGTCTGTTGATCTTCACTGGATGGCCACAATCTTGCACCATCATGCTTGCTCATAAACAAACTGGGACCTGAATAAATATGGAAAGAAGCAGAAGGTTTGTGGAAGCTTGTTTAAAGGAGTGTGTTTTGTCCTAAAATATGATGACTAGTTTTCAAAAAATCAGGATGGAAATACAGAGGGCAAGACTTGAATGCATATGGAAAGTTGTAGAAGCATTGTGGAAGTAAATTTCATTTGTTGCTAACTGTAATTCAATAAGTTTATTTAAAGGTTAAATTTGCCTTGAGGTAAAGTACCTAGTCTAGTTATGGATGGCTATGGGAAGTTTGTAAAAGCATTTTCTAAACTGAAGTAGTTCAGTGTAAATAGCTGATTCTGAGAAGCCATTATTAAGTAAAATTTATGTATTGATATTGAAATAAAAAAGTAACTATGGCAAAAAACCTGTCAGACTTCACCTTAATCTGTTATGAACTATGTTAACTAGGATTTGTTTACTGAATGTTGTAGTGATGTAGAATTAAACTTGACTTTCTCTCTCTGTTAAAGCAGCACAGTTTTCTTAAAAGATTGGGTTTTGAGTGGAAGTATATAATAGTCTCTTTAAGATATATATTTAAAGAACAAAGAATCTGTGTCTTTTCAGAGTGGCTCCATCAATCCTTAATAGTTTTAAAAAGTACAGAGCTACATGTTTTGAAAATTAAGACTTTTCCAAACAATTTTACTAACTTATTTGTCACTGTGAAAAATTGAGACCTATTTAAATATAATGTTCACACCTTACAACTTTTAATAATCTAAAAAAACCCTTAAGGATATATTTAATTTCAAACTGTTACAAAACCATTTGTTCTTTCACCATGAGAAAATCATAAAAACATTAAACTTCTTCACATGAAAAATTCCTACTACTCCTCCAACAGTATCTCCCAACTTATTTTAAATAGTAAAAGTCTGCAGAGTAAACCTGTGAAAACAAAATATGCTACTATTCTGAGCCTTCAGTCTTGAAACTTGCATTCATGAATTATTTCTATAATAACAAAGTTAAACCTAACCATAATTAATGACAAAAATTCATCTCTAAAAAGACCTCTCTGTTACTCAAATTTTGCCTGGTTCTTTAAGCCAAACTCTCACTATTTTCCCCTCTATGTGGGAAAGGACTTCCACATATAAAATTTTCCCTGGCAATATGGGACTTGATTTCCAAAGACTTTTTTCCCCTTGGCAATGCAGGGTTTCCTAGAATAAGCCTTCCTGACACCAAGGGATTAAAACCAAGTAGTCATCAACAATGATTCTGGAAAAGAATCCTTAACTAGGATGGATGGTGGAAATATTAAAATAAAATAATATTGCCATAGCTAAAGAATTTCAAATAAAGTCAAGAGGCAATTCTGTAAGTTACTCTTATGCAGGTTTCAGTCAGATATCACAAATTACCACAGTATACAAATCCTCAAGACAAAGTGCTAACTTTCCTCAAAATTAGAATCTTAGTTCCATTCTATATTATAAGAAACTCTAACAATATCATTGTTTTTTTTTTTTTTTTAAGATTTTATTTATTTATTCATTTATCCCCACCTTGCTGCTTGTGCTCTCTGGGTCAGCTAACCACGCCATGTGGGCGGGCTTGCCTTCACCAGGAGGCCCCGGGAACCGAACCCAGGGCCTACCCATATGGTAAACGGGAGCCCTACTGATTGAGCCACAGCTGCTTCCCACCAATATCATTGTTAATAATTATAAATATACTCATTGTTAAAGTTTTCCCCTGTTTTTTGTCTCAGTCTGACAAATTTTAGTGTGCACAAAAAGTTGCCCAAAAGGTATTAATAGTACAGCAAAAAGTCAAAGTCAAAGAATAGGTACAGCTGCAATCTAAAATTTCCATGCCTCCAACTCATAGGAATAAGAGGAAGTTGCTCCTTTTCAGCAAGAAGTAGTTATAATTATCAATGCCCATAAATCCCTCAAAATCAAAAAAAGAAAAGAAAAATAGGAGAATTATAACTGAAAAAGATAAAAGATGTGTTCTTTTTTTTTTCATTGTCAATTTATTTTATTAGGCCAGCAAAACTTTGATATACAATTTAATAACTTCATTGCAAGAATGGAAAAATATAAATGAAAGTCTTTATGAATTTAGATACAGCTATCCTACACAAAATATTGGTAAATTGATACAAGAAATATATGATAAGATAAATACATAAATTTGATTTTTCCAGAGGGTAAATTTGTCTGAATATCGAAATCAAGGTAATCCATCTTAGAAATATCTTTTTTTTTCCTTTTGAAATGTACTTTATTTTTTTAAGCAAATGCTAACCTTCTGAAATTTATATTGTAGAAAAAACACACACACACACACAAAGTAACTGTTTACTTAGTTTACTTAAGTTTATTTAAGTAAAACCTTAATGCAAGTTAGCCTTCTAGAGTAGCCAAAAGCAAATATCTGTAACTGTTGTAAATTACTGTACTGTAACCCAGATGGCTTTTTTTATTAATGCTTATGCTATGTTCTGAAACTACATGACCTATCATTCAGAATCTCCTTTAACTTTATCAACTCATAAGTTCCCCCCAAAAGCCATATTTTACCTTCAAGGAGTCAAAAGACTTCTTTAATCAAAAGGGGAAAATGTAAAATTGGAATAATAAAAAATTTTTACTAACCATCTTGATTTTCCTGAACTTCCATTTTATCCATGGGATTGGAAACAAAGAGGATAACAGAAGTAAACTGACATGCCAACGATCCTTTACAATGATCCTTCACTGCCCCTGAACTGTAACAAAGAAATCAGGCTGGCACCAGCAAAGTCTGCTATATTTGCCAGATTTCCCCATGCTTACACCAAAATCCTGCTGGCTAATTAACAAACATGGACTCAAAGACACCCTGCCCAGACAGTCCATATCCCTCTTGGAGCTCATGCAGCCCATGTACTCATTGTAACTCATGTAGATCATGTTTCCATTGTCCTTCCCAATTCCTTCACACCTTCCCTTTTCCCAAACAGCCATATAAGCTGCTCCTCCAGTCAACCTTTTGAGCAAAAACCTCTTTTGGCACTGCTTCACTTTAATACTACTTTAGCTCAATGAACTTCCTCTACACTATCTTTTTAATTCTGTTCATTCTGTTTTCAGCATGATAGACCATTAAGTTTCATCAGCATGAGTCCTTTGCTGTGCTTCATATAATGTGAAATGATTTTTTTGATTGGGATCAAAGTTGGGTAGTAAATCATGATGGTGAATAAGGCACTCTGTTAGTGCAAAGATGGTAGTTTTGGCAGGATTGTTGCATGAAGGGGGGACAAATCCATATCCAGAGCAAGTGTACTTCAATAAAAGCACAGACATTTTCATATTGAACACAGTCAAATGTAATCAGCCTCCCATCAGTTAGATAGTCTCTTACCTTGGGGAATTGTGCTATCAGACAGAGTTGATATCTGCTGCTGGCAGTTTGTGAACGCTACAATGGCATTAACCATGTCAGCCTTGGTGAGTGGAAGTTACTGTTGCTGAAAACAAGCATTACTTCCTTCCTTATCATTATGATAACTTTGTTCTTGTATCTATTGACCAATGACAGGAATAGCTGGGGAAAGAGGCCAACTATTATCCAAAGAAATGGTCATCCTATCCACTTCATTATTAAAAATTTTTCTCCTGAGGTCATCTTATAATGCATATTCACATAGGACAAAATATCTTCCACTTTTTGCACATTCAGAGAGGTCAAACTACATATCATTCCCCCAGCCTTTCCTGCCACCAATTTATAAATTATATTTCTTCTAGAAACATAAATAAATTGCTACAACACCTGAATGAGTAAATGATCAAAGGTCTGGCAATTTTTCCTTCCAAGAAAATGAACAACCAGGTGCACAACAAGAAATTCTGTACACTGGGAAGAATTCCCTTCATGACTGCCCTTAAGGAACATCCCAAAGAGGGGTTGTAGTGCTGCTGCTGACCACTTTTCGGTGGTACCTGCAAAGCACAAAGAACTATCTGTATTAATCCTTTATATACACTGTGGGAGATGTTTGTGTGGGATGTGGTGGGAGGTGTGGGAGGTGGGCAACATGGGAATCCCAGTGGGTTCCGTGTAATATTTTAGGCAATCTAAGCACCTCTTAAAATATATGTATATATATATATATAAATAACATTTTTGTAAGCAGATACACATATATGCATATATATTTATATATCATTTTACAAATGTTTGTATGTATTGTGAGAATTTTGATTTTTACCCATAATAAAAATAAATAAATAAATAAATAAAGTGACTTGAAGGGTACCATTAGGTGCTGCAAATCTTCCAAAAAAAAAAAAAAAAAAAGAACTATCTGTAAACAAGGCTCATGTTTTCCCTTCATATGTAGGAAACTCCCAAAGAGGACAAATGTTTGACTTGGAGACAGAAGGTAATATTGCTAGAGTAGGGGCCTGGGCATTTCATGTACTTACTTCTATAATTTGTGTCTTTGAGGTTTTCAAGATCCTGATCTCATCTATACCACTTCCATTTAATGATTACTGCCCTGGTATATGTGCATGAGGGAACCAGAAAATTAATAAAGTTCAGAATATTAGAGTGGATTTATCATATAAGGCCCGTTTAAGCTGCCCACCCCCATCCATGAATGTCCAGAGGACACATCTTTCTCCTTGACTGTGAGGAATAAATGTGAGTAGTTTCCAACCTGAAGATTTCTGTGGTAGTTTTCTTTGTAGAACAGATATTATTGTGTAAAATGTTGTGACACAACTTGTATCATTAAATACAAAGGGTATGTTTGGGTCCCATGCTTGCAGGAGTCAAGCAGTTGTAATTAATTATCAAAGACAAGTTGTAATTAATTGTCAAAGAAAAGCTGCCATAATTGAGAGTAGAGTGAAAACACAAATCAGAATATTCTGATGCTCAGAGACCTTTGGCATTGGCTAGTTGCTCATAGGGTACCTAGAACTGAAATTGATGGACAGTCTACTAATTTCTTATTTGATCTATACAAAAGATTTCTAGCTTATCTGGAAAAAAAAAACTACCTTGAATTAAAAAAATGTCAGAGTCACAACACTTCAAACATTTCCCAGACCTGAGATAGTTTAGAGACACATACTCTTTGAATGAATGGAAGGACATATCTCCATAGAGAAGTACCTTGTTATACTGTCAAAATGTTATACTGCTTATTTTCCTCTTGGCCTTCACCAGAGGGTCATATGGCTTTTTCTCAAGGTATCTGTGCATTGCACAAAGGGATATATTCAGATATTTTGGAGCTTATTAGACACAAGCTCAGAAGTGTCTTTAATTGCAGGAGACACAAAACTTCATTGGGATCCACTAGAGAAGTGTCTTATGCAGGTAAGTTGATCAATGGAGTTTTAGCTCAGTTCTATCTCACGATGTGTCCAGTGGGTCCCTGAACTCATTTTGTGATTATTTCCAGATCAGAATGCATAATTGGAATAGATATTCTCAGAATCCCCACATCAGTTCCCCCATCTGTGGTATGAAGGCTATTATGGTAAGAAAGGAAGAGTTGGGGGCCACTGTCAAGGATGTGAAGGATGCAGAGTGGTGATTCTCAAAACATCTTCATTCAAATCTCTTATTTACCCTTCACTGACTAAATAAATGCAATGGAAGTGATTGTGTCTCATGATAACAGAAGATGACAGTGGATTATACTAAATCCAACCAACCTGTGACTCCTGTTACAGTTGTTCCAGATGTGATGTCATTGCTTGAGAAAATCAAGATATTCCCAGGCACCTGGTGTGAAGCTACTAATCTGATTTTTTTCTCAATACTTATTAAAAAAGACAACTAGAATTTTTTTTTTCTGCTGTTAAGGCCAGCAATACAGCTTCATTGTCTTGTCTAAGGGGTATATCAACTCTCCAGCCCCATACAATAATCTAGTTTCCAAGGAGCTTGATCACATTTCCTTTCCAAAAGGCAGTACATTGATCCATTATATTGGTGTCATTGGCTCATTGGACCTAGTGAGTAAGAAGTAGCAAGTTCTCAAGTATTATTTGTAAGGCATTTGTGTGTCAGAAGATAGAAGATAAATCCAACAAAATGTAAGGGGCCCTACACCTTAGTGAAAGTTCCAGACATCCAGTAATCTTGGGTATGTGAAGATATCCCCTCTAAGGTGAAGTTTCATTGACCCCTACTACAACCAAAAAGAGGCATAATGTCTAGTTGGCTTCTTTGGATTTAGGAGGCAAAATATTTCTCATTTGTGTCAGTAACTCAGGTCCAATATCTGAGTGACCAAAAAAGTTGCTTCCTTTGATTAGGGTCTGGGATAACAGTAAGCTCTGCAACGGGTCTAGGCTTCTATGCATGCTGCTGTAAAAATTGGCCTTATGATGCAGCTGATTCAATGGTTATTGAAGTGTCAATGTCAAATAGATAAGGTTTATAGAGCCTTGGACAGGCTTCTATTAATATATGATAATAATGTTTAGACACTTAGGATTTTGCAGCAAAGTTTTGCCATCATCTGCAGATGACAACTCTCTTTTTAAGAAACAGACTTCAGCCTGCTACTAGCCTGAGCAAGGAGTGAACACTTAAACATGGGTCACAAAGTTAGACGGAACCTGAGTTGCCTTTTGTGAACTGGATGTTTTCTTACCCACCAAGCCATAAAGGCAAATGTGCATACTTACTCTCCATCATCAAATGGAAGTGGTATATGCATGATTGGCTCACAAGGCCCTGAAGGCACAAATAAGTTACATGAGGAAGTGGCCCAAATGCCCATGTGCCTTCATAATAGCATATTACCTTCTCTTCCCCTCATCTAGCTATGGCCTCTTGAGGAATCTTATGATCAATTGACTGATGAATAAAAAAACTTTAGCCACAATGCAGGTACTACAACATGTGAACAACTGGAGCATTGTAACAACTTTCTGGGATGTCCAAGAAGGACAGAAGTGAAAGGAAACCCTCCCAGTCTGCAGAATATTAAATCATCCCCATCTGATCATTTTACATGGAAGGAGAAATTCCTAGATGTGTGTATCTATTCATTGGTTGTGGCCAATTGTTTGCTTGTATGGTCTGTCACCTATAAGGATATGATTAAGAAATTGTTGACATAGAGATTTGGAGAAGAGGTATGTGGATAGATTTTTCTGAATGGACAGTTAACTTGAATATACTTGTGTTTCATGTGAGCACTCATCAGAGGGTGATTTCAACAGAAGAACATTTTTAATAAGAATCTACACAGGATTCCTTGTTTGGTGGAAACCAGTTGGCCTTTTCTGCAGTCTCTATTGTTATTGCAAATTGGGTTCAGGAACAAAGTGGCCATGGTGGCAAGGATGGAGGATATACATGGACTCAGAAATATGGACTTCTACTCTCCAA
This sequence comes from Tolypeutes matacus, assembly GCA_026826555.1. Classification (NCBI taxonomy): domain Eukaryota; kingdom Metazoa; phylum Chordata; class Mammalia; order Cingulata; family Chlamyphoridae; genus Tolypeutes; species Tolypeutes matacus. Next base: position 253,601 of record JAKSZT010054210.1, on the reverse strand, counting down.
GACTGACTTATCTATAGCCATGGTTGTGCACCCAGGCAGTGAGCAACAGAAACCAACACTCATTCCCCAATAAGGAAACATTTCCCAAGATGATGTGCCTCCTTCCTATAGACAGGATATTTACATAGAAACACTTTCATCATGAAAGGGATAGAATTTTGTTTTAATGTAATAGACACATATTCTGGATACAGATTTGTCTTCACTGCATGCAATGTTTCTGACAATACTACCATCTTATAGACATCCAGATAGCTATCCATTGTCTGGGTATTCCACACAACATTGCTTCTCATCTAGGAACCCATTTCATAGCAAATAAAGTTTGGAAATTGGCACATGTTATGGAATTCACTGTTCTTAACATGTTCTCCATCATCCTGAGACACCTGAATTGATATACTGATGGGATTTCCTTTTGAAGAATCAAACACATTTTGATTTCACGGCACTACCTTGCAGGGTGGGAAAATTTGCTCCAGAGGAGTATTTATGCTCTTAATCAACATCCGCTCTGCAGTGCTGTGTCTCCCATATTGGATTCATGTTCCAAGAATAAAAGGTGGAAATGAGTGGAATATTGCTTATGATTTTCCCTACTGGTCTACTAGAAAAAAAAATTGTTTCCATTCTTGTTACATTATACTTATGCTTTTTTAAAACAAATAAATTTTATTGATATATATAAATAAAGCATAAATCCATCCAAATTGTACAATAAATGGTATTTGGTGTGATCAAATAGTTGTGCATTCATCATGACAATCATTTTTAGAGCACTTTCCTTATTCCAATAATTATAATGAAGAAAAGACAAACAAAAAACTCCATTACCTTTTCTTTTCTATGCTTCCCTTGCTATACATAGCTGCTATTCTTTTTCCTTCTTGCTAGTATATATGTATTTATATTTTGTAAAAACAGTCATATATGCAATATCACCATATTCGTGTTTTCATGAGGTTTCATTATCTTATACAGGTCCACGTTACAGATTTTAGCTTTCCTTCTCATAATATAAATGTCCTTAGGATTTCCTTTCCACCACTTTCATAACTATATAATACTTCTGCTAGTTACAAACACTATGATTTTTTTCACCATTTCTATTCATTTCTAAACATTTACAATGTTTTTACCATTTCTGCAAAGATTATCCCTGTTTTCTATTCTCTACCCTCATTCTAATTTTTGGTGACCAATATTCTGATTATTAACTCCATGAGTTTGCATAATATATTTAGCTCATAATAGTGCAATCATACAATATTTGTACTTTTGTGTCTGGCTTCCTTCACTCAACATAATGTACTCCAGGTTCATTCATGTTGTCATATGCTTCATGACTTCATTTCTTCTTATCGCTGCATAATATTCCATCATGTGCACAAACCACAATTTGTTTATCCATTCATCAGTTGATGGACACCTCAGTTGTTTCTAAATTTGGCTATCATAAATAATGCCGCTATGATCATCAGTCTTCAGATGTCTGTTCATGTGTCTGCTTTCAGTTCTTCTGGATATATACCTAGTAGTGGTAATTATGGGTACCATGGAAAGAGTATATTCAATTTCCTTAGGAACTGCCAAACTGTCTTCCACAGTGGCTATACGATTCTACATTCCCACCAACAGTGAATAGTGTTCCTATCTCTCCACATTCTATTTAACACTTAGAGATTTCCAACTTTTTATTAGTGGCCAGTATAATTGGTGTGAAACGAGATCTCATTGTAGTTTTTATTTGCATTTCCCTATTTGATAGTGATGACTGTATGTTTTTTCATGTGTTTCTTAACCATTTGTATTTCTACTTTGAACAATTTTCTTTTCAAGTCTTTTGCCCATTTTTTAATCAGGTAATTTGTATTTTATATTGTTGAGTTGAACTACTTCTTTATATACCATGGATAGTAAACCCTTATCAGATGTGACTGCCAAATACTTTCACCCATTGAGTCAGCTGCATTTTCACACTTTTGACAAAGACCTCTGAGATGCAAAAGTGTTTAATTTTTATGAGGTCCCATTTATCTCTTTTTTCTTTTGCTGCTCCTGCTTTCAGTGTAAGGTTTAAGAAACTACCACTTACCATAAGATCTTGAACATGATTCCCTATATTTTCCAATAAGAGTTTTATGGTTTTCACTTTTATAATTAGGTCCTTGATCCATTTTGAGTTATTTTTTTATAAGGTAAGAGAGAAGGGTCCTCTTTCTTTCTTTTCTATATGGCTATCCAGTTCTCCCAGAACCATTTGTTGACTAGATTGTTATGGCCCAGTTGGGAGGGCTTGACAGTCTTGTCAAAAATGACTTGACCAGTAATGTGAGGGTCTATTTCTGAGTTCTTGATTTGGTTCATTGGTGAATCTTTATGTCTTTATGCCATTACCATGTTAGTTTTTTACCACTGTGCCTAAATAATTTGCTTTAAAGTTGGAAAGTGAGTGTCCTCCAACTTCGTTCTTCTATTTCAAGACCATTTTGGCTATACAGGGCCCCTTAATTTTCCAATTAAATTTTATAATTGGTTTTTCCAGTTATGCAAAACAAAGTTGAGGTTTTCACTGGGATTGCATTGAATCTATAAATCAGTTTGGATAGAATTGACATCTTAATGATATTTAGTCTTCAAAAATATGTGGAGATTAAACAACATACTTTTAAATAATCAGTGGGTCAAAGAAATTAAAAGAGATTTTAGCAAATATCTTGAGATGAAGGAAAATGAAAAGAAAACATACCAAAACCTATGGGACACTGAAAAGGCAGTGTTGAAAGGAAAATTTATAGCCCTCAATGCTTATATTAAAAAAAGAAGATAGAGCTAAAATTGAAGATCAAACTGCACACCTGGAGGAACTCAAAAAAGAACAGCAAACTTGTCCCAAACCAAGACAAAGGAAAAAAGTAGTAAAAATTTTTGCTGAAATAAATGAAATTAAAAACAAAACAATACAGAGAATCAATAAAGTGAAAAGTTGATTCTTTGAGAAGATCAACAAAATTGAGAAACCCTTAGCTAGACTGACAAAGAAAAAGAGAGAGAAGACTCAAATAAATGAAATCAGAAATAAAAGAAAGACATTACCACTGAACCCAAAGAAATAAGAATGAGCCTAAAAGGGTACTATGAACAAATGTATGAAAAAAAAATGGAAAATTAAGATTAAATATACAAATTCCTAGAAACACACGAATCACCTACACTGACTCTAGAAGAAATAGAAAACCTCAACAAACAATCACAATTGAAGAGATGGAAACAATCACCAAAAACTTCCCAAAGATAAAAAGCCCAGGACCAGATGGCTTCACAGGTGAGTTGTACAAATTATTCAAAGACAATCCCATACCAATCTTGATCAAACTCTTCCAAATAATTAAAAAGGAAAAAATGCTACCAAATTCACTCTATGTAACCAACATCACCCTAACACCAAAACCAGTTATAGGTACTTAAAAAAAGAACATTACAGAACAATGTCTCTAATGAATATAGATGCAAATATCCTCAAGAAAATACTTGCAAACCAAATCCAAAAACACATTAAAAGAATTGTTCACAACGATCAAGTGGGTTTTATCCCAGGTATACAAGGCTGGTTCAACACAAAAAAATCAATTAGTGTAATAAATCACATTGACAAATTGAAGAAGAAAAATCACATGATCCTCTCGATTGATGGAGAAAATGCATTTGACAATTAGAGCACCCTTTCTGGATAACAACACGCAGAAAGATAGGAATAGAGGAAGCTTTCTCAATATGGTAAAGTGTGTATATTAACAACCTACAGCCAGTATTGTACTCAATGGTGAAAGACTGAAAGCTTTCCTTATGAGATCTGGGACAAGACAAGGATGCCCAGTGTCACTACTGTTATTCAATATGGTGCATGAAGTTCTAGCTGGAACAGTTAAGTTAGATAAAGAAATACAAGGCACCCAAATAGGAAAGGAAGAAGTAAAATTTCACTATTCACTGATGATATGATCCTACTTCTAGAAAATCCTGAAAAATCTGCAACAAAGCTACTAGAACTAATAGACAAATTCAATTTTGTTGATCTTCTCAAAGAACCAACTTTTCACTTTGTTGATTCTCTGTATTGTTTTTATGTTCTTAATTTCATTTATTTCAGCACAATTTTTTACTACTTTTTCCCTTTGTCTTGGTTTGGGACTAGTTTGCTGTTCTTTTTTGAGTTCCTCCAGGTGTGCAGTTTGATCTTCAATTTTAGCTTTATCTTCTTTTTTAACATAAGCATTGAGGGCTATAAATTTCCTTCTCAGCATTGCCTTTTCAGTGTCCCATGGCTTTTGGTATGTTTTCTTTTCATTTTCCTTCATCTCAAGATATTTGCTAAATTCTCTTGTAATTTCTTTGACTCACTGATTATTTAAGAATATCTTGTTTAATCTCCACATATTTATGAATATTCCTTTTTTCAATTCATTATTGGTTTCCAGCTTCAATCTGTTATCATAAGAGAAAATATTTTGCATAATTTCAAACTTATAAAATTTTCTAAGTATTGTTTTGTGGATCAGCTTTTGGTTTATCCTGGAGGAGAATCCATGAGGGTTTTTTTTTTTTTTAATGCAATATGTTTTATTATTTTAGTTTATTGGCTTTTATTATAATAAGAGCAACATGTTAGACAAATGTAAAAATCAGTGCTGAGATGAGGAGAGATCTTATAATTACATTATGGCCAAAAACATACTTCCTTTTTATACAATCATGTGAAATGAAACCCCGCAAATCCCCCATCAATCAACAACAACAAAATCAACTTCTCATGCAGATTCACTGGAGAAACACTGCCTTCACTGCAGAATTTCCAGACTGAATCCACCAAAGTGACCAGGTACAGTTGTGTTTCTATACAGAGTTGTGTTTCTATATAGAAGTAATGAATAATCAGAAATAGATATCTGAATTTGATTAAAAGGGGAAAATGTTAGATTGTATACCAGGTAAGAGAATACATGAGGTTTTGAAAGGAATGGGTATCCTTCTGTTTTGGGGGGCAATGCTCTATAGATATCTGTTAAGTCTAATTTATTTATCATATTATTCAAGCTCTTTGTTCCTTTAATTTTCCTCTGTCCAGAAGTTCTACCCAATACTGAGAGTGGTGTATTAAAGTCTCCAAGTATTAGTGCAGAGATATATAATTCTTCCTTCAATTTTGGCATTACGTGCCTCATGTATCATGGGGCAGTCATGTTAGGTGTATAAGTATTTAGTATAGTTATTTCTTCTTGGTGAATTGCCACTTTTATTAATATATGATGATGTTCTTCATCCCTTATAACACTTTTGCATTCAAAATCTATTTTTTCCACTATTAATATCTTGGGGTTGGGGGAAGGGATTACTTCATGGCCCCCATGGAGGTTTTATAACTCACATTTATTGTTTTGGGTTCTTCATCTCTCTGTCCCTCAGCCTCCTGGGAGTTGTATAGCACTGTCCTGGTCTGCAGACCCCTAAAGTAGGTCTCTCAGACAGATTTTGTCCCTTTCTCCATTGTTTTTGTGAAACAGTTGGCCCCTGACTGCTTATTCTGATGGCATATATTCCCAGAACTCTAGCTTGTTTTTTACTGTTTTCATGGAATATTGTTTTACAAACTTTCCTTTATATTACTGAATAATAATCCAATGTATGTATATAGCATTTTGCTTATCCACTCATCAGTTGATGGGTATCTGGATTGTTTTTCATATTTTGGCTTTTATGAATAATACTGCTATGAAAATGTGTGTATAGTGTTTTGTGTTGACGTATGTTATCAGTTTTCTCAGTTAGGAGTGGGAGTGTTGGGTGATACAGTAACTATATGTTAAACTTTTTGTGGAAATGCCCAACTATTTCCCACAGTGGCTTCTCTATTTTATATAGTATTTTAGACTATGTAATGGTTAAATTCATGTGTCAGATTAGCCAGGTTATGTGTCCAGTTGTGTGTTCAAGGGAGCAATTACCTGATTGTTAACATGAAGTTATTTCATGAACTTAAATCATCAATAATTTGGTTACATTATGATTGATTATATCTTCAAGTAAATCAGAGATTTTCTTTCAACCTTAAAGAAGTCTCATCCAAATATTTGAAGGTTTTTAAAAGGAGAAATTATTATTTCAGCAATCAGAAAAGAAAATTTCCATTTCTAATTTAGAGAACCATTTAAAAACTTCATGGGAATTTCCAGCTTGTGGCATGCTCTATGGAATTTTGAATTACCCATCAACCAGTCAGTTAGGACAATTCTTATAAAAATCTCATAATATTTAAACATATATCTCTTGTTGGTTCTAGAGAACCCTGACTAATTCAACTTTGTTCAGGGAGTGGTTCTTGAGAAACAGAATCTTAAGGATAAGATTTCTGAATTGGTTTTGGTGTTTTAGGAATTTGTTCTCTAATCTGATTAGATTCAAAGGCATTACAGACTTTTTTTCTAACAATGAAGGTGACATTGATAGTCCATGGCATGAGTTAGCAATAGATAATATATCACTACTGGATACAGCTATTCAAATCATTATAAGAGGAAACACTTTGGGTAAGAGTTTTTTTTCTTGACAACTTAATATTTTTTGGTATTAAAAGTTACATGGAGTTGGTTGACTGTACGTAAATATGCCAGATATAGTTGTAAAAGAAAAGGATGTGTTGAAGGCTTCACTTTTTCAACTTAAACACCACATGAAGGATGTGGACATTTCTTTATGTGCTTGACAGAAAATCTTTTTTCTGTATCCACTGACTTTTGATTTCTGAAAGCATACCCAATCTTATTTTGTGAGTGGCTTAATTACAATGTAAACTAAATTCCCAATCTTGTAGGGTGTCTGTTGTTAAACTGAGGGTATTGGTAGGAAAGGAAAAGGATCCTGAAAATTGGAATGGGAACATATATGTTGATGATAATGGCAGTGGGTACATTGAAATCCTAGATTCTGATTATCTTTGCCTGATAAATCTTTAAGTGTCTGCCCTGAAAACCAGGCACCCACCTTTAGTCTTCCCTGAGGATTCTTCTATCCAATACCCACTTGAGAGATTAGCCCTACTGTGTCTGACAAACCTGCAACCACTCCTCAAGATTGGGGAATGAACAATGGGCTAAAATAGACTTATTATTTTTCTATTATAGACTTATTGTTATTTTAACAATGGAAAAATTTTTATCCTTGATATAACAGCAGTGGCCACCAGAGGTTCTGAGGGGAGGGAGAGGTAAGAATAGGTGTAATATGGAGGCATTTTGGGGACATTGTAGTTGCCCTGCATGACATTGCAATGATGGATACAGGCAATTATATATTTTGTCATAACTATAAAATTGTCATAACCTAAAAAATTGTGCGGGACAGATTGTAACGTGTAATGGAAACTATAGTCCATGGTTAGTAGCAATGCTTCAATCTGTGTTTATCAATTACAACAAATGTACCACACTAATGAAGGACGTTGTTAATGTGTGAACAATGGGAGGAAGAGGAGGTGGGGCATATGAGAATCTCTTATATTTGTTATGTAACATTTATGTAATCTAAGGCATCTTTAAAAATAAAACAAACAAACAAACAAAAATGAAACAAGAGTGGTTTTTTTTTTATAAGCATACAGTATATCTCACATCATCCAAGGCATACAGTGCAGCTGAATCTCAGAGAACAAGTGAAATGTATCATGAGGAAACCTATTCCTCATTTTTCTATTTTGTATATATATATAGAACATATATATATAGTAAATGAGTTGTAAATATTGACCTTCTTCCCTGCAATCTTCTCAATTTGTCTCTTTAGCTATCATTGGATTTTTGTCTATTTCCTTTACGTATTCCCAAAACTTTACTATATGCCCTATGGGAATTAAGGCATTTTTCACTTTTTCTTTCCAATATTTATGAATTTTATTTCTCTTGATTTCCTTTGCACTATCTTAGAATGATACTACAATTTTGAATAGAAGTTGTGAGATCAGATAGCCATGTATTGTCCCCATCCCAGTGGTGAATGTGGTACATATCTAATACATCACTAGCTGTAGGCTTTTCATACATGTCCTTTATCCAATGAAGCAAGTCTGTTTCTTTTCTTTCTTTGCCAAAATTTCAACATTAATGTTTCCTGAATTTTGTGAAATGTTTTCTTCATCTTTTGAAATCATGATATTCTCCTTTATTCTGTTAATGTGATAAAATATGTTAAACTTATATTGCATTGTTGAGATTAAATCATTTTGCAATGTTGTTTTATCCTTTCTATCTATTGATGAATTCAGTTTGTTGAAATAAAATTTAGAATTTTTTCATTTATACTGAGGAGAGAGGACTGCTGTATAATTTTCTTTTTTAATAAACACATTGTCTAGTTATATTAATAAGAATATTCTGGTTTCATAAAATGAATAGAGAAGTGACAACTTCCTCCATTTTCTGAAAGTGTTTAATAAAGACTGTGCTAGTTTTTCTTACGTATTTGTTAGAATTTCAGTAAAATCATGATGGTCAGGAATTTCTATTTTGGGAAATTTTGTTTTGAATTTAATTTTAAAAATTCATATTTTCTACTCTTTTTTATGTGTTTGGATAATTTCTGTGGTCTTTCAAAGAATTTGTCTACTTATGCTGACAAATGTAATCATATAAGGTTTTTTATATATCTTGTATTCCTTTTAATGTCTATACTATCTTTTCAAATGTGTGTTTTATTTTTTCTTTTGCTTATTAGTCTTATTAAAGATTTAAAAATGTAATGAATCTTTTCAAAGAATCATTTTTTAATGTTTTTTTTTTCATGTTGTATGTTTTCTATTTAATTGACTTCTGTTCTAACTTCCTTATTTTTCCCCTATTGAGGTTTACTTTTATCTTCTTTTTTAATTTTTCAAAATGAAATTTTGGATAATTGATTTGAGATTTTTTTCTCATATAAGTGTGTAAAGCTATATACTGCCCCTAACACTGTATTAACTGATAGTTGCTAATTATGATACTTTATTTTTATCATTCCTTTTGTGTAATTTCTTCTCTAATGATTTCTTCTTTAACACTGAGGTATTAAGAAAATTGTGGTAAATTGCCATATATTTAGGGATTTTATACATATTGCTTAGTAATGTAATTCCATTGTTGACAGAGAACACGCTCCTTATTAAAAATTTTTTGAGATTAGTTTTATGTATCAGCATATGATCTATAACAGTGAATATTCCAGTATATCTGAAAGGAATGTGCATTCTGCAGTTATTGGGTGTCATGTTTGGTAAATGTCAATTAAGTAAAATTCATGTATAGTATTATTCATATAGTCTATTTTCTTACTGTTTTATGATCTACTTGTTTCAAAAGTTAGTAAATTGTTAAGATCTTCAACTGTGGCTTTGCTCATTTTTCTACTAATTGCTCTTAGTCTTTACTCATTAAATTTCAACATCTGTCATTAGATACACATATTTAGGATTTTTATATCTCCCTGTTGAATGAACCCCTTTTCATTAAATATCCCTCTTTATTTCTGACAATGCTTGCTCTTATTAAGAGTATTTTCTTTGATACTTATATAGCTAATCTGTATTTTTAAATCTTATATATTGCACAATATATCATTTTCCATCCTTTTTATTTTTATTCTTATGTTCCTGTTTTCCACTTTTTCTGACATTTTTTCTGAATTTAATATTTTAAAATATTCTGTTTGATTTCCTTATTTTTTAACTATAACACTTTTGATAATTTTTATGACTTCTCTAAGGATTAAAATATACATTATTAACTTATCACAGTGTACTTATACTTTATAATTTACCATTTCATATTTCATGTTAATGCTTCACTATCATAGTATAAGCATATATCACCTCCTACCCTTTGCATTGTTTTTGATATATTTTAATTCCACATACTTTAAAAGAAAGAGAGAGAAAATAAATAGGAAGTAGTTGTATTTATATCAGTGAAGATTGTTAGACAAGAACCATGTCTGTTAAGGAATTAAAAAGAAAAGAAAAATAATAGTTTTTTATCTACCCCAAAATTTACCATGTCTAACAAACTTCATTCCTTCCTGTAGTTGCAAGTTTACATCTGATATCATTCTGCTAAACCACTTTTTTCCTATAGTGCAAGTGTGTTGGCAAAAAATAAAGTCATCTATCCTTTATTGGATGATATCTCAGTTTTAAATATTTTCTTGATGGATATTTTCACTGGGTATAAAATTCTGGGTTGATTTATTTATTTATTTTCTAAGTTTTTAAAGTACTTAAAAATGTTACTGGACAATAACAACAACAACAACAAAAAGACCAAAGTGAAACAGAACAAAACAAAATGTTACTCTACTTACTTTTGACTTCATTTTTTTGTGATATGAAGTCAACCATCATTTGGATCATTGTTCTCTTGTGTCTACGTAACATTTCCCCCAAATTTTCTCTTTATCATCTTTTTCCAGTAATTTGAATATTATGCATCTAAATAGAGCTTCCTTTGTGTTTAACTTGCTTGGGACTTGTTGAACATTTTCATCATTAAGTTGATGTTTTCACCAATTTGGTAAAGTTTTCTGTTTTTTTTTTTTTTATATATATATCCATAATGTGTATGTTAACTAATTAGTATTTTTCACTCTCTTTTCTTTCTATTCTTCACTTTGGACAATTTCTATGAAGTCATCTACCAACTCCATGACCCTTTCTTCCTCCATCTGCAATCTGATATTTAGTCCCTCTAATGAATTTTTCAGCTCATATATGGGCTTTCTTCAGTTTTAGAATTTTTCTGTAGTTGTTTTTAATTGTTTCTACTGGTATTCTTCATCGTTTTATTTAGAAAACTACCAAAAATATGTTTTTTTATATGTCCTTAACACATTTATAATAGCTGCGTTAGAGTGCTTTCTCTGCTAATTCCTACAACTGGATCATTTTGACATTTGGTTATATTGACCACATTTAATTTTGGTTACTTTTCACAGATTTCCTGTTTTTTACATGTTTAGAATTTGTTATTGTATGCAGGGAATTGTGGATGATATAAGGTATATTATCTGGAATTATGTTGCCTTCCTTAAAGGAATGTTGACTTTTATTTGGGCATACACTTGTTCTGGTGGTTCACTTTGTCCCCATGGAATGTAGATTTTAGGTTTTGTTGGAGCTTATGTAGAGTAGGCCTTAATCCGGGGTGGGTCTTGCTCCTAACATGTGACCTTAATGCTGTCTCAGCTGGATGCTTGGATTATTGATAATGCGTTTCCATGCTATCTATTGAAATCCAATATCTTACAATATCCTGCTCTTAAAATATCTCTGTTATCCTTTAAACAACAGAATTACTCTCTGCTAAGCATGGGACACCTTGTTTGATCCCTTTTCTCAGAGCTCAGTCTTGTGATGCATGTGTTAATGATTAATAACAGATTCCCTACTGTTTGGTCCAGTTTTATACTTGTTTCTTGTTGGAAGAATAGTTCAGTGCCAGTACTCTTTTGTAATTAAAAACAAAATTTCGTTCTGTAAATTTTGTTGGGCATACTCACAAAATGACAGCTACATCATGATGGTTTCTTGGACAACAGTGATTGTAAGGCACATCCTGATTTCATAAATATTGACATGTGAAGTAAAACTGTACTTCTTAGACTCCATGAAATATAGCAATTTAGATTTTAAAGGAAAATCTAGAGTTGGAAGTCTCTCTGTTCTTATAAATAATGGGAGGAAGTATAAAGAAGAAAAACAATCTGACTGAGGGCTATGGTCAGAGCATTATTTCTCTTATATAGACTAAAGTAAACAAAAATACATTCCTTTGTACACAAATTACTGCTCCCTAGAGAGACAATATGCTATATAGATAATGTGTTACACATGAATTTGAATCTTGGCTCTTAAGTTTGCTATATGTAATTTGGGTAAGTGACAATTTCTTTGCTCCTTAATATTCTTATTTGTGTGGGAATAATAACGCCATATCCTAAGACATTTAAAATTAATCTTATTAAAATAGTACCTCCTCTAATTAAATGTATCAATTTTTACTACAAATCAATGGGTTTTCACAAATGTGTACACCTATAATAAAACCTGCATCATAATTTAGATATAGAACTGTTTCATCTCTGCTTCTTCATCATCAATTTCCTTTTTATCTGTTTGCCAGTAGGTTGTTCCCTGGATACCCAGCCTCTGGTAATCACTGATGTGAGAAACTTCCTGACTACTGATTGGGTTTTATTTTATTTTTTTTCTGTTTCAGTATTTAATATAAATGGAAACATACTGTATACTTTCATTTGTGTCTACTTTCTTTGACTTAGCAAAATGTTTTTGAGAATTATCCAGTTGTTTCCTGGATCAGTTGTTTGAATTTTTCTATTGCTTGGTGGGGTTCCATTTTAAGGGTATACTACAATATATTCATCCTTTCATCTATTGTTAGAATTTCGGTTACTTTCAGTTTCAGGCTTTTATGAAAATGAGCTGCTATATATATATTGGTATGGACTTATACTTTTATTAACTTTCAGTGGAATTTGAGTCATACGTAAAATGTAATTTTAATATTATAAGAAACTGTCAGTTTTCCAAAGTACTTGTTATATTTCACTTTCCCGGCAACAATGCATGAATTTATTCACTCACATTCTTGGAAACACTTGGTAAAATAATTCCTTTAATTTTATTCATTCTAGCTGATGTTTATATGCATATCATGATGGCTTTAAATTGCATTTCTTGACGACTTTTATGTTAACATTGATTTAGTTCCTTTTAGTGTACCAATAAAAATATAAAAATATAACTTGTGCATCCTTATTACTATTTTTGTTCATCATCTTTGATAGTAAAAAATGACAAAATAATTGAAAACACTTAAAATATTTAATAATGAGATTTTAGTTAATTGAATTATTTTCCAATGGTGTTATGGATTCTATACATGAAGAGAAATTATGTATAAGACTGATATAGCAGAAAAACTTCCTTACTATTTTGTTAGACAAATAAGCTCCAAAAATACTATATATATGATGAAGTTTTTATAAAATATATAAACATAGAGGAAAACTATGATGTATTTAAGGGTTCACTGTGGTTACCTTAGGGTAAGGAATTATGACTGAGTTATTTTATTTTGTGGTTTTATATTTCTTTTACCCCTTTTGTAAAAAAATCATATGTCATTATTACTATTTTATCATTATCATCATCACCATCCTTATCATCTGATTTAAATTGTCAATTTTTAAAAATAAGTTGCCTTAATATTAGCCAGCCTTAGGGACAGTGTGATTTCAGGTGCAAAAAGAAAGATCTTCCACCAAACAAACATAATAGCAACCTGAGAAAAGATGCAATTACACCATTTGACAACCAGGACATTCTACCTTCACATATTCAGCATGTTTTTTTCTCTTTTCCTCACCTGATCAAGGCAATGTGGCTCCAAAATCATCCCTTACTATTATGTCATCTTACTAAACTTCTCCCAGTAGAAGTGATCATTTTCTCCATTATGTCCTTTATCCTTCTTGTAACTAGAAACTTTAGAGCACCACATACTCTATTTAATACTGTGATAAAAAGAAAAAGAAAAAACAGTTATGAATTGTGGGAGGTTTAAGATAATGAGAAGTTTGGTGGGGGGGGGTCTTTGAAAAACTATGAAGCATATAAGCTTTAAGTTATGAAGCTGCTACTCAGCTCCAGCCATTAGTTATTTTGCCAGAATGCAAGTAAAATTTTGTCAGATTATTTTCATTTTTAAAAGTACTTCATGATATTGCAATTTATATGAAATTTGTCAATTTTAAAATACCACATGAATCAGAACAAAGGACATTGGTGGGTGAAATAAAATTCTATTTTTTCCAATAAATTCCCTCAGTAAATGTATATGGAAAACTTAACATATTTTTGGCATTTCACTGAAGCTGTGTATGTAGTGAACATCAAATGTATTTCTTGTCCTCTTGGGATTGAGTGTGGAAAGTAAGACAAATCTTAAACCAATTAACTGTAACTACATTTACACCTAATATTGTGATAATTGTCATAAAGGAACAGATAGGTTTCACATGAGAGAAGACAATTATGGTCGTGAGCAAGTTTCAATATAGGGAGAGGAAAACTTTGCTCAAGAATTGACCTTTTAAAGTGACAGATGGGGAGGCAAAAATTGGTAAGAGTTTGGGAGAGATAGCACTCAATGCAGTGAAGAAGCTTGTGGGAAGGTTCTGAGGTTGGGATGAGCTTGGAACAAGACCATTATGGCCAGACCACTGAACAAGGAGGAGGGTGACAGAATGAAAAAGTAGACGTAGACCACAGAAATACCTTTGTTTTCATCTATCATTTGGAGATTGGGCCACCACTGGAGACTGTCATGTCTCTCTTGCTTTCACAATTAGACTAAGAACAATTTGAGCATATGAACCATATCTTATTTCTCTTTGTATCACTTGGATGAGTGGATAATTGGATTCTTGATAAAAGGAAATAAAAGGTTGACAGAATATTTTTATCTTTGCCCTATTTATTTTTGTTTGTAAACAAATAAAAGCTTAATGTAGAATCATTTTCATGCTCATGGTTTGGACATAAAATGCCAACACCTGAACCTAAAACCTTGAAATATCTCTGCTACAATTCATCATGTGTCCTTGTCCAAATGATTTTATTCATTGAGTTTTATAATCTAAATACACTATTCTAGGGATGAAATTCCTATTGGCAAACATTTATTCACTAGCCATTTTCTGGAAGGTGCTGTATAAAACACAATTCAGACCAGGAAGGGACTGGAGAAAACATGAAAGTTCATGAATTATGCCATTAATTTCTATCATTAGTTTTACTAGTCATCTGATTAGAATAAATGATGACCCAAAATGTGAAAATACCATGAGAATCAACTCCAGATCACACAAAGCAAAAACTCAAAATGATACAAATTGATGTAATCATGTTGCCCAAATCCCAAGTCTAGTAAGTATGAGTCTATACCAATTACTATTTTTCCCTGGATTTGTCTCTTGTAATAATATTGTAAATAGATATTCATGTTGTGCTGAAAAAATACTTTAGGTATAAAGTATTTTATAAAAGTAGGTATAAATCATTCTCAGCAACTCATCTCTTGAACCACTAATTTCTCTGAGAGAATCTATCCAGGGCTCAGGAAGGAATTAAAATTCTGATCTATACATGTATTTTTTCTTCATGGTTCAGTTTTAGATCTTCATTAGAGGAGTCAGGAGAAAATAAAAACAGATTTCAATGTTATTTTAAATGCTTAACCTGTTAAATGAGTTAGTGTTCATTTCTGATTTTGATTTTTTGAAAGAAAAATATTATCTTTTATTAGAATTATGTATTTTTAGTGATCAATTTACTTTACAAATAACATTCTCACCAATCATTTGACTACTGAAAGCATATTAAGTATACATTGGAGTAAGAACTAGAATTCATCAACTTATCAGCATATCTAGAATTTTTGTTCAAGGTAGGCATTGCAAAAACTTTATCAAATAACTCAAGATAGAAATACACAAAATCAAGGAGGAATCATATTCATTCTAGTAAAATAGAGCTCTTATAGAAATTTACACATTTCTCTAAATTATTGGGAAGAAATATTTGGTGGGGGGGCAAATTTAAAATTGACTAGGAGGTACAATCACTAGTAAGAACTGTATGTGGGATTGATTGGTAATGGGTATAAATGTCAAGTCAGAATGTTAGAAGTGACAGTCACTTTAGATATCCTTTAGTCAATGTCTAGTATTAAATAGATGAGGACTTACTATTACTTAAAGGAAATTACTTAATGCATATAGAAAGTTTATTTTCTAAATAAAGATTCAAAAGAGCTTTTACTGAAATGTCATTGGCTTATAAAAATCCACGATGTGGGTAATAAGACCTAGAATTTAGGTTCATGAGAAGTCATTAGGTAATGCGCCCTGCTTTTATGTTTGTGAGATGCTGGAATGGAGAACCCAGACAGGGAGACGGTGCTTGATTTCATCTTGGCAGAGGAGACAAGGAAGGTTCTCATTCCTATGAAATGTATATCCACATGCAGTATATGGCTACTCCTAAATTACTTATGTACCTTTTTATTAATTTTTGTGCTTAAAATATTAATACTTTCCCAACTATTCTAGCAGATGTATCTATGTTTTAATGCCCAATTGAGGTAGTTTCCAGAATGAATTATTGAAATTAAAATTCAGTAAGCCTTAATTCTATTTTCTATAGTGTTTTTCTTAACTTTAATGTCTCCCAGACATCCACTCAATCTATTTTATAGGACTGCAAAATGGTGTCCCTAGGAACATGGATTAGTAACTGTGACAGCAGTTCAGTGCTATCCTGCTACCCAGGACATCTGCGTTTTAACTGAAGCTCGAAGAGGACAAACTAATTCTGAAATGAACATTTCAACAAGTAGTAGGTTGGTCACCATGAAACTGGTATAGTTGAACATTGTAATTCTATTGATTGCATAAGAAATTTTTGGAACTCTTAATTTTACCAAGTATTTTTTTTTTTTACCACTTTAACATGAATGGCATCTCTGGTTTTCTGCTTAATAATCACTATTATTCTACAAGTAACGATTTTTTGGCATTGTTACAAAATCAACATAACTATAGATATCCATATGAATCAAATTTACCAGCACAAATAAATATGTGTTTTCTCTGTTATCTTTTGTTCTCTGTCCTCATTCCAGTCCCAAGAAAATACCTTTGATGTTATTGAATCAATAAAATCCAGTGGAGATTTATTTCAGTTATGTAACTTGCAATAAGGATCACATATTTTTGAAAATTCACTGCTTTTCCCATTGATTCCTAATAACCTATAACCTTCAGATTGGACACCAATGTCCTAGGAGAATATTTAAAAGGCTATCTGGTACCACCCACCTTACCAAGGTTTAGTTATTTATCTGCATGATATTTGCTATTCGGAGATCAAAAAATTCATGGCTGTTACACAACTAGTCTACAACCTCTCTAATACTTCATTATGAATTACTTGTCATTCTATATTGGATTAAGAGTTAGAAAATGGTAAGAGCCAGGTGGGATATATTTTTCTACCACTTGCATAAATATGAAATAAGCAAGCTAGCTTTCTAAAAAGAAAACAGAGTGCACTCAGTACAGTAAACTGGAAAGGAAATAGGAAACTATCAAAGGTGACTTACTTTCAAAGTCG
Source organism: Tolypeutes matacus (assembly GCA_026826555.1). Classification (NCBI taxonomy): domain Eukaryota; kingdom Metazoa; phylum Chordata; class Mammalia; order Cingulata; family Chlamyphoridae; genus Tolypeutes; species Tolypeutes matacus. The sequence continues at coordinate 236,329 of JAKSZT010054210.1, read as the reverse complement.
TTAAACATGAGCCTATAACATACTAGCAGTGCAAGCTCTTAAAAGATTTGTGTACAGAAATAGAATCCTCAGCTGGATTTCTGTTGTACATGTCATGATCATTCAGAGTTTTAATTTTAGCAGAAAAAAACCTTAGCTCTAATGCAGCAAATTTGAGTTTATCATAGGGATTTACCAAAAATATTTTACAATTGCTGACAATATTTGCCTTATGCACACCTAATAAACTCATTTAAATTAGTAAGCATACGCAGATATACATATACATGTGCCTTTTTGTTACACTGAGACTGTCTAGAAATGAAACTGTACTTCTAAAATGTAGTTATATACATGACATAGAGGTAGTAAATGTACTAGGTAATAAGGTATTTAAGAAACTTTAGGTCTTGAGGACATTTTCTTATTGTCATTTTGAGAATGATGTTTCCCCGAGACCTTTAGCCCCTAACATGTGAATTAGGCAAGAAACTCAATTAGAGGGGTTTGGGGAAGGGTTTTATGGATGACAAAAGAGGGTTTACAAAAGAGAAGGGGGAGAAAATAGGCAGGTGTGATCAAAGAACAACTTAACTTGTAATAATTTCATGAGATAAAAGGTAAAATATATGAAAATTATACGAGATAATTTTTAACATTGGCAGCTTGCCTCATGTGTTATATTCACATATATGTAAATTTGCCATAAGCCTTATCCTAAACAGGTGCCTTATAGAAAACCATAAATATTTGTTAAATATGATACTTTAATCAATCAGGTGCTAGTGTTTAGGGTCCATTTATACAGATTGCATGTTGGAGAGCAGAAAGGACTTATGCGAATCTGCAATTGATCTACAAAGCCCTTATGTTACGTTCTAGTCTATTTCCCCCAATTCTCTTTAACTTTTTCTGGCTCTTTCTATTCTCACCCCCTTTTTGGAGTGGCTCTTGCATGGTCAGTATTTGCCCCCAAAATTTTTTTTTTTTTCAGATCACGAATCAGTGATAAATTCAAATGTGCTTTATAACTCTACCAATGGCAAAATTGAATGAAGGCGGTTTTCAGAGTAGTGCAGAATATATATGACCTCTGTATACTGCTGAGCTCTTCAGGTGCAAGGATTCTAGCATCATCTTGTCATTGTGGAATTAAGGATTCTTAGACTAAAGAGAACAGTCAAGATGCTCATAGACTTTCAATGAGTCAGCTTGTTAAATGCTGCATATTCCTGCCCATACCTTTAGCACATGGACATATAAAAGACTCTGGGAATTCCTGAAACAGTGAAACCCATTTTGTCTCTTTTCAAAACACGGAACTTTCCACATTTATTTTGCCATGGACCTATTTTGTTTCCCAATGTCCAGTAATTTTGTTGAACACTTTTGAAAATACTAATCTAAAAACACAGCTGGCAACACACAACATTTATTTGCGTCCCATTTTCCCGTTCTTAATTGTAATTGTTCTGCAGCTGTTTCAGGGCTTGTCTAAAGGGAAAATGAAATAGAAGCAGTGTGATTACCTTGTTAAAATGAAATGTCTACATGCATGTCAGGAGGTACTATTATTAAAATACATTTATTTTCTTCCTAAGCTATGGATTATGGGTTGCGGAAGTTTTGTAAAGAAAGGGTTAGTAATGTAAAGAAAGGGCAGAATAAATTCCATTTTCCCTTTTGTCATTTTAAATACAATAGCTGAATGCCCATACTTCGTTTAAATAGAAGATTTACATCTATTAAGGTGACTATTTTCCGAAGTGATTCTTTATCCCTGGGAGTGAAAAAAGAGCACTTTTAATATACAAATACTGATCCTCTAATGATGTATTTCCTGTACAATTCAAGGTTATAGATGTCAGCCCTGCAGAATATTTCTGTTTCAAAGTAACAGGTATGTGAGTTCTAATACATTACCATACTTTGGGACACACACACACTCCAAAACACTAGTAGAGGTTGAGTCAGAGATATGTATCTCAACTTTCAGGAGTGTCTACATTTCTTGTCCTGCCATAAAAGGACTTTATTACTTTGTCTGCTTATTACTTTTTTAAAAACTTATTTGCCACAATAGAAAATTCATCCCTATATACTTTTGGAATATCTTTGAATTTTCCTACAAGCCTCCTATCTCTGCATATGTTTTTCACACTACCTGGAATATCTCCTTAAATTTGTCCTCTGAGGAAATCTCTAGTTATCTTTCAGGTCCCAGTTACAGGTTTCTTTTATTTGATTCTACTGTGATTCCTGACCACAATTAGTCGACTTGTTCAAATAATTATTAGTGTATTAAATGCATTTTACTTAACTTTCTCTTCATAAGTCTCCCTCACCACAAACATATAAACCAGCTTTCCCAAGGCAAGTGCTGATTTAAGCTATATTTATTTTCCCAGCAAAATAATTTAGAGACGTATGGTGTTCAATGCTGTTTGTTTGTACACCTTATCTCTTTTCTATAGACTAAATCATGTAGCATCCTGGTAGCATCAAAAAGACAAAATAGCCAACTTCTGAGAGTTCGTATTTTAATTCCTGACAGCTTAGAAACTGCAAAAGTATATTTGGTGACATTGGGACTGCACTGAATTGTTATATTCAGCTTAGTGGATCAAGTCTGTAAACTTTTTATTATGCTTTTGTTAAATATTGTGCTAAAACTGAATTAAATGCTAAAATTTTATATGTGACATATTGTCAATTAAAATGATGAATTTTGATAAGTCTTTATAATTGAAAGCTTTTAAACTCTGGGGTTAAAAGGCCCACTTAACCACCTAGCAATTATTCCTTTGGCCTGAGTGGTTGCTGATTCTTTCGATTGGAGCTACTCTCCAGTTCACATGAGTTCACACTTATGCCCAACTTACTGCCCTCATTTATGTTATCTAAATGGCCTCTGTAGGCATATAAGTTTATGATACCTTATCTGAGATATAAATTATCATTTATAAAATAATGTTTGACATGACCAAGGATCCATGTATGATCATGCATAATCCTTTCATTTTATCTGTTCATTAATCACTATTATCTGAACTGATAATATTATCTGAAAGTATAATCCTTGCATTATAATGAGTATGTTCAAAACTGATATTAAGAATATTTCTACTTTTGATGATTAGTTCTTTTTTTTTTAATAACTTCTGGATATTCATTGTTCTATGATGAATAATACTGAACTACTTATGTATGCTACTAGAAAGCTTAGAGTCAAATTTTGTTTTACCTGTAAGACAGATTTGTCAAATTCTGTTATACATTGTAAATTCCTTAAATTCTTTCTGGGATAAATGAGGAACATAGATGGATAATCAAACAAATACTATGATCAAAATTTTGAGAACGTTCTTTTCCCTATCTGTATCCCTCTTGCTTTATTCTTTCCTACTCTGCTAACTACAAAGTCTTCCATCAGTAATTCAAACAAGCCTTTGTTCTTTCCAAATTTGGGGACCTTATGCTTGATTTACTTGTGCAGGAATTATTCACCCCTCTCTATTTTATGGGTATAACAGTAAAACAGGTCCTATAGAATTTCCTTCAATCCCATGTGATTCTGGGCTCTCTAATGCACAAGTAGGCAATGTGATTCTCAAAAGTGGAATCTCTAAGGTGCATCCCTCTAAACACTGCACACACTGCTAGTGACCACAAAAGTGTTTAACAATTATATGTCACCATTTTGTTTAGGATCAGTTCTACGTTCAATGAAGAAACCCGTAAATTTATAATGAACTATAAATTATAGATGATAGCTCAATCCATTTTTAGGTAAATTTCAGGGAATAATTATCCTATTCTAAACAAGCTGGAGTCACAGGAGCCATTCTTTCTAGGAGTCATCTGCATGTCATAGTCTCAACTATTTAAGGCCAAGACTTTCTGGTCACTACCAGCTCCTACATTCTATTTCTAGTAATAGCTGTGTGTGATGAAGAATGAGAGAGGAAGAAACAGACAGAGAGAGGTGAGATGACAGAGAAAAGAAGCATATGATTGATTTCTCATCCACCTTCTTAATTTATTTTACCTCATCTAAGCGAACAGTCATGTTTCCTAAGAAAATGGCTAGAGGAAATTCTACCTTGGTAACTGAATTTATTCTATTGGGATTAACGGATGGTCCAGAGCTTCAGTCCATCCTCTTTGTGCTGTTCCTGGTGCTCTACTTGATCATTGTGGGGGGATAACCTTGGGATACTGGTTTTGACCAGAATAGATTCACACCTCCAACACTCCCATGTACTACTTTCTTGCCAGTTTTTCCTGCCTGGACTTGTGCTATTCACTAACATGACTCACAATATGTTGGTGAACTTCTTATCAGAGAATAAAACCATTTCCTGTGCTGCTTGCTTAGTCCAGTGTTATTTTTCCATTGCCATGGTTATTACAGAATATTACATGTTAGCTGTGATGGCCTATGATAGATGCATGGCGATCTGTAACTCTGCTTTACAGCAGTAAGATGTCCAAAGAGGTGTGCATTTGACTGATTGCTGGTCCACATGTCTATGGGTTTCTTAGTGGTCTGATGGAAATCAGGTGGACATGCTTCCTGACCTTCTGTGGCTCCAACATCATTAACAACTTCTATCGTGCTGACCCACCCCTCATCCGGCTCTCCTGCTCTGACACTTTCATTAAGAAAACATCCATGTTTGTGGTAGCAGGATTTAACCTATCAAACTCCCTCCTCCTCATCATCATCTCCTACATCTTCATTCTCATTGCCATCTTGAGCATGCGTTCTGCTGAAGGCAGGTGCAAAGCTTTTTCTACCTGTGGGTCTCACCTGGTGGCAGTGGCTGTGTTTTATGGGACCCTGTTCTGCATGTATGTTAGACCAACCACAGACAAGGCAGTGGAGCAATCCAAAATAATTGCAGTTTTCTATAACTTCGTCAGACCTAGGCTGAACCCCATCATTTATAGTCTGAGGAACAAGGTTGTGAACAAGCTTGTCAGAAACTGATTACGAGAAACGTGCTTTCAAAATAAAATCAGAGGACATCTTACTTTATTTATAAATATCTATATTTGAGAACTGGATCTAACTTTAACAACATTTATAATAAAGTCAAGTGTAAACTCATAATGAGAAGCTATAATCTAATGACAAATCCTAAAGTACATAGGAACAGATGCTTTAAAGTTTTACATGTAAGATATTAGCACATGTGTGGAGATGGCAGGTGTGTATATGTAGGTTTGAAGAATAATTTTCCTAGTTTTTTATTATAAAACTTATAATTCTTACCGCAAAATATTCTGTCTCTATAGAAGGATAAAAGCAAAAAATTAAAAGATTTCCCTTTTCTTTCTATTGCCCTGATTTCCTATTTTCCTTTACCTATATTTACCACTTTTAGTACTTTCTTAAGTTTACATAAATCTACAAACAAATATATGGATATTTATTGGCATGTGCACAAGCATATTAATACACATTTTGACTACCATAAGGTAATACTTAGTGGTTTAAAATTCCTATAGCATTTGTTCTTTGGGGCTTCTCTCCCATAATTGAGAAAAAATGAGCACAACCACTGATGAGACTTGCTGTCACCTCTAGGAAAGAGTTTTTATGGTCAGACTCCCTTGTTCATGACTGCCACCTACATACTTTTACCCAGCTGAGAGAGTCACTCTCAGTAACACACCTTCCTTCTCCAACCACAATAAGAAACCAGAATCAAAACCTTCAAATAATTCCTTTTTAGATCTTAACATCTGAAATAGGCAAAGGATGTTTATTATAAATATGCATGGGTGACCTCAAAAGAAATTGGAACTTCTGTAGAATTTATCAATGGCATTTCATACTCCTGGGGCCTGGCCTCCTTCATGCTTTCTCTTGTCTTTGCCCTGTTAGTCTATTTATCAGGATGGGCCAGTTAGTAGATAGCTGTACCACAATTCAAATTGTACCCACAGTTGTCCTCTGCAACAACTAATCATCACTTATCTAATTTTAGAATGAAAGGAGAGTCATTTATTAAGGCTTTTAAGGGTAAATGAATCATATGGCAAGTTAATTGTTTAATATGTAATGTTTCTGTTGAACTTGAACTTGCAAAGTATAAGCAAAGTGAAGGAATACTTATTGTTCATCTACTATAAGCCAAGCACCACTCCAAGTACAGAGGAATCTTCAAGAAGCTCTGGGATTGTATAGTTTCATAGGGGAAAAGAAAATATAAGGAGAGAAATCAATACAATTTCGTAAGTAATATACTACAAGAACATGAATGCTGATGTAACTTAGAAATGAAGAAATGGATTGAAACTATCCCTAGACCCTAGGCAAGAACTTCATTCTTTACACAACATCCAATCCCACTCCACCCATAGTTCTTAGAACAATGTTTTGTCAGACCAAGCAGGGTCTGAACAAAATAAGTGTTGGAATTGATTTATAATCATATAGTAGATATTGCTTCCAATTAAAATGAAAATCTGCAGTAATTTGTCACTTCCCTTAATCGAAATATTTTCTTCGGTTTATTCCAAAGCAGCTTTTCTACCTTAGAGCTGATTTCTGCTCCGTATCTCCTTCAGGGTAATATTTTAGCTTCATATATTCTATATTATTCCACACAATTATTTTTAAATCTTTCTATAACTAGAATTTGTTATTCAAATATTTCCCTTTGAAAGTCAGATTGTCTACAATTCTGTCCAAACACACATACAAATAACCATTTTTGTAAGTTCTTACATTCAATTAATAGTTTAGTGAATTTCCACTTAAACATATACCCATAGTTAATTATGAAAAACTAGTCTGTTATTATTCCAAATTTTCTGTGCTTAGGGTCCATGTTTCTATCTTTAAAGGTTAGCACAGTCCTTAGTAGTGAATAAAAGTTCAATAATGGGTGAAGTATAAAATAATAAGGTATAAAATAATAAATGAATGCCAATTTTGAAATTCCAACAAGATGTATTTACAAATATGACTTCAAAAGGACCAAAAATGCCCTTGAAGAATTTCATTAGATAGTTTTAAGCCAATAGAATTTTTTCAGAAATATGTGACCCATAATTATACTGAAACTTATGATTGACCATAACAATATGCAACCAATTGTTATGGCCACATCCACACAATTTCAAGACAAGAGGGAATGCAAAAGTGCTTTCATGAATTGACTAGTTCATTGGAATTACACAATCAGCCTGTTAAGATAGCCTGTTTTATAGTTCATATTGCACTGTATTGTATATAGAATAAAGGTGCTCAAGAATTTTTTTTTTGCATTAATTATTTCAGTAGACCCTGGCTTTTACCTAAAGTGTTAAAGAATAATTCCCTTGTTATTGACAAATTTCTCATGAGAGAATTAAAGAAGAGGCCCCTAAATCCATACTCATCTCCTTTAAATGTTAACTCTGCTGGATTTTTATGTATTGAGCACACTGAGTAACGTTATCATGGAAGAATCCAGGAAAAAATAGAAGAAAGTGGTTTGTAATTCTCTAAGGCATAATAATTATGACAGGATATTTTGTAATGGTTTCTCCTACGTATCTGAAAGATCAGCACCTAAATGGTTATTTCTGTAAGGAAAAATTATAAACAAATGCTTCAAGGAATGGCAATGCTATGGGCCTAACACATTTATTCTTAAATCACATACTTTCTTGGAAGCACTGGATGTCTGAAGATTTAGATATACATGTACATGAAAACACAAAGGGAAGAGCAAGAAACAATAATGCCTGCCAAAGTTCAAGCATTGTTTTAATATATGTTGTTTCATTTAATTTCTCCAACAGCGCTATGAGTTCAGTCTTTTTTTTTTTTTTTTTTAATTTATTTATTTTTTATTGTGGGTAAAAATCAAAATTTTCACAATACATACCACTATTTGTATAATGATATATAAATATATATGCATATATGTGCATTTGCTTACAAAAATGTTATTTATATATATATAAATATATTTTAAGAGGTGCTTAGATTACCTAAAATTTTACACGGAACCCACTGGGATTCCCATGTTGCCCACCTTCCACCACATCCCACACAAACATCTCCCACAAGTGTGGCCCACCACCCTCAATGGACTTACACATCCTGGGGTGAGTCTTTGCTCTTGTAACTGAGTTCAGTCTTATAAACTCAATTTAAAGGTAAGGAAATGGAGACTTGCAGTTTAATTATTAATCTAAATCAAAAATCATATAAGTCAGAAAGCCATTTAAATTTTTTCTGCTTCAAAGTTTGTATTTATGTTAACATATTATACTTGATCCACCATATTTTACTGAACTGAGAAGTCATGTAATAAATACAATCATTTTCTATCTTCCCAAAATGTTGTTGACAAGGTATTTGACAGCTACATGCACACTGAATGATATAATTCACTATGAGAAGTCATCCTACTTTACAATGTGTAAACAAATCCAATGTATTGAATAAAGTGAGCTTTGAGGTCAGATCCTGACTCTAATTTATCAGCTGAAGTAACTTCAAAAGGTATGAACTCTAAAATCAGACTTACTTGGAAAATTACTCAACCTCTATCTGCTTCAGACTCTTCCTCTGTAAAATGAAGATATACTATTTTCTTATAGGGTTGCTCTGTAGAATAAATGGATTAAAACATATAAAGAACTTAGCACCATGGCTGAAGTACAGCATTCATTTGCTATATATTCACTGCTGTTTATCATTAGCTAGACAGTTATTTATATGTCTGAGACAAAATTTCCTCTGTTAGATTTCTGTGTTTATCTTTTGATAAACTTCTCACTCTTCAGAAAATATATGCTTATATGTTTAGATTTTTTATTAATGCATGTGTTTCCATGATATTGCAGAAACACTGTTTGAAAGCAATTGTTTCTCTATTGCTTATCTTGGTTCATAGTAAGTGCTTCATAAAAAATAGATTTAAAAAATTGGAGATTATAATGCAGTCCTTGTAAAATGACAGGAATGAGAAGACATTTATATAAAGCCCTTGAATGGAATTTTAAATGTGTATATTTTTTCTTCATATATAATTAGTTTGTTTTTATTTCCTTAAACAGAAGAAGAATACATCTGGAAATGTTAAAAATAAATCAGACCAGAGAGAAGGAATTTAACTTCCTGAGGTTGACCAGTATTCTAGAGTTGCAGCTTGCCTTCTTTGTCCTGTTTCTAATAATCTGTGTTTTCTGTATTGTGAAAATCTTGGACCTAAGCCTCTGGATCACACCCTCATTTTATCTTTCACCAATCTGACAATCACACAAATTCTGTTGAATTTTTTATTTGAGAAGACTATTCCTTTAGCCCATTTGTCCCATTTGTTTAACATGGTCACATTCTTTTTAGCTCAATATTTTGTCCCTGCTGCAGTCTGTGACAATCATGCCCATTTGTTCATCTGCTTTCCACTTAGTTACAATATTGGGTCCAAATGGTTCTACATTTATGTGATTGCTTTTATTTACATACATCATTTCATATAGGCTAATTTTACACCACAGATGTTTTCTCAACGGCTGACACCATGGAACATCTTGCCACTTTGCAGCTGCTCAAACCAAATAAAACTATATTTACTATACACCATTTTAGACTGCTAGAATCTGATCAGGAGTATAAGTGTGTTCCAAGTTTACATTTTTACAAGCAAAATAGGAAACTACTTTTGTTAGCCAAAAAAAGTTATCTGCTTTTGAGCATTATGAGGAAAATGCACTCTTTGGAAGAATCGTTAGCAAAATTAAAATAGTCCCTATCTTCAATATTTATGTCCATCCTTTTGAACTTCCAAATAAATACAAGGTAAAAGGATATAATATTTGAAAATATGAGGAATCCAAAGTAGAATTGTGATGTACATATATTTTAGCCCGTATTCACGAACAATTACCATATAAATAATTTGAAAGGTTCAAATTTGTGCATGTTTTCATGGCAGAATTTTGGAAACTGTCATGTTTGTTATTGTTTGCATTTCTTGAGAGAAGATGATTCCTTATTTGAACAGCACAGTGAAGTCTTTTACAGTAAATTTTCCAAAAATGTCCAGTCAAGAGTCAAGAATTATAGTTAGTTGTTTTAACACAATTTCAACTACAAAGTATATTTAATTGAAACCTTGATTCATTTGTTTATAAATCCATCGGTCTCACAACTAACAAGTAGTTTTCAAGTAGATTTCATTGTTGAATTAATTCACCCACGCTTTAAAGAACACATTAGAAATGATGTGATGGATGACATTAGAAAGTATGTACATGAGAGTAGCCATTGATTTGGGAATTGCAGGTGATCATTACTAATTCCAATGGCCTTGGGTGAAGGAGGTATTAGAACAGAGTGGATTCTTCCTACTCACTTGCCCTATTTAATAAACTTAATATCAGTCTGCTTCAACCTGAGCAAGACCATACCAAGGACATATTAGCTCTTGCTTCACACTTCAACCCCTAGAACTATTTTCTTATTTGTTTGTGTTCACATGTTAATAAAATTCAGCTCAACACATAGTTATTGATGTCTAGCAAAGTCATTACCTAACTCCAATGTTAAAAATCCCTGGGTTGTCTTCAGGGAACGTTTAATTGACAGAAGTAATTATTTCAACTTGATTTTATTTTAAAGAAATGCCATGAGGAAAAGAAATCAACCACATCAACTTAAGCTAAACTTGCTCTCAGTTATTATTTTTGCAGGTTCGTTGATTTTCCTGTTTCTTTATTGGCAGGGTTGTGTATTCTGTCTGTGTTGGGAACTACATAAACATGAATATACATACTTAGAATCCAATATTTCATTTGGTAGGAATAAAATGAGTTTATAAATGTTAAATGACCGCACAGAAAGAAGTATGGTTGATTATATAAGTACCAAAGCTTATGTTTTGGAAATTTTATTTCTTCTAAACAAAGGGGAAGAAGAAAGTAAAATCTCTTGGGATGGCTTTATGTGCTTCACAGTTACCATATAAATAGTTAGAAAGATTTGTATTTGTGCATATTTTCATGGCAGAATTTTGGAAACTGTCAAATTTGTTGTTTACATTTCTTGAGGGAAATATCATATGTCATTCTCCTCTATCTCAATTTGGTCTGTTGGTTACTTTCCTTTATCATGTGGTAACATCTACAACTGGGAGTCATAATACAGTTCAACATTTGGTCTCTTCTTCATTGGAGCCACTGGGGAGATACCGTGGGACAGATTTTCCTTCTCCTTACCACTCTGTAGACTTTTCTAAGATTCTTCAAAGGAAAGACTTTGGTCTTCACAGGGAATGTGAAGCATTCCCTTCGAATGTATTCCCACTCTTCACATGGCTCCCACTGAAGTGTGATTTGTTTCCTTCTTCCAAAAGATTCTCTTGAATTCTTTCCATCTGAATAAATGAATAAGCACCCAATTCTTTTGGAAGTTCTTTACTCACTTACTTTCTATGGATCCCCCTATTTCTCCCAGAAATGCCCCAAATCAGAAATCATTTGTTCTGTACCATCTTCCCTCACAATTTAACCTCAATCACAGTAAAGCTAATTGTAAAACATATTTCTGGGAGTTGGAGATGATGGACATTTGAGGAAAGGGCATTCTTGTTCACATTTTGGTGAATAAATCTTGGGAAATTGCATTTAACAATTACTTTTAGGCATTTCCTCACCAGATTAAGCTATAATTATCATGGTGACTTAAACCAGAAAACCTACTATATTAAGTACAAACAGTCCTCCTCAAAGAAAACATTAATTTAGAAGGGCTACATAATTGAAACTCAAAAATAAAATATTGTATTCTTCCTGGAATACTAGATCATGATAATGTCATTCAGTGGTTACTCTTGGCATGATTAAAGCTTGATCTTTTTAGAAAAATTGAGTCATTTCATGAAACTATGTTGTATAGTCATATGTCACTTAATAGAAACTGAAATATTACAGTCAATGCCAGATACATTTAAAAAGGATATATTTTCTTGTGATATATTCACATACCACACAATCTATCTAAAGTGTACATTCAATTACATTTGGTATAATATAATCACAGAGTTGTTCATTCATCACCCCAATTCCATTACTCCAAAGAGGAAAGCCCCTTACCCCTTAGCAGCTACTTCTCAATCCTTCTATCCTTCCCCTGCCATACATAATTGCTAATCTCATTCTCTCTATATAAATTTATTTATATTTAAATTTTATATAAATAGAGTTAAACAATATGCAGAAATTTGTGTCTGGTTTCTTTCATTTAGCTTGATTATTTTACAATTGATAGAAAAATATTAATATATTACTATTCACTACAGTCCATAGTTTGCTTTGGGTGTAATTTTGCCCAAATTTGCATCCTACTAGCATCTTGTAATATTAATGTACATTTGTTCAGCTTCATGGAAGAACATTCTTATATTTGTACTATTGACCATACTCATCATCCACAACATGGTTCACTATGCTATACAGCCTCATGTTTCATCCTCTAGTTTTCTTTCTAGTGGCATACATGACCCTAAATTTTCCCTTTCAGCCACAATTATATAGACATATTAGTGCAGTTAATTACACTCAGTATAATGTGTTATCATTATGCTAACATTTCCAAACTTTTGCAATCAACCTTATTAAAATCTGTACAAAGTAAGTCTTAGCTCCCCATTCTCTACCCTCCTTCTATCTTCTGGTAACCTATATCCTAGCTATTAACTCCATGAGTTTTCTCATTACATTTAGTTTATATAAGTGAGATCATACAATATTTGTCCATTTGTGCCTGGTTTATTTCACTCAACATAATGTCCTCAGGTTTATCCATTTTGTCACATGCGTCAAGACTTCATTTCTTCTTACAGCTGAATAATAGTCCATTGTGTGTATATACCACATTTTGTTTATCCATTCATTGGTTGTTGGATGCTTGGGCTGTTTCCATCTTTTGACAATTGTGAATAATGCTGCTGTGAACATCGGTGTGCAAATGTCTGTTTGTGTCCCTGCTTTCAGTTCTTCTGAATATTTCCCTAGTAGTGGGATTGCCAAATTGTACGGTAGATCTATATTTAGCTCCCTGAGGAACCATGAAACAGTCCTCCACAGTGGCTATAGCATTCTACAATCCTACGAGCAGTGAATAAATGTTCCTATTTCTCCACATCCTCTCTAAAACTTGTCGTTTTCTGTTTTTGTTTTTGTTTTTTTCAGTAGTGGCCGTTCTAGTAGGTGTGAAATGGTATCACATTGTGGTTTTGATTTTCAGTTTCCTAATAGCTGGTGATGTTGAACATCTTTTCATGTGCTTTTTTGTTATTTGTATTTCCTATATGGAAAAATGTCTATTCAAGTCTTTTCCCACTTTTTAATTCGATTATTTGTCTTTTTATCATTGAATTGCATGTTCTCTTTACATATTATGGATAGTAAACCCTTAACAGATATGTGGTTTTCAAACATTTTCTCCCATTGAGTAGGCTGCCTTTTCATCTTCACAAAGTCCTTTGAAGCACAAAAGTATTCAACTTTGAGGAGGCCCCATTTATCCATTTTTTTTTCTTTTTTTGCTCATATTTTGGTTATAATGTTAAGAAACCACCTCCTACCACCATATCTTTTTGTTGTTGTTTCTGTGTGTGTGTGTTAAGTTTTCATTTTGACACTTCATTCCTCTTATTCTATTTCCTTGTTGTTGTCTATGTTCCCTTGGGAAAAAAATTAGGGCCAGAGAAAAAGAAAGAGGTAAGAAGAGAGAAAGTATAATAGTAATAATAATAGTAAAGGAACTGTATAAGACCTAGGAAAATGAATAATTAAGTCGAGTAAGAAGTGCAGAGGAATAAGAATAAAAAAGTGGAGTACAAAAAATGAAATGAGAAACTGAATAGAGAAAATAGATAGGATGAATTAAAAGGCCAGAATGATGAGAAGAAAAAGAGAAAAGAAAAGAGAAATAGAAAAAAGTAAAAAAAGAAAGAAAACAGAGAAAAAAGGAGAGAGAAATAAAGACAAAGAAAATTGAAGACCAAACAAAATGTAAGAAGAACAACAGAAAACAAAGATAGAAATATGAAGGAAGGAAAATTAATAGCATAGGTAGACAAAATTTGGTAAACAACAACAAAAAAAAGGAAACAAAGGAAAGGGAAACACACACAACAAAGGAGAAACAAGACAGCAGCACCTGATTAAAAAGTGTGTGTGTGTGGGGGGGGCAGAAAGAAGATTAAAAAAAGAAAAAAACAAACAAGCAAACAAACAAAAACCATGGAAAACAACCTTTCCCCTTTGGCCCCTAAGGAGCTTCTCAGGCTGCTGGCGTTCATCAATCAATTACACTGCAGCCTGCCCACTGCACGTTTTGAACTAGGTTTTAGCAAGTAAACTAAGTTAAATTTTAAGAAAGATCTTTTTTTTTTAAGAAAAATAAGAGATCCAAGTAAAGGTAATACAAAAACAATGTCTATATGTTCCCTGTCCTAAAGTATCAGCTGGATGTCTGATAACCTGTTGCATAACTTCTCTAAGAAGAGCTGGAATCAAATCAGGGATCTCCTATATTCAAAGAGGGAACTCCTCCACAGAGCTAAATGTTCTCCTTGGGTTAGTTAGCCTACCAGAAATCTTCCCGCCTACTTTCCCTTGGGCAGGTTAGAATCTTTGCAGTTGGCCAGAGACCTGCTGATTAGGTGCCTGTTTGTCCTTGCCCCTTTCGATTCTAATTGCTTTCTCTCACAAGGCATCTAGCTGGGCGTGACAGCTTGTGTAAGTGGATACCCCTCCCCTTCCTGGTCAGGTTGAGTTCCCTTCAGAGATTCAAAGAGGACCATGGTGACCAAACTCATTGCAAAGAAACCACTCTCAACCCTCATCAAGACCCCTCCTCCTCCCAGGGGACCCTATATTGGCCCTTGAGAGCTTATTGAGGCTCTCTATCACCAGCCTCCCTTAGAGGGGTTGGAATTTTGATAATTTTCAGTGGCAAGACTAGTCAATTGCTTGTCTCCACCCTCTCCCTGCCCAAGTTCCTCTCTCCCAGGGTGGCTGGGTGTGGCTACCTGAGCAGATTCCCCTCTCCCCTCTTCCTGGGGCCTCTATGGTACCAACAGGTATGCTTCCTGAAGTTCAAAGGGGGCCCAGGTAACCAAACCCACATATAGGAAACCCCTCTCCACCTTTCACCGGAACCCTCTTCCTACCAGAGAATGCTCCCTCCCACTTGGTAGCTGGTGGGAGTCAGGGGTTTTGTGGAGCTTACCACCATATCTTGAAGATGCTTCCCCCAATTTTCTTCTAGAAGTTCTGTGGTCTTGGTTTTTATACTTAGGTCTGTGATCCATTTTGAGTTAATTTTTGTATAAGGTATGAGATAGGGGTCCTCTTTCATTCTTTTGGATATGTATATCAAGTTCTCTTAGCACCATTTGTTGAAGAGACGATTCTGAAACAGCATGATATTGCCATAAAGATAGACATATTAATCAATCCATTGATTGATCAAACCGAGACCCTCAACTCTATGGGCAACTGATTTTTGACAAGGTTTCCAAGTCCACTCAGCTGGGACAGAACATCTCTTCAAAAGATTCATTTTTAAATGAGTAATTTAGTTGCAGCAAAAGAAATAACTATCCCATTTCATGTTTAAAAATAAAACTTCTCAACGCATCCAATGAGGCCCTGTGTGGTTTGATCTCTGGGCATCTCTCCAACCTACTCTCACAGCATGCTGCCACTGCTGTCTGTGCTCCAGGTTCCCTGGTCTCTTTGAGTTCCTTAACCTGCACCTTCTTTATTCTTTTTCTGGATCTTGCACATGCTATTCCCTGCCCAAAATATTTTTCTTATCCTGCTTTATCTTACAGATCTCAGAGAAAAATGTTGATGACATTAAATCCCCCTATTATATGATCTCATAATCCCATGTGTAACTAGCTTATGGAACTCAATACAGTGCAATATTATGTTCATAAGGCTAAATAGTTAATTAATGTCTGTCACATCCCCAGCTGGTAAACTTCATGAAAGCAGTACTCACATATGCTTTTTCCCACTTCTTATAGCCAGAGACATTATTCATTTGCAAGATTCATATACAAGAGTTCATCTTTACAGATTAGGTGAAGGAACAGATAAATTAATTTTTACGGTGTATTAATGCTGGTAATTTGAATATTATTTGTTTATCTTTTAAATAGGCTTTGCTTTTATAATTATGTTTAAGTTAAATGATTATAATTTGAATTATGTTTATACTACTGATAATTAAATTTTAGGTTGGGTGAAATGTCTGTCATCATTTATTTTCACTGAAAGGAACCTAAACTTTTTATTTGAAAAAAAATTGGCAGAAGAGGAATACTAAAAATATTTGGCCACACAAGATATAAACATATGAGATATAATACACATTTTAACACCTTTTAAACATATTTATTTGCTTTCAGGAAAATGAGCAAAATTCACAGAGGTCAAAATGAATTGAGAATAGAATCAGGGGTGGTGAGTGGGTGTTGAGGCCAGTAGCCTAGAACCTCAGGGTAATCATCCGTGTGGGAGACAGAAACCATTGATGAGGAATCCACAAAGCCAGGAATTAAAACCGAGATGCTCCCATAGAGTTAGATTGCTGAAGAGCTACAACCACTTTGGAAGAACAGAATTGGAATAAAATCAAACTAATATATCTAGGTTTTGGCTCTTTGGCTCACAGAGAAGTTAGAAACTGTTATCTTTGAATTCATGGCAGTAGGCTCATGCTCATATCCAGCTGGGGTTAAGATTTATAGTTTTTGTGGATTATAAAATTGCAAGCCAAAAATAAATTTAAAATGCATCTAAGTTGGAAGCAAATTTAGAGGCAGGGCTGGCACAAGAGAACAAAAATACAAGATATAAGAATGAAGTCTCAATGATCCAATCCTCAAAATTTTTCCAAAAAGTCCTGGTTTATATAAATTTTCAGGAAAAAAAAGAAGCAAACACACAAACACAGGTGGAAATATAAGACCATAGGAAAGAACCAACTGTCATAAGGAGCAGGAATATTAGGTATCCTCAATTTCATGTATTAGAATTACTTGACACAGATTATAAAGTAAGTGCATTTAATAGTTCAAAAAATAAAGGTGAAAATCTAAACCTTGAGACCATGAAGATTAAAATAAACAAATATTTATAGAAAATGAGGAGAAACTATTAACCTAGAATTGAATGCATACAAAAATATTTCCAAGAATGAAAGCAAACATGACTAAACATATGTAAATTCTGACTATTTAAAGCAGTAATAAAATATAATCTGTGGGATTCAAAAGACAGACTTATTTACTGGACAGCAGCAAACAATAAAGAATGAGGAGATGATGTCAAAGTTAAAGAAAAAATCCCTGCACTGTTTTGGAGGACAGTATTAATATTGACTGACTTTAGAGTTTCTTAAGATTAGTTTGGGTGTTGAAATATCAAGCATTATTAATGACAGGCTAAACATAAGATTCATATTTTTAAAATTTCAGGGAAAAACTTAATAGAAAACCCTTAGATAGCTTTGACAATGTACCAAACAATATTCATATTTGTATATGGATGTTACATCATTTAATGATCAGAACAACTATTACTGCCACAATTTTACATGTGGAACAACTAAGATAAGAGCCACTAAATGATTTGTCCCAGAGTACACAGAGTAAGTGGTGGAGCTGGAAATTAACATCCAAATACTCTAACTCCAGCTTATTATAGTACCTGGAAATATTATTCAATCAATCCAAAATAGAACAATAAAAAAATTAGAAAAAATAAGCCTGGAAAAAGGTGTTCATAAAAGGAAGCTCTGTTTAGCAGCTTTTGGATTTTCTTCATTTTCTTAAAAGATAAATCCATCATTCAATCAAAATATTTTAATCATGGATAGGGACAGCTCAATAAAATAAAAAATGACAAATATCAGACAATAGAAGATCAAAGTAATTCAGTTGTTAAAGTTATCTGACAAATAGTTTAAAATATTTTTGATTAATATATTCTAGAAAGCAGGAAAAAAGAGAATACATTTAAAGATAGGGAGTTTCACTATCTTGGAATTTATATAAATAATTAAATGGAAATTCTAAAACTGATAGATTAGGTACTGTTTAGATAGGTTTAAAAGTTGATAATAGGATTAGTGAACTGAAAGACAGGTCACTGTAAAATGTACAAAGAGAAGCATGGAGGGAAAAAATGAATGGAAAATACTGAAGCTAACATTAGAGAAATGAGGGACACAATAAAAATGCCAAACATATGTTTGGATTTCCACAAAAGGAGAAAAATAATGGGAATAAAGCAATATTTGAAGTGAAAATCAAATGAAACTTTAAAACTGACCAATGACATTGACCTACACAGATTAAAGAAGTTCTTAAAACTCCAATTAGGATAAACACAAAGAAAACTACACTGAATTATGTCAGTAATTTTGCTCAAATTCAAAGATAAGACAAAGATTTCAAAAGTATTCAGAAGAGACACATAACCTAGAGCAAAATTAATAGTGACTGCTGACTTCTTAACAGAAACAAGGAAATCTCTAAGACAATATGAACTTTAAAGTGCTAAAGGAAACAACTGCCCACCACAAATTTCATATCTGGTGTATGGAGTGAATGTGTGTGTGTGTGTGTGTATGTGCATGTGTCTAATAATGGCCTTCAAAAGTGAAAGCCAAAAAGAGATATTTCCTCATGAACAAGAACTAAGAACTAAGAGAATTTGAAACCGATAAACCCACAGTAATACAAACAACCAAATGACATTCTTCAGGCACCGGGGTCTGGCACATACTTACATAATCACGTGATTTATGACAAAGGTCTACACTGAAATGCAAAGGATTTCTTCAACAAATGTTTTGAGTAATTAAGATATTCATGGGGAATGAATCAGCTGTCACTTCCCCTAACACCATGCACAGCTATCAATTCTGAATGAATTAAATTATCTAATGTCAAAGATAAATCCATAAATCTTCTAGAAGAAAACATAAGAGAATATGTTACCAAAAAAGACAAAGGCAGGGATAAACTGCACTGTCTTTATATTAAAAAGAGTTCTTTATCTCCTGGAGATTAGCCTCCCTGGCACTGAGGGATTATTACCAAGCTCCAAAAAGCGATGCATGTGGAAAAAGACCTAGACCAAAAGGGGGACATATTAAATACAAATGAATTTTTAGGAGAAAGAGAATTCAAAGTGAATCAGGAGGTCATTCCAGAGGTTATGCTTATGCATATCTCAGGACGACCCCACTGACTATTACAGTAAACAGTGCCTCAAGCCCGGGTGCTCCTGAGGGCTCTAGAGACATATAGACACTATAGGCAGGGCAGACAAGCCCAGGAAATCAGTATTCCATTGGTTGGTTTCACCTTGGAATATATGATAACTTATATCCCTGATGTATCAAAGTTAGACTCATTTATACTTTTCCTACACATGGCTCTGCTGCCCCTTTTATTTGAACCTATAATTAGCAATATATCCACTAAATATATGTCTCAGAGACCCAAATCTTCCAGCTGTTCATATGCTGGTTGAGCTCTGTATCTCAGCAGAGTTACAGCCAACATCTACTCTCCAGTTCATCAGACTCACCCAGAGCAACTAACAAAAGAATGAAGATGGACAATAACGATCCCCAAAAGCAGAGTATCTACAACTGCAAGCAAGACAGTTCCATCCATCTGCCACAAGTGATCTAAGTCTCCTTTCAATCAGAAACAGAATGGGCATCACCATTCTAGAATCCTCAAGACTGAGGAATGAACAAACTTAAGGGGGAAATGAAGCTATAGACTAAAGTAGGCTTATTATTGTTCTAGTAATGGAAGAACTTGTATCACTGATATAAAGTCAGTGATCACCAGAGGTTCTAAGGGGAGGGAGAGGGAAGAATAGGTGTAACACTGGACATTTTTGAGACACTAAAATTGTTCTGCATGATATTTCAATACCAGATACAGGCCATTATACATTTTGTCTAAATCTAAAAAATTGTGCTGTGCAGAGTGTAAACCATAATGTAAACTATAGACCATGGGTAGTAGCAATGCTTCAATATTTGTTCATCAAATGTAACAAATGTATCACACTACTGAAAGATGTTGTTAATCGGGGAAATTGTGGGAGAAAGAGGGGTGGGGTATATGGGCATCCCTATATTTTTGATGTAACATTTATGCAATATAATGCTTCTTTAAAAATAAAAAATTATTTTTACTAAAAAAAGAGTTCTTTATCAAGCGACAACATAAGTGACTGAAAAAGTGAGGTATAGATTGGGGGAATGCAACTGCACTAAACATATCTAATAAAACTTTCATATCCAGAATATTTTACATAATATTTTTATGAATAAATATAAAACAAGATAGCTTAAGAAAAATAGCAAAATACATACAAGTGCTTCTAAAAATAATATTAAAAGAGTCAAATAAACATGAAAATATACTTGACTTTAGTGGTCATTAGGGAAATGCAAACTACAACTACAATAAGTTGTCTCTCCCTACACACACATACCAGAATGACAAAAAAATTAATAAACTGATAATATTAAGTATTAGTGAGGAGGTGAAAGTACTGAACCTGTCTGATAAAGATGGTAGGAATGTAAATTCAGATGATCAATTTGAAATACTATTTGGCAGTGTCAAATGAAGTTGAACATATGCATACAATGTAAACCAGAATTTCCACCCAGTATCTAACTGGAACAAATGTACAAATATATTCATAAAAAGATGTGTGAAAGTGTGCTTCTTGTAATAGCCAAATGAGAAAACATTCTAAATATGTAGCAACAGTGAAAATGATTTGCAAATTTTGGTATAATCAAACAACAGAAGACTATATAGCAATGGGAATTTAAGAGCTATTGCTACACTCATTATATCCATTGAACATTGAATGAAACTCACAAGCATTTATGCTCAGCACCAACATGGTTTTCTAGGAACCTGACAATATAAAACTGAAAAGAAAACAGGCAAAATTGGTCAATCTGTACTGTTATAAGGGAAGATACCGTTACTGTGTAGTGTAGTGACTGAAAATAGCAGGAGAAGGCTTCTGGAGGTCTGCTAATTTTCACTTCTGGATTAAGAAGTTAGTTAAACAATTATATTCATGAATTTATATGTAAAGTTCATAAAGGTGTACACTTAAGAGTTGAGCATATTTTCTATATGCATATTAGTCTTCAATATAAAATTTACTGAAAGGTAACAAAAGTAACAAAATGAAAGCTAATCTTCGAACAGCATGGCTTCATTCCAGTATCTTCCAGTCCACAGAGTGAGACGTTGAATGATAATAGAATTCTGACACAAAGTTGTGACAAGTGTTGAAGAAAAGGTATAAGAAAAATAGATTATTTAGAAACTAACATGGTTAACATAATGCAAACTCAGAGTTGAAGACCAACATAAATTCCACCATATGGACCTCCTAACATGTAGGTAGGTTTCTTTATTCTGCAAGTGTTCATAACTGTGAAAACTCCATTTATTTGTGAAACTCTATGTATTACAAGAATTAGATTTATTGCTGTGATGATCAAATGACTAGATGGAAAGAATAACATCAATAACAAGGAAAGTATAGACATTTATTATATTAGGGACACTGTTCCTTATGAAAGCTGTTGAGAAACGGGGATAGATGATAAGGGAATCAAAATATACTGAATAGTGTGCTCCAGGATCCTTCATACCATGCACAGACACGCACGCACACACACACACAATGATAATTAACACTTATTGAGGGTTGCATGTAAACACAGTGTTACACATATTGTAAACAATATTTTGTGCAATTCTCAAAGTAACCCTGTTAGGCAGTACTTTTATTATTACCAATTCAAGGAGAAATTGAAATTCAGAACTATTTAAAAACATACCTTCAATTACTCAGATCAGAAATGTTAAAGACAGAATATGAACTCAACAAATTGACTCCAAAGTACTTGTTTTTATCAGTATATTTGACTGCCCATAATTGTACATAATAGACCTCTGCAATAAACTGGAAAAAATGTTATTTTCTTTATCTACAAGGGTCAAGAATACCATAGTATTTATTTGAGGGTCAAATTAGTTAATATTTAGAGAGCATTTTAATCAGAGTTTGGAAAGTTACACACACAATGTGTTGCCATTATTATTTTAAATAAATAAATTAGTGATAAAATTGAAACTCAGAATAATCAACTTGCCCAATGAGCAGAACAGCATCTCAGAAATGTCTAACTACTCATTTATTTATGTACAATTATCTAGCTGGGAATAGTTTGGTCAACATTACTCAAAACAACACATTTTGGGAAAATACATATTATTCTTTTCTTGCTGTCAACTCATGCCCTGCTCTCCTTATAATGGAGGACAAGGAAATATTTTGCTCCTGCAGATTATCTTTGTGACAGTTATGCCCATAAAGTACATTTTTAGAATAATAGGCAGACACAGAAGAAGAGAAGGAAATGGTAAATGGATGAGGAATGAATTGATTAAGAATAAAGAATGATTCAATAGAAAATGAGTAAAAATATTGTTGAAAAAGAAGGAATTTGGTAGGATGATCATTACTGTAAAAGTAAAATTTATTTTGCATTTATAACAAAATTCAAAATAAATACACAGTTCTCATCTCCTATCCAAGGAAATTATGAGAAGAAACTTCACTACAGAGACTGAATTTATTCTCCTTGGACTCACCAGCTGCCTGGAAATGCAGATCCTCTTCTTCTTCGTGCTGTTTCTGGCAGTTTACGTGGTCACAGTGGCAGGGAATCTCCGCATGATCGTCCTCATCCAGGTGAGTGCCCAGCTTCACACGCCCATGTACTTTTTCCTGAGCCACTTATCCTTTGTCGATCTGTGCTTCTCTTCCAATGTGACTCAAAAGATGCTGGAGTTTTTCTTATCAGA
>JAKSZT010054210.1:193284-213370 GCA_026826555.1 Tolypeutes matacus | reverse complement strand
TTCTCTTCCAATGTGACTCAAAAGATGCTGGAGTTTTTCTTATCAGACAAGAAATACATTTCCTGTGCTGCTTGTCTGGTGCAGTGTTACCTTTTTGTTGCCTTGGTCCACGTCGAGATCTACATCCTGGCTGTGATGGCCTTTGATCAGTACAAGGCCATCTGCAACCCTCTCCTTTATGGCAGCAAGATGTCTAAGAGGGTCTGCACATCCCTTATTGTGGTGCCTTATGTGTATGGAGACCATGTGGACCTACAACCTAGCTTTCTGTGGCCCCAGTGAAATTAACCACTTCTACTCTGCTGACCTTCTGCTGACTAAGCTCGTTTGTTCTGACATCTACAATAAGAAGTTGTCAATGTTTGTTGTGGTGTGATGGAATTCAATTAAAGGTCATGACAACTGATAGAAAGCAGGCCACTTTGGTATGTAGGAGACAGGCCTCTCTAGTCTCAAGACACTGAGATAAGATCTGGTAGGAGCCTGATGGAGAAACATTCTGTGCTTCACAGAGAGTGTCTGGTATATGTCAGATAATGATTAACAAGGTCTGTTACATGCAGGAGTGTAAAGAGAACTGAATCATTAATCCTAAAAACTTGCTGACTTTAGTAACGTGTAAACTGTCATGTACCTATTACCCTTGCACATGCGCATACGTATTTTCTTTGACCTAAAGCTAAATAAAAGCCACAATATTTTATTCAGCGGCACTCTCCTTCTTTTGGATGGAGGGTCCCCTGATCCCAGCAATCTCTTCTCTTTGTCTCATTTTTTCTCGTCCATGGCACTGTTTTCATGGACCCAGTTCCTGAACATCAGCAGTGGTGGGTTTCAACTTCTATTCTCTCCCTATCATCCTAATTTCCTATATCTACATAATTCCTTCCACCTTGAGGATCCCTTCTACAGAGGGCAGGCACAAAGCTTTTGCTACCTGTGGCTCCCATCTGACAGCTGTGACGATATTCTATACAGCTTTCTTCTTCATGTATCTCAGAACACCTTCAAAGGAATCTGTGGAACAGGGGAAAATGGTTGCTGTGTTTTATGCCACAGTTATCTTCATTTTAAGCCCTATGATTTATAGTCTTAGAAATAAGGATCTGAAAGAGGCATCAACCAAAGAGCTGTTCAGGAAAAAAATGCTTTCTTAAATAACTCACTCTTCTTTTGGTCCTAAAGCTTTTCTTCACCTTTTCCTTAAAATTCAGGATGGACTTTATGGTGAAGTAAGAAATTAGATACACCAAGGGGAACTCTATGTCTTTTTTTAAACTTTAATTATTTTAAAACTTCTAAACATATAAAGCACAATTTTGATTACAAAACTTATGTGTTTGTAGTAGTCACTTTTGTTGTTTACCAGATATTATTCCTTTCCCTTTGAAACCCATAGAAGCATTAAAACTCTGGCTTTCTTGGTGTGAAGGCATATAGCTATGGACAATGATTTGGATTAGAATTCACTTGTGTTGCTTCTCTGTTGATCATTGAAATGTAGTGAGAGGCCATTTGAATGGTCTTTAAAAAAATTTGTCATGGTGACCAGCAAGATTTAAGATAGTAGTTGCTAAGTCAGCATGGGTTCTTCAGTGAGGAGACATGGAGCAAAACCTTCAGCCATCTCACATCAAACATGTAGAAAGCATGAGTACGAAACTTTTGTTTATATGAACAACTACAGTATATTCGTTTTGCTGTTTCCTCATAATGAACTATCCTCTTTTACTTGACTCAGTATTAATTTATATATAATTCACACATGCAGAAATAGATATCACAAAGTGAACCCCAACCCTAAAGAAAATCACATTTGAGATTTTATTTTGTGTTCTAGTATTTTTCTATGTTTTTACATATATGTGTTTAGCTAAAAATTACTTTTTATAATTTATTATAATTTGGCTAAGTAATGTGTTATGAATGCAATTATCTTCTTGCTCAATTATTTGATTTTCATAGAGTTAATAATTATTTCTATTTTTCCTTTTTTATTATCTACTTTTCTCTAAACTCTTGCTGAAAATTATAAAGCTCTTCTCTATAGGTTCCCACACGATGGTTGATATATCATTTCCACATTTTCCCTATGGAGAACCTCTGCCCTATTATTTTCTACATTGATTGATCCCTAGGTTTGTTGTGAAGCTGTTATCTAGAGACAATGATTGCTTTCCTATATTTAAAACTTTTCAATTATTTAACACATTTTGATTACCAATTAATGTCTTTAAACTGGAGATTTAGCAGAAAACAAGACAAAAACCATCCTTTATTATATTTTAGGGTCTGTGTGTGGGGGTCACATAGTGGGATATATAAGCAAAGAATAATAAAATAATTTTAGTTATTGGTAAATGCTATGAAGAAGGGGACATGGGACAACATGGAAGAGAGTGACTTGCCAGAATCAGAAGTGAGAGGTGTGATCATATGTTTATTTTCACTGATGGGAAGGATGAGGTGTCTTTGGGGTTGAAGTCTAAATTGTAAGAAGAAAGTAAGCATGAGCAGACCTTGGTGAACTGTTGCCAGCAGACATAACAGAAAAAAAGACAATGTGGCAGAGCTTAACAAATGGGAGAAAATATAGGAGTTTTGCTTAGAATGGTGGTCCCTTTATTCATTGGCTCATGCTGTACGTGGCCGGAGTCGATGAGGCAAATGGACTGTAACACCTTTGCTTACATGTCTGTGTTTTAGTTGGTGCTACCTGATATGTGTTCAATATTCTTTCACCTTAGATAAAAAGAGATAATCGATAATTTGCTTAATCAAGTTTATTATTGTTATTATTATTTAACAAAAGAGAATTTTATGGAACATCTGGTATACTTTCTCCTGTCCAGTTCTAGGTTCCTTCCACACTTCCCTCTATCATTTATGATTTTGCTGAGGCATTGTCTCTTCCAGCAAGTCTCCCCTAATACATTCAGGCTCTTCTCATGATTGCCACATCATGGTCACCCACAGATTTATAAAAATATTGCAAGAGTCAACATGGTACTTTACCTATGCATGCCTCTGTTTCTTCCACTATTCTAGGAACTTCTTGAAGGAAGAAGCCATGTCTTTCTATCTGTTTATCTTTACCAACATAGCATAATGTATGACAAAGAGATGATGCTACATTCACATTGGTATGAATTTGTCAACCTGTTTCTATCTCTGCTATTAGCAATAGCTAATTACACTTTTTTCTCTGAATCTCCTTTCTTTCATCCTAACATGTAGTAGAGGCAGAACAATAGATGATCACTTTGCTTTAGTAAAATCATGTTCAAACTCTTTATCATATTCTACAGGTCATAAATGGCCTGTTGCAGGCTCAGCAAGGGGAGTCTTTTCTCATCAGAAATCTGAGAAAATAATTTAATTGGTGTTGGACAGGAGTGATCCCAAATTATATGTCCATTTTCATTGAAAAGATACAGACAGATAAAAGTATATGTTGAACTATATTGAAATGATTTCAAGGAACTAATTCTGAGCAATAAGTATTTGTAGCAATGCATCTACTTGGAGATCCATTTATAATCATACTTTATATTTGAGAAACAACTTATAATTCTTATTACCTTCACAAATATCATTTCATTTTCACCCTGTAATAACAATATTATATTTGAAGATTATCAGATGTTATGAAATTTAGAAATTTGACAGAAACGTAATCTAGGCTGCTTGGGAGATGGGAAAAGAAAGCTGTGTTGGGGGTCATATAAGTTTATTTTTAGGATCAAATAAGATAAACGTGCCTGGACAGGATTTTTAAAGTAATGCTTCCATAACTTGTTTTTTCTTTTAGATTGATTTTATTTATTTCTTTCTCCCCATCCCCTCGTTGTTTGCATTTGCTGTGTCTGTTTGTTGTGTGCTGGTCTTCTTTTTAGAAGGCACCAGAACCGAAACCAGGGCCTCCTGTGTGGGAAGGAGGCACCCAATCACTTGAGCCATCTCCCTCCCTGCTTTGTTGTGTCTCTCATTATGTTTTCCTCCTGTCTCTTGTTGCATCAGCTCACCACGCCTGCCCAACGTGTCAGCTTGCTGTCTTGTTTGTCTTCTTTAGGAGGCACGGGGGACCAAACCTGGGACCTCCCATGTGGTAGGCGGGAGCTCAATCACTTGAGCCATAACTGCTTCCCCTATATATATATATATATATATTTTTTTTTAACCGGGAGGTCTTGGGGATCGAACCCAGGTCTCTCCATAAGGCAGATGGACACCCAACCATTTGAGCCACATCTGTCTCCCAACCCCCATAATTTTTTAAGCTGCCTTTTGTCTGTTATTTTATTTTTCTGAAGTTGAAATAAAGTTTACTAAGGGAAAAAAAAAAAAAAAAAAAAAAAGAAAGCTGTGTTGGGGAAGTCCAGGACAGGGTCAGAGGCTATCTCCCAGCCCTGGCTTACCCTTCTCCTTTAGTATTGTGTGAAGATGTTTCAATGTTTCTATTCCAGGGGCAGGAGGAGATCTTAGGTCTTAAGGCAGGGGTTTTAACCAGGGATCCACAAAGATTTAAGGGCGTCCATGAGCTTGAATTGAAATAAATCAACTCGATTAGGTGTCAAACATGATATGCATTGCCTTGTCAAATACTACACCACAGTTTAATGCTCTTATTCATGATAAACAGCTACAGTCTGCACATTGACAGGTCTTTAAAGATAAAATTTAACTTTAACTTTCTTATATTTTTTCAGTATTGGATTACTATTTAATGTGCTAAGAAAGAAGCACATATGTATAGTATTATATCATATGTTTTTTTTAAAAATTTTAGTAACTGTATTTCAAAATATGTAACTGATATCCTTTGTAATTTTATTTTATGCATTTAAAAATATTATTCCTGTGAGGCTGTGTTGGTGCGGGTGTGATATATTTATTAAATAGTACACAGTTTAGTGTGGACTTAGTATGATTTTTATTTTGATGTAGTATGTTCTGAGTGCAATGGATAACTCCCTACAAAAAGGTTGGTAAGGATGGCAGAGATGGTTTTATGACGCCATGGGAAAACTTGAACTTCTAAATGTTTGCAGAAAATGACCATTTGAACAGATGTTGAATGATGCTATGTTATCAGGTATTGAAATGATAGAAAAGTTGTAAAATATAATTTTGAATTATCCTAATATTTAATTTAAAGACATGCTGATGTTGAGTGTCATAAAACTATCTGCTACTACATTCTGAGGAGGGGTCCGTGGTTTTCACCTGACTAGTAAAGGGGTCCATGGAACAAAAAAGGTTAAAAACCCTTGTCTTAAGGGATGGTCTAACCATAACTTGAACCCCAAAGTGGGAATAATCAGCCCCAGCTGCTTGACAGGGCAGGAACTGCACAAAAATTGCTAGATAATTGCTTTTTGTTGAGTGGCAGAGCACTCTCACGCAGCACACACTTGCCTTTCTTCTACAAAGCAAGGTGGGGTATGCAACTGTTATCTGTGGACCCTGAACCCATCAGTTTTTGACACTCTGGAAGAACCTTCATGGCGGGATCTCTTCCCCTGCTCTTGTGGAACATTTGTGTTCTGAAAGTTAGAAGTGGTCATTTGCTGAAAGTTTCTTTTGTGTCTGAGCCTGTGTCCCTATGTGCCCCATATTGCTGGTTATGATTTGAGATGCTGGGGACCAAAAAGAATATTACTTTTGCTCCAGCAGGGAAGATGTTTGGGGGGTATCAGCCAACACACATTTACTGGGACCCAGCAAGCTCCAATCCCAGAAAATAATGCACTTGGGACTCACTAGAAAAGACCTGACTATGTGCTATGTGTTCATATATTCCTTTAGGAAGTATGAATAAAATTACGGGGTCATTTTGTCTTCATCAATCCAAAGATTCGTGACACCTCTTAAAAGGTTCTCAACAACTTATCTGTTAGCAAATTATTTTCTTCGCATTGAGACAGAATAGTGTGGTGGGAAAAAGATTGCTTTTGACATTATCTGTATCTGGGTTAAATCTGTCTTATTATTTATTTACCATTGGCTGAGTAAGCTTAGAGAAGTTGACTCTCAGCATCAGTTTATTCATTTGAAAAGTGTGAGTAATGACACCCATCTCGTTTTTTTGTGAATATCAAATATTATTTATAAAGTACCATTTCTCAATTACTTTTTTAAAATATATTTTTATTTATTTTTAAAAGATACTTAGATTACATAAGATGCTACATAAAAAAATATATGCCCATATACTCCACTCTCCCCACCTCCCACTTTCCCCCATATTAACAACTTCTTTCATTACTGTGGTATTTTCATTGCAATTGATGAATACATTTTGGATCATTGCCACTAATGATGGATTATACTTTACATTGTACTTTTTTTTTTTTTTGTATTTTAAAAGATGCTTAGATTACATAAATGTTACACAAAAATTACAGGGATTTCCATGTTCCCCACCTCCCACACCTCCCATAACATCCCACATAAACATCTTTCATTAGTGTGGCACATCACCTGCAATGGATATACACATCCTGGGGCTTTGCCACTAAGCATGGACCATAGTGCCAACTGGCAATACGACTGGAAAAGACCTTGAATACTAGGGGGAAAAGGTAAAGACAAATGAGTTCATGTGGCTAAGAGACTTCAAAGAGAATTGGGAGGTTATCCCAGAGGTAACACTTACGCACACCTCAATAAGATCTCATAGAACACCAAAGTGGATATCATCCCACACAGAGGGGTGCCTGAGGCCTCTGGAGACACCCAGGCATGAATAGCTCCAGAGATTCATGCCTTATCAGTGGGCTCTACTTTGGAATCTGTGCTCCTGAGAGTGACAGAGTTGGATTCAAATAAGTCCTCCCTGCACATGGTCCATCAGTCCCTTCTATTCAAAACTATATGTGATGCTGGAGTTTGTAGGTGTACTTTCAGAGACTGGAGCCTCGGGCCTGCCCATGTGCCACCTGTGCCTGGAATCTCGGTAGAACTGCAACTCCTACTGTACACATTAATGGACTCACCCAAGTCACCTGGTGAGGAGACGATGATGGACAACGGCCATCCCAGGGAATGGAGAGAGCCTACAGCTGCAGGCAGGATAATCCCATCCACCATATCCATGGGATATGGGCACCCTCTCACTTGGAGGTGGAGTGGACATCACCATCCCAAACTCCTCAGGATTGGGGGAAGAGCTACAGACTAGAGTGGACATAATGGTATTCTGTTGTAGACATAATGTGATTCAAGCAATGGAAGAAAATACAACAGTGGGGTGGAGCCAGTGGCCACTGGACACTTTTGGGGCAGAGAAGGGAAAAGCAGTTTAATACGGGTGCTTTTTCAGGACTTGGGAATTATCCTGAGTAACATTACAACGACATATATAGGGCATTTTACATCAGCATATAACATGCAGAACTGTGTGGGAGAGAGTGGGGTCTACAATGTGAACTATAGTCTCAATTACTTTTTGAAGTAAGTCTTCTCTGGGCTCAATTTTTGACTCAATTTCAGTAAATATTTTCAAACATAGGAAGCAAACAATAAGTTATGTGTTATTCAGTCATCCCTTTATTTAATATGTACTTTCTGATAATATCAGACATTGTTGCCACTGGCAAGATATCAATCTTTTCTTTCTATGACCTGCCATAGTACTCGGTGTTTTTCTTCTAAACATTTATCATTTATACCTAGTATTATTTAATTGCCTGTCTTAGGCATCCCATTAACGTGCAAATTCCTTTAGATGAAAGATATCTTTTTCATACACGTTATGTAGATTAAACCTCTTTCAACTCTCCCCTTTGTATATATTCTTTGTGAATTGTTAAGGATCAAACTATATAGGAAATATGTTAGAGATAGTGAAGTGATGCGAACAATTATGTGAATTAGTTTCATGAGAAGTTAAGAGTGTTTCAGGGTACTTTAGATTTGGTCTTTAGCATTGTCTAGAGTACTACCAGAGTCCTCACAGCAGATAATTGGATTGAATTCTAGTGAACTATAAAACATAGTTGTTTTTCCTCATATCCTGATTCAAGGAATTACGGTGCTACCAATTAGTATCTTCCCTTCTGAGAGTATTCTCCACTGGGATTCCATTTCTAATTGCTTCTTTTTTACTCCTTTGAGAATTTTCCTGAGGTAACTTCTGGGGTCAATAACTTGGGTATAAATCCTCCAGCACTGGCTAGAATTTGACATTTGAGGTCATCAAGAAAGCACTCTTCTTTTTTCAGATAAGAGGGGAAAGAGGTTTGTATATTAGTTTTCAATATCTGGTCACTTATTTATTCCTTTCATTAAATCATGTAACTTTTAGATAGCAATATATTGAAATAGGTAGTTAGGGGGGAAATTTGGTCAGACAATTCATTTTTCATGAAATAAAATCTATAAGGTGTTTGTGGAGCTCTGTTTATCACTATTATGATGCCATCAAAAAACATACACAGTATGGATCCCCAGCACACGTTTACACTGTATTTGTTTCCCAATATACTTTTTATATTTTCCCATTTCCCTAATATCTTGGTGTCTAAAGTCACCATGCTCCACAAGAAAAGGACAAATTAGAAGTAATTTAGGGCTACATAGCTTCATTAACCATTTTTAAAAGGTTCTAGCCTCTAAGAAGTAAGTAAGTGCTCAAATAGGCATTTTTTGATGACCACTAAACTTTTTAGAAAGTAATCTCTTAGCTTGAATATGTGGAGCTAAAGGGGTTGGAGGAAAATTCTTTAAGGACCTTTTGGATCCCTTATTTTTATGAGATTCTTGTTTCTTTTCCAATATCCTTTTACTATTTAGGACCTGGCTTTTAAAAAGTGATCCTTGTGCTCCTAGGAACCTTTCTTTTCCATAATATTGTTCTTTTTGTTTTGATTTTCCTTTTTCAACCAAAAACTTTGAAATACTGATCATACTCAAAGAATTAAATCAGGTGAAGTACCTTATTACAATATGTTGATGAAGAGGATGCTTACCCTCTCTTACTAAGCTGCACATGTACTTGCAGAATCATTCTTAGTTATCAAAGTCGCCGACTGCACATGATTATTTGCTGGGGGTATTTCTTGCCTCCCAAGGGCAATCTGACAGTCCTCCCATGGGCTGTATTAGTAGTCTCTGTTTACCAAAGTTCTGCAATTCTAGAATTAAAATATGTCTAGTGATTATGGTTTCCACTAAAAACTGCAAGTACCTTTGACCAATGAGACATGATTTTAGAGTGAGAGGTTGTGACCTGAGCAAATTTGAAAGCTCCTTAGAAACTAAGTCAGTAACAGAATTCAAGTTTTGGTCTGAAGAACTTGCTCATGGGCTGAGAGTGACAAGAAAAACTCTCAGCTTCCTTTTGCCAACTGGGTCACAATTCCTAGGCAGTATCCTGCATCTTTGGCCTGAATCTCTTCTTGTACTTAACAGTTAGAGCACCGATACTTTGGTCTTGACTCTCACTCCTTCATCTTTTAACTTTGATAGGATATGAGTCTCTATCATCTGTACTTCAAAGGGAACTCTTGTTCAGGGTCCTGTTTTATTTATATGTCTTTCTTCTTGTTCTATAGTGCCAGTCACTGATGTAGAATAAGGAGGTAATAATATTAATTAAATTGAATTTAAAAACTTTGTTAACAGTTATTTTTCCAGAAGCAGTATATTCAATTGAGAAGAAGCAATGACTTTTCCAGGAAATTAGCATATTAGAGAGTAAGAATGCTAGACAGGAAGCTAGAATGTTTGATTCCTCTCCTTATACCTGCACTCTGATTGGTGAGATAGAGCAACAATGTCAAACTTTCTGAACTTATTACTCACCTAGCTGAACCTATTGCCTCTCGTCTACCCTCTTACTTCTAGCATCCAGCATCATGTATGAAACATAAAAGATGCCTTATAATTACTTGCTAGAAGCATGCATGCATAAATGAAAAAAGCTTACAATATTTTACAAATGAGTTAAATTGTTTTCTGAAGTATACAGTTCCATGGTACTATTATTTGTACAATTGTTGAAAGACTCTGTAATACTTATTAGCTAAGAAAATGGGATTTGACATCAGAGGTTCCTTAAATGTAAAATGACATAATATAGTACCTGTTTCATAGCATTGTTGGAATTAAATGAGATAATGTAAAGCACTTTAGTATGGTGCCTGCAAGAAAAGAACTCATTAAATGTTATTTCTATTATTTCCAATATCTCTTCAAGTTAGCAAATAGTCAGGCCTCCTAGTTCCACTGATATTCTTAAGATGATTAAAGAATAAAGTGAAACATTGATTTCCTGAGCCTATTCAGAAGGTGTGAAAAGTTTTATAAAGCCTTCTGACAAGTTCTGTGATATTGACATTTGCTGATGTAAGAATTGTTCCATGGAATAAGAATATTAGCTGTAAATTTTTGTTCTATACGTTTTTTAAACTACAGAAATTTCTAAATTAAAATTTGAAGGCGCCCATGTGTATATAATATTATAACTTTCTATCTAGCATGCATTTAATATTATCTGTGGTATTCAGTAAAATACATGTACTACCTATGTAAATTATGAGCCATTAATATTTAAGGAATACACATGAAATACTACCCAGAATTTAAAAATATGAATTCTCTGTTTGGTGTGAAGTAAAGATGCAATTTAATTTTTCTCATTCAAATAATCAATTAGGCCAACAAAAATTTTTGAAATCATTTCAACTCTGATCTGGGGTTAAGAAAATAAGTTGAAGATATAACAAATTTTACCAATAATGGACCTTGAATTCCAGATGGTACAGAATGGTCTCAAAGGTTAGGGAGAGATGAAAATAGGCAAGAAACTATGGGAACAGAGCCTGATGGTGATTAGAGTAGAGGAGATGAGGGATGAGTTGGGAGGCTGGGCTTTCTTGTGTGACTGTCATAAAAGATGAAAAGTATAATGAAATAAGTCCTTGAGGATTCTAGGCAGATGATGGCAGTGAGACTCTGAGCATTGGGGAGTAAGGCAGGATCAGATTTATAGGTGTATCTCTTCATCCCAGATGACTGCGTTAGAAGGCAAGAGGAAATACGGTCTTAATTCCACTGTAAAGATTCTTTGTTGCTCCCTGTTGGGGAAAGAAAGATTTTTCTTGAAATATGCATCTTGACATTTATTGAAAGATTTGGAAACATCTGGGGAAGATGGCTTAAACATATACATCCCAAGTTCAAACTCTTTTTACCAGTCTTTCTTCCTTTTTAAATATAAATAATTAAGACTATAAACTTTTCCATTAATGCTTTTTTTCAATGAATCAAAATTTTATTATGTAGTATTTTAATTATGATTCAGCTCTAGTCATTTATAAATGTTATGATTTTTTCTTTGACATATAGTTTATTCATTTTTTCTAATTTGCCAAAACATGGTGATTTTTAAATTTTACTTTATAATTTTATTAGGTTTCAATTTAATTGTGCAGTGTGATTTCAAAATACAGTTTGAAGATAGCCATTTTTGAAATCTGTTTATAATTGCTTGTGATAATTTCTGTAAATGTTTCATGAAGTCTTAAGAAAAATTCATAGTCTCTTATTTTTGGAGGCAGAATTTTTTATTTCCATGAAATACATAGCTTGCTAGCAGATTATTCAACTCTTCTAAATTTTTACTATTTTTTCACTTGATAATTTTTAATAAAAATTCTAGAGTGCTGTGTTGAATATGGGGGCTCAGGAAATAAGCCCCCATTCTAATGGCTTATTTCTCAATCACATTCTATATTTTAAGGTTGTTGTGTTTTGTTTGTACATAGAAGTTTAGAATTTGCATATCTACTTAATGAACTAAATATTTTATCATTATACAGTTACTCCATCTATTCCTAATAAAACTATTGGTCTAAAAGTCTTTTTTCTCTGATATTAATATTACCAAGCAAGATTTGTTTTAATTAATGCTGCCTATTTTATACTTTTTCATCATTTTACATTTTTTTCATGTCTTTATGTTTTAGGCATATCTTTTAAAAATATCTTATCAGGATTTTGTTTTTTATATACATTCTGAAAATCTGAGTTATACATATTTACATGATTATTGATATAATTGGAATTGTTTCCACTATCACACTTTTTATATCCATTTGCCATTTTATTTCTATATTTAATTTTTCTTTGGTCTTGCTTTTTATAAAGATTGAGATTTTTTATTTAATAGTCTCTCTACTAGTTAGGAATTTATATGCTGTTCCTATTCTTCAGTTTGTTACTCTGAGAATTTTACCATGCACATCTAACTTAAATTATCTCAAATTAACATCTGAATACTCTATGAAAAATATTTGCATTTTAAAAGACTTCAACTTTGATGATTTAAGTCTGTAATTATGATATTGTTTTGCAGATTTCAGGTTTCTGTCCTTTTATAAACACCACAGTTTTTCATCCTCCTAATCATCATCACTATTGCCATTACTATTATTTATTCAGGCAATGTTCATTTGGATTTACATATAAATTTACAATTTTATTTGTACATTTTTCCTTTTTTCATCTCAGGCCATTTAACTCGGTTTATTTTCCTTTTTCCAGATGTATATTATTTAGATTCCTTCCTTCCTTCCTTTCTCCCTCCCTCCCTTTCTTCTTTCTTTCTTTCTATTTATTTTTTTAAAGAAACTTTAGATTGCATTAATGTTACATAAAAAATGTAAGGGATTCTCATATGCCTCACTCCTTTCCTCTTCCAGTTTCCCACATTAACAACATCCTTTATTAGTGTGGTACATTTGTTACAATTAGTGAACACATATTTAAGCATTGCCACTGAACATGGATTATAATTTACATTATAGTTTATACTCTGTCCATGCAATTTTGTAAGTTCTGACAAAATATATAATGGCCTGTATGCATCATTGCAACATTGTTTTTAATTCAAGTCTTGGTGATCATTTTTCATATCTTTATTTCATGTAATTCTGTTTTTAGAGGGCTGTTCGATAAACATTTGTTGAATGAATGAATGAATATTCTTGGTGCAATAATACTTAGTTTCTTTTAGATTGTATTTCTCCTTGTATATATAAATATATCTTTATTTATGTATACACACAGGCACACACACAGACATAGAGCACACTTGAGTTTTTGTGGCAATGGCATAAAAGCAGATCAGACCATTGGGTGTTCTGTGTATACTAATTGAAGAGGTATAGATTTAGAACCAGAAAATTATTTTTGCATCTTCTAGAGTGATTAAGTTAATTCCATTTATCTTAATGAATAACTGCCCATATAAAGGGATTGCATGAATCAACAATATAAGGAGGAAGTACTCCTAGCCAGAGGCTGTAAAGATGGATCTGGGCAGCAGCAATGCATTAAGGTTGGGATGAATTGGAAAAAGTGATCAGCTTAAACATATGCTTAGACTTCAAAAATGACTATAAATATTTCATATAGATTATAAGTATCTATGAAGGAGCATCAATTTATCTACTCAAGACCAAGTACATGCTATCAGTATGAAATTGTCCAAAAATTGACTAGTTTACATGAGTACCCAAACAACCAGGTTATAAAACAAACTGCACACACCACCACGACACCACCACCACCTCCAATCACAGCAACAAATACTAAATAAAACTTCTCTTTGAGTTCCAAATAATTATATGGACTTGTTGAGATTACTTGGAAGATAAGCAGATCACTGAACAGGGAAATGTGAGATGAGGGTCTGTTGGTGGTTAGGTGCTTGCCCTTGGATAAGTCTCTTCCCACTCTGAGATTCAGTTTCTTCATATTTACAATGAGGAAATTTATATAGACTCTCTTTAAAATCATTTCTAACCATCTATGTGTATATGTATATATAAGAAATACTGCAGAGAGTTCTACAACTTTCTAAATTTCTATTATAATTTCTTATTTGACACAGCAGTTTTGTAGTTTTAATTTTAATTTCCCAAAGTATGGGGATACTTTTATAATTTTGTCATTAGTGTCCAACTTAATTTCCAATTGTTATCAGAAAATACAACCTGAAAGAAAACCATTTTTTGACAAAATTTTAGACGTATTTTTTGCATATCTACCCATAACTAGTTACAGAAATACTACCAAGATATATAACTAAAACACTGCTAATCTTTTTATACAAAGTACAATATTTAACCATAGTTTCAATGATTTTTAAAAAATTCTTATTTCTCATTAGATAATAAAACCAATGCCTCATATATGAGACAAAGAAATGTCCAGAAGAAACTACACAGAAGTGAGAGAATTTAATCTCTTGGGTCTAACATGGCATCTGGAGTTGAGAGTTGTCCTCTTCGTGCTCTGCCTTTTAGTTTACATTGCACTGTAGTAGGAAACTTGGGCATGATTGTTTTAATCAAAATTGATTATCGACTTCACACAGCCATGTACTTTTTTCTCTCAAGTTTGTCTGTTCTAGATCTGTGTTTCTCTACAAATGTCACTCCCAAAATGCTAGAAAATTTCCTGTCTGAGAAGAAGGCCATCTCATATGCAGGGTGCTTGGTGCAGAGCTATATTGTCATTGCCGTGGTCCTTATGGAGCTCTGCATGTTGGTTGTCATGGCCTATGACCACTACATGGCCATCTGTAACCCCCTGCTGTACAGCAGCAAGATGTCCAAGAGTGGCTGTGTCTGCCTGGTCATTGTCCCTTATGTCTATGGCTTCCTCCTCAGTGTGATGGAAACTTTGAGGACCTACAACCTCTCCTTCTGTGGTACTAATGAGATTAACCATTTCTACTGTACTGATCCTCCCCTTATCAAACTGGCATGTTCTGACACCTATAGTAAAGAGTAATTGATATACATAGTCGCTGGCTACAGCAACATCCAGTGCCTCCTGGTCATTCTCACATTCTACATGTTCATCCTTGCTGTCATCCTGAGAAGCCGTTCAGCAGAGGGGAGGAAAAAGCTTTTTCCACCTGTGTCTCCCACCTGATGGTGGTCACAATTTTCTATGGGAAATTTCTTCTTCTGTATGCATTGGAGACATCCTACAGAGAAATCTGTGGAGCAGGGCAAATGGTGGCTGTGTTTTATACCATGGTGATTCCCGTGCTGAACCTTATGATCTATAGCCTCAGGAAAAGGATGTGAAAGAGGTATTGCGAAAAGCAATAGGGAAACAAAAATTGGTAAAATAAAAGTTTGAAGTTACTGTTAGAAAATCATGAAGTAGTGTTTGATATGATATTATTCAGTTATACATTACATTTTAGGCTAGTGGTGCACAATACTTTTCTGACTTTGTTAGACAGCTAACTGGATTGAAATCATGGAATTTAGTAGTCAAAAATGGGAAGGACAGGAGGCACCATTTAAGTAGTTCATTATCATTCCTGATTGTATTAATTAATTGTATTAATTAGTGTCACTAATTAATGACAAATACAAAATTGTCACTAATTATAAACAATGTAGGGTTTTTGTTTCCATTGTTTTTTTGTCAGATAAGAAGTTTGGAGGTAGGTGTTTCCTGACTTGTAAACCAGTTATTAGGTTAGGTTGCTAGACTTCTTACATCTTGTTTTATATTGACTACAGCTTTGCTCTCAAAGTTACTTCATGATCCAAAATGGCTGCTAGAGAGCCAAGTTGCATGTGCACATATTCTTCAGATGCACTAAAATTTCCATATAAGATATCTGCTTATATCTCATTGGCTAAAACTTAATCACATTTCCTTACCTTTCTGAAAAAGAGACTTGGAAATGTATGTACAAATAATAAAAAATGAGGATTTTATATCTACGGAACTAACTACTTCTACCCTCCACACCACTGGTGAATAAATATCTAAAATTACATGGAAGGAAGGCATTTAAGGTAGCTTTCTTGGGCAAGCAGAGATCATAAGAAGGTAACTTCACACATGCAAACACACAAATACACACAGGTGCAATCTAAGCTGTTCTCACATCAACGCCTCTACTTTGTCAATAACATGTAACTCAACCTTTTGATTTACTTTCAAGTTAAGATGTCATGACAACCTCTCCCCAACCAGTAAAAACACTTTTAATTAACCTTTCACTGTAAATCTTTTTTCATGTTTTGATATTTTCAATTGCTTGCTAGGATTAAAGAACTTTAAAACCAGAAATATCTTAGAGACTATCTGAAAGCTTTATATATTGATGAGTAGATTGAAACCCAGAAAACTTTCCCATAGGGCTAGACTGAAGTTGTCCATTGCTCTATCTTTGAATGAAGGTTTGTGTTATTTATGTACTTACAGTGATGACCTAACCTTGAATGCCTGAAAGTCTTGCTGTGTACTGTATCTCATACACAATTTTAATAACCAATATTTTTTTCTTTTTAAGAATATTTCAATCTTACCCCATCCTCATTTAAGTAATGTATTGCTACACCACTTTCAATGATTACCAACACTTGAAATGTGAAACATTTTATTCACAGATGGGAGGGTTTTGGATTCATGCTAAGGTTCCATGTGAATTTTTGAGTTAATTCTCTTCTAAAATATTTTTTAAACTAAATTATATATTTTCAGAGGTCTAGTATTAAAATTACATAGGCTTTTCTTACATCATCTATTATTTTATGGACTTATTTTAAGGGCATCTGGCTGTGTTAGAAATTAAGATTATATAGAAGATATAATTTACCTAACATTCTCTTCCTTTTCTTTTCAAGCATCATTTTAATATATAGAAACTACTTTTAACAGTTGCTTCATTAAAGTTATATTATAAACCATTATATTTAGGTATTATGCACAACTGTTTAGATGTAGACATGGGTAATGAAGTTGACTCATATTTCAAGTAAGGACTTACTTCCATTTTGACTTTCTACTCATTTCTTTACCATTCTAGCCCCTGAGACTTTAATATAGCCTTAGTAATATTACCACATGCCTGAATCTTTCGATTGTTTGAGCATGGTCATAATTGCTAGCTGTAAATCAACAAAGAGCATGGGTACACTATAATTTCTTTTACTTAATTTCTTTATCAGTTAATATAATTCTTTAAAATATCTTAGCAATAAAGACAAGTGCAAGTTATAATTCACATCTGGGGAAAGGTCTTGTGATCTTTATGGACATTTTCATGACAGAATTCTTTACAAATTTCAAACCTTCTTCTTTTTTTTTTTTTTTTTAAAGATTTTTATTTATTTATTCATTTATCCCTCCCTTGCTGCTTGTTCTCGCTGGGTCAGCCAACCACGCAGTGCGGGCTGGCTTCACCAGGAGGCCCCAGGAACCGAACCCGGGGTCTCCCATATGGCAAACGGGAGCCCTACTGATTGAGCCACAGCCGCTTCCCTCAAACCTTTTTTTGCCACTAAGTTCAAACCCAGTAATCAAGAAAGAGTCAAAGTCAAATTACATTGTTGGCATGAGAAATACATTATACAAATCTTTAAATTCTGAATACAGAAACATATATATTTGGGATCACAGAATGAATTACTGTGTGATGAGGGAAGAAAAATTTAGCAGAGGAGAATGTGCATGATATTCCAAAACTGGCCAGGCCCAGTGATGCTTCCTATCTCACCTAGCCATGCATCATAAAAGTTAAGGGAAGCCCAAGGCAGTAATTCATATGTAATATTATCACTATTTTGTTAAATTAATATTAACCATAAAAAATAGCCATAAATTCAACAAATAAGTTTTTGGCTTGTAAACAAATCTGCCAGTATAAGTACAACTTATCTAATTGTGGATTGTTTTTGCTTATGAGAACACTGTTAACAGACACTTCCCATTTTCAAGCTGATGACTACCTTGATAGGATGAATCTATTCCCCACTCACTAGAAGATGAACCATGAAACTTTATTTCAAAGAGTTTATGTTTTCAGATTAATGGGATGTAGTGTTCAGGGATTTGTGAAGATTTATTAAAACATTGTTGACTGATAGATGCATAGAAAGCCCAAAGAGTCTTACTTTCTAGGTTATCATTATTAATAATTCTGTTTAGTCAATGCTAGTTAATATTATAAAATTATATATCATGTACATATTAGGCAAGGAAAAGGGAGCTCAATCAATAAACAACAAATGATAAAGATCAATTTACCAAAACTTCTAGAAAAATCCCCTAATTTGGAGGAAAGGAAGAGGCAAAAGGTAAGCTAAAAGTGATCAAGCTAAGTGGTTGCCTGAGAAACAAGAAAATTAATGCCCCTTGCCTTCTTCCTCTGCGATTAACTTGGGGTTTGAGTGGAGAAATGAAAGACGTTCCACTGGGTTTTCAGAATTAAAGTTCTAAGAAGAGCTGTATTATTTTTTCCAGTTGATCCACTGGAAGAAGCAAATTCTCAAAATAAATGATAGAACCACATATCTAAAGAGGTTGGGCCTAGACAGTCTAAGGCCTCTCTGGTCCAGCATGATGAGGTAGTTGCAAAATGTTCTTTGTTTTTAAAGGGGAAAAAAGTAAAAGAAAGAGGCAAAACATTAAAGGCCTGTGTTTCAAGTAAGGAAAATACAGTAGGAATCAACTAAGAACCAGGATTTATCACTAGAACATAAGCTCTATGAGAGCAGATGCTATTTTTACCTCCAGTGTTTCCCAGGCACACAGTGAATGAATGAATGAAATGAATGAATGAATGAAATGAATGAATGAATGAAATGAATGAATAAATAAATAAATAAATAAATCCATGTCAATGTTTATAGATGATGGCATCAAGGAGAAGAATTGTCTTACTTTCCAATGCCTTGGGGTACATTCATTTCCTAGAACTCAGATACAGCCCTGTGGAACTCGGGAAGAGGGCATAATGAAGTTAAGTTTCTTCCATTTTAAAAAATGAAGCTTCAAAGTATTAATTAAGTTCATTTAGATAAATAAATTTGCATGTCTCACATTATGGAGATAATGAACAGGAAATTATACCCACCTATCATCTGTTTATAGATTCTCTTTTTTAATAATTATTTAACTCATATTGTTCAAGCATGTCAATATCTTTAATCTCCTAAATGGGTAGTAACTATGAACATGAGGAAGAGAGGTAATATAAATCATTTTCTATCAATAAAAAACACATATAAAGAAATTTACTTTTACA
The DNA here is from genome assembly GCA_026826555.1 of Tolypeutes matacus. Taxonomy (NCBI): domain Eukaryota; kingdom Metazoa; phylum Chordata; class Mammalia; order Cingulata; family Chlamyphoridae; genus Tolypeutes; species Tolypeutes matacus. Next base: position 194,298 of record JAKSZT010054210.1, on the reverse strand, counting down.
TAGTGTTAAGGAAAAAAGAACAAAACAACATAAACAACAACAAAAATCCATCGAACTAGTTGGAATTTAGAGAAGTATATTATTTCTTTCAGAAGTAGAGGCCCATTTGGAGTTAATCAGTGATGTGTGAACATGAACTGTGTCACCCTTATTCTCTCATTTTACCAACTCTTTCTTGCTGTAAAAGGGAGGAAACATTTTTCATTAACAGAAAGAAAACTGCTAGTATTTTGCATACTCTGTAGTATAGTCATAATATATGTTGTGACTGATGCAATACTGACACTCAATTATTGTCACAAGGGACTCCAAGATCTTTGTCCCATTCAAAAAAAAAAAATCAGCACAGTCCTCAAGATACAGAGAATATAACTTAAATTGGGAAGAAAGCAAAATATCATGTTTTTAATCCTTATTTTTAAAAATTCTAATTCTGCTAAGAGTTATTTTCCCTTGAGATCATTTTCTATTATAGATGAAGTAATATGTAGCATTTTAATTGTTTCTTCATGTTTCTGTTTATATTCTCCAGTGAGAAAATCCCAAAGTGGGATTTCCATCCCTTTATAAATCCTTTTTAGTTACCCATTCATGATGACAAATGAGATATTATCAACAACAATTTTTCTTCATGCACAGGTAAGTTCATTCACAGGGAAAGTTTATGTGTTCTTATAAATACAGTTTAAAATGTTATTCCTCTAAGCCATCTTTGCAATTATCAGTATACAGAGAATTTTCTGTGGAGGGCTGTTAGGAAATGGGATTGGAGAAGTATCAATGTGGCAATGGAACTCCATGTGGATGGAACTTTTTGTTGGATGCCCCAATCCATGGACTGCAGTTCATTCAGTGACAGAAAGATAAATAGTCTCACCTATACAATGGGGCTCTATCTCATGAAGAGGTACTAGGAAGTAAACAGATAATAGTATTCTGATTTATTTAGTATAACTGTCATTTTCAATATCTATCTATCTATCTATCTATCTATCTATCTATCTATCTATCTAT
>JAKSZT010054210.1:144257-154771 GCA_026826555.1 Tolypeutes matacus | reverse complement strand
AATCCAATCATGCTTGTTAAAATCTACACTAGATTTAGAAGTGAAAACTGTAAGGAATCAAATCAAAATGCAAACCATGGTCTCTTGAATCCACACCCATATTCTTCCATTATATTTCCTCTTTTTTAGCATACTGGATTTTACTTTACTGAAAAGATAAATTGAATATAATAAAAAAATATAAAATTGCTTTCTCCAATCAAATTTATTTATCTTGTTAAATTTCTGCACCTAAGATATTTAATGTTATGAATAAATTTATTTTCTAGTTATGTTTTATATTATACAGTGAAAATTTAATATTTTGATCATGTATTTTTTTTCTTTCTCAAATCCTTTCATTTCAATCTTTGGGGCCCAGTGAGTACCTTTGCTCTGACTCCGCCTAAGGAAAACTCAGCATGCGGTACACAGCTACCTGCATATCCAAGTACACAAGTTAATATGTAACAAACCTCCCCACAAGGAAACAAAGTACAGATAGTATCATAGACTATAAGTTTCTCCAGGCTGTATAATTGACATCACCAACACCATTTATGTGCTTCATATGACCCTAGCAAAAACTCTGTTATGAAATGTCTTTGTTCTGAGACTCTATATATAGCCCCTCATTTTCCCACCTCTTTGCAGAGCACTGTCTTCATTCTCTGGACCGCTGCCACTAGAGAGAATCTCTCCTGTCCTTAAGTCCCAGTAAATAAAGCTCATGTCTAACACATTGTTGAATGTGTTCTTTGGTCTTGCAGCTGCCCAGACCCATGCCTTTCAGGAGCTAAGTTGCAACAATTGGTAAGACAGCCAGGAGACTGAAGGAACACTGATAGTAGCAATCATGAGTTCAGGGAAAGGAGAATCCGTAGGGGAAGTCCTGGTTTGCCTATGATGCCCATATGGCGAGGGGTGGTTGCCCTCCAGGATGAGTAGGGACTGCCAAAAGAATATGGAGATGCCCTAAAAACTTCTGCAGGTATACTGGCTGTACTACAGCAGGTAGCCAAGCAGCTGCATTTAAATAAGAAAAAGGGAGACTGCCAGATTGTGGTGACCACAGCATGGTCCCTGTTAGGAGCTTTGCAGGAAGCTACTAAGGCAGAACAAGTTATAAGGCCTCTGTGTGCCCTTAGAAGAAAAATTTAAGTTAGAAAAGGACATGTGCCTGGCACAGGAAATGTTAAAATATTATTTAACCATTTGCCTGCACCAAATAATAAGTTAGAATCCTTGGCTTATAGATATGCCCAGGCTGTGGGCCATAGGTTGCTTGAATCCAGGTCTGGAAGATATTAACCACCCTTAAGTAGGAGGTTATGGCATGGAACCCTATGGACTCCTCCTCAGATAAGGAAAAAAGAAGAATGGGCAAAGGGCTATGTGTAACAAAATAGAGAAATGAAGGCTGAGGAATTAAAAATCATAGTTTGTCCCCAATTTAAACCTTTTAACAGCCTTAAAAGGAAACTAATTAATCCAATTAACCAAATTTCAGAAGTGAAAAAAAAAGTCCTTAAAAAGCATGAAAAAATCTTTTCTAAATTATGACAATTATAATATATATCCCAGTACCTGGCAGTCAGTATGCTTTTAAGGTTATTGACAATTTTAAAATTGTATTAAAAAAAAAAAACAAAAAGGATTTAGCCTCTTGTAGAAAAAGGAAGAAAGAAAAACATTTCTTGCATAAACGATAATTGTTCTAATTTTATTTAGCTTGGATGTAATCTCCCTAGGTTTATAGGATAATAATAAAATAAATTAGCATTATAATATTAAATATTTAAAATAATAAAAATTGTAAGTCCATGTTTAATAAAAATTTAGATGTGTCCTAAAGTGAAATGACTAATTTTCACAGAACAAAACAAGAAATGTGGGAAATGGATGTGGATCAAGGGATTGGGCTCCCAACTACCATATAGGAGGTCCAGGGCTCGATTCCTGGGGCCTCCTGGTAAAAGGCTAGCTGGCCCAAAGGGAGAGCTGGCCTGATGAAGTGCTGGCTCGTGTGGAGAGCTGGTACAGCAAGATAACACAACAAAAAAGAGACACAGAGAAGAGACAGTAAGAGACACAGCAGACAAGGGAGCTGAAGTGCCACAAAAGATTGAACACCTCTCTCCCACTGCAGAAAGTCCCAGATCAGTTCCCATTGCCACTGAATAGAAGACAAACAGGCAGGGAAGAACACATAAAGCAGGCAGAGAGTGCAAAAACAATGTGTGTGTGTGTGTGTGTGTATAAATAAATTAATAAATCTTTAAAAAAAAAGAAATGTAAGACAAAACTTAAGTGAATAAAAGTAAATTCAATCGGTTGCTAATTGTAATTTAATAAGCATATTTAAAAGTAAAAGTAACATAAGTTTTTAAAAAGTTTGCAAAAGCATTTTCTAAACTGAAATATTTAAATAGTTAATTCCAGGAAGCTGTTATTAAATAAAAACCTAAATTGATATTAATAACAAAAAGTAACTTCATAACAGGAAAAACAGTCAAAGGCCATCTCAATCTGTATATTAAGGTGGTAGTAGAGGGAAAATAATCTTAATTCTATTAGGAATCTTAGGTTTTCATAAAATAATAAAAACATAGTTATTTCCTATACTGCTAAAATAAAATACCCATTAATTAATGTAATCAAGGTAAAGATGTAAAAGTAAAAACTAAAGTACTAAAAATAGTTAAATTCATTTAATCTCTTATAAATTGCACTAAAAGTATTTTAACAGTATATAAAAATTTAAAAAAACAGACTTTAGTAATGTCTCTTGTGTACTCAAACCAGGCCTCCAGTATCCTGCATAGTGACTCTCCATTTCAGTTATTGGCTATGTCAGTCAATACGACCCTTAAAACAATGAAGGTATCTACCACATTTCTGAATATGGTCCTGAAGTAAATGGGAAGTACATTGCTGTTTTGGACTTCTGAAGCAGACAGCAATGGCTCAATATGGTGAGATTTATAATGGACATTGTCCCAAAACTGTCTCTGTTTCATAATGCCAAGGGGCCCTATGCACCAAGCCAGTAAAATACTGGCACCTCTCTCCAAGATCAACAGTGCTGCAGCATGCTGGCTGTGTAAAAGACATATCAAGTGGAGCAATAATCACCACAGTAATGTAAGTAGAACTTGCAAACACAACACAATTGGCCTGCTCCTCTGGAGAGACAATATGTATGGTATTGCAAACCTAAAGCTTAAATCTATTAACTGCAGCTCAAAGAGGAACTTTTGCATTAAGTCATGCATTAATTAGTATTAAGTGCTGTACCTAAATATCTGGCAAATACAATAAGATCTCTTCTATTCTAAACCATATACAGAAGAATAGTAAACGTTAAAAGTCCTGGTAAACTTAATTCATTTTCTAAGTAGTTAATAAATATACCTATAATATAAAAGAGTAACTCTCTTAAGTATACTGTCTTTATTTATGCTTATAATGTGCTTGTCTTGTTGTTGCCTATATTGTCTTAGTGAGTTTATGTCTAGGGCAGTGCCTCTCCTCATCCTCTCCTAAATGTCCTAGGCATAATCACCACTGTGGGAACTGGGGGTGGCAGTTTATATCAAAACCAGCAAGTTCTTTACCTGCATCAGTCAGCCAAAAGGGTGCTGATGCAAAATACCAGAAATCTGTTGGCTTTTATAAAGGGTATTTATTTGGCGTAGAAGCTTACAGTCAGCAGGCCATAAAGTATAAGTTACTTCCCTCACCAATGTTTGTTGCCATGTGTTGGAGCAAGATGGCTGTCAACATCTGCCAAGAGTTCAGGCTTCCTGGGTTCCTCTCTTCCCGGGGCTTGCTGCTGTCTGGGCTCAAGCTTGCTTCTCTCCGAAAGGCCAGGAGGTGTAGACTATCAGGAGAACAGCTGGTCTCTTTTCCCAGGGCCTTCTTTCCTTCCTCATGACCTAGCTCCACTGTGTGCTTACTTCCCAGGACTCCAGCATTAAAACACTAATTTTCCTTCCCTGTAGTGCAGTTTCTATTGACATGGCCCAATCAAAACCTTAATCATTACTTAATCAAGTAAAAATAAAACCATGGAATCCAATACACTCTAATACACCCAGAGGAAAAGACCAGTTTACAAACATAATCCAGTATTTCTTTTTGGAATTCATCAATAATATCGAACTGCAACATTACCCTTTTAGTAGGACCATGTTTCTTCAAAATTCTATGTTTATTTCTTCCAGAGTAAACGCCTTCCAGAACAAGGTATTAGTCATGTGGGAATTTCATCCAGTTCTAATCACATTACTGGACCCAACTTCCCTCAACCTCAATAGAATTGCCAGAGAGTTTCACACCTCATCAGTCAGGGTCTACTCCCCCTAGCCATTGGGAAACAGCTACAGAAGAATGACCATCACCCTTCAGCTCCTCCTTAAAAAAATGGTGTAAATTCTCTTGAGGGGAAAGTTAAGGCAGGTTAGTATAGAAAAACAGGAAAGGCAGCTGGTCAAAATAAGGCCTGCTAAAAATGCTGGTCACAAGACCCAGTTTAAAAGTCCAAGGCTCAAAAAAAAAAAAAAAAAAAAAGTCCTGAATAACTCCAAACATAAATGCCTCCCCATTGGTACCATAAAAACTGACAGGTAAAGATAAAGAGGCAACCAATCAGGACAGCAAATAGCATGGACACTGTGTGTATATGTGTGAACTCTCTTTATGCTTAAACTAGTTTTTGATATCACCATAAAAAACTCAGGAAATTTAATAGGGGAAAATGTATCATATTAAAAGCATCCTCATATTATCTCCCCTACATAGTACTTTATTATCTACTAATGGAAATGTTGCTTGTATACTGTTAGACGAGGACAATCTGCCCCTTATTGTTCCTTGGACCATAACTCCTGCAAATTGGACAACATGAAACACCTTGCTGGCATGGCAAAATACAACCCATCAACAAGTTTAGAACAAGATGTTCTCAGTGAATAATGTTCAATGTTTTGTATATATATTCCTGATCACTCTCATAATTTCTCACAAGTTTTAAATCATATGCAAGAGCATATAAGTCATATTGATAAATTAGTTATTGATCCCCTATATAATTGGTTTAATTCCCTTTCTTGGCTTTGGCAACATGTCTCTGTAAGTTCACTGGCTTTTATTAAAGAACTCTTAGTATTCTGTTGTATGCTGTACTGTTGTGAAATGTGACTGTATTATGTGTTCTATGGGCAATGCAAGTTGCTGCATTGGGGTGGATTGTGGGGGTCCAGTGGGTACCCTGGCCCTGGCTACCCTAAGGGAAACTCAGCCTGCCACACACAGCCACTTGCATGCTCAAAGACACAGTTAAAATGTAACAAACCTCCCCACAGGGAAATAATGTACAATTGGTAACATAGACTGTACTTTTCTCCAGGCTGTATAGTTTCTTCCTACAATAACATCACTAGATCCCATTTATGTGCTTCATATAACCCTAGCAAAAGTCTGTTATGATATGTCTTTGTTTTAAGACCCTATATATTGCCCCTCATTTTCCCATCTCTTTGCAGAGTGCTATCTTCATTCTCTGGGCCGCCGCCACCAGAGAGGATCTCTCCTGTCCATAAGTCACACTATATGCAATTAATGACCTGAAGAACCAAAAGCTTTTAGCTAACAAATTGGACTATATTTGCATTAATAATTAACTGCAATAGATACAAAAGGACCTAATGACTAGATTGCATGATCTCAGCAACCAGTTATTTCTAAAAGTTCTCAAGTTTGATTTCCTACATGAGCTTAGTGATGGATTTCTTCAATATTTATTCAATGGTTTCTTATTATCATGAAGGGATTTTCTCAAAGTCTGCAATTTTCCATATGGAAGAGAAAGCCATTCTGGCTTTAGGATATTGTAACTGGATAGGTCACAAACAGGCTCATGAAATTTACCATTTTATCTCAAGCATCCAAGAGGCTCATCCCTTAATTTCACGTAAAAGGTTGAGACCAAGCTACAACTTTTAAGGACATTCAATTTTAAGTTAGGGATCAAATTTTAATAATAAAAATATAACTTCTAATTTATGTGACAGTTCTTAGAGAAGAAAGGCCTAGCCCCAATCTCATGGTATACAAACATGGTTCCCTTATGTCTGACTTGAGGTCTGTTTCCATACAGTAGATACAAAACATCGAGTGTAGCCAAAACATGTTTGTAAAATAACAAAGTTGAAGAGATTAAAATATGATTTCAAGACCTACTATAAAGCTACAGTAATAAATATAGTACAATATTTTTTAAAGATAGAGCAATGCAATAGAATTAGAGTCTAAACATTTGTACATATGTATATTCAGCTGATTATCAACTAAGAAGCCAAAGTAATTTAATTGTATTCAGAATACATATAAATACTCCTACAAGTCAATAACAAAATGACAACCCAATAAAAACAGACAAAAGATTTAAACCAATACTTCACAGAAAAAAAAATATGAATGGACAATAAACTTTTGAAATAAAGTGCTGACATCATATGTCATCAAAGAAATGACAATAGAGTAACAACGAAATACCACCTCTACCCACTAGTTGAGATAAAATTTAAAATAATATTACCAAACATTGACTACTATTTGCAGCTTCTGGAACCATCAAACGTTGTTGGTGGTAGTAGGAAACGGTACAGCCAATTCAGGAACAAGTTGCAATTTATAATAAAGTTACCATATATTTACCATACATCTCAGGAATCTTCTCCTCAATTCTTACCCAAAAGGAATGAAGGCATATGTGCAGAAAATTACTTATACACTAATGTTCATGATAACTTTATTCATAATAATCTGAATTTGAAATATTCCAACTGCCTATAAACAGAAAAGTGTAAACAAATTGTGGTATATTTATAAAATCAATGGTACACAGTAACAAATTGGCATCAACTACTGATGCATCCAACAGCATGGAAGAATTTCAATAGCATTAAGTCAAGCAAAATAAATCAGAGAAAACATACTGTATTATTTTATTTATATCATGCTCTAGCATAGAAGAAATTAAATTCTGGTGATAGAAATCATATCAATTGTGGCCTGGGATATGATGTGGGGGATTAACTAAAAAAAATATCAGGGAACTTTCTGGGGTGTTAGAGATGCTCTCTTGATTGGGGCAGTAATAAAAGAGTTGTTTTCATTTGTCAAATCTCATTCCTGCACACATATTATCTATGCAATTTACTGTATGTAAATTTTACCTTAATAAAGTTTTTTTAAAGAAACAATTGTAAAGTAACATGTTGATTATTATTTTTAATATTCTTCTCAGAAGCTAGCCCCAAATTTCTATGTAATGCCTATAAACCAAGTTTTAAAGTTTATATTGCATTAAATATATATCTCTATATTTTACTTAATAAATTTATCTGATATGGATTTAATTTGATTCCAGTACTTTGCCAAATGATTAACATTCTCATGAATATTTTTGTTTATGTATTTTAATAGCTTGTATTACTTATATAGATGTGAATTCAGAAGTGGATTTTCTGCCCAATGAATATATTTGTCTTTCAAACTGTTTTGTGGCCTCAGGAGAGAGGTTTAAAATAATTATGTTCTTCTATTCACAGAATAACATCATAATGGGCCTGGCAAAGTGCATTGCTTTTTAAATGTATTTCTCATTCTCTTTTAACTTTATTCCTTTAGCCATCCCTGCTGTCTCTGACAGGTAAACACCCTGATGTATAGAATGTGAATCTGCTTATTTTCTTGTGTGCTTACAAAAATGTATGTTTCTGTTTCATGTGTATACATTTATACTTTATATAAATGACCTTGTGTCATCCATATAGCTCAACTTCCATCTTTCAATTTAAGGTCTATAGGGGACAATCTTATGACACACCAGAAAGGAAGTATTGCTACAAAGAGGACTTTAAGCAACACAGAAGAAAACTGTCTGGTGGACAATTCCTTTCTATATAATTCATTAGCCATCATGTGCATAAAAATATATATGTATGAAAGCTTCAGTGGTTTAAAAAATTGTGTTAGTCTGGAAATCTAGAGATATAGTCTAACTTACCAAAGAGTTTTGGTTTTAAAAATTGTTTTTGACTTTTTCCCAGTACTTTTTTCTACTTTTTTTTTCTCACTACAAAACAAGAGTAAAAAAAAGAGTAAAATCAGAATTTTATTGCATGAGGCTCGTTCTTCGGAGGATTCATCCTCCTTTTAACCTCTACTTCACCACAGTCCCTTATAAAATGACCATGGTAACTGTATTACTTGAGGTAAAAGGGAAGAAAATTCCCTTTACACTAGAATCTCTACATAACTAAATAAATAGAGTTTGTACTAATTTGACGGATAAATATTTGGGTCCTGGCTCTTCAACCATCTATTTTTACAAAACCAATCCCTGATTACAAATGAGCTACTTTAGGAGATACACTCAATCACTGTGTCCTTCAGATACCATGGCGTTCAATTCACTTCAATTATCTAGACCTAGCCTGTTACAAAGAGGTCCCAAAGACTGATTCAATTCCCAGAGGAGCTCTTGTTAAAGAACTAATTACTGATGGTGCGTCTCCAAGAAGTTAAAAGGCAATGTGAGGATTCCAGAGTAACTGTGTTTCAGAGATAGGGTCTCAAAGGTTTATAAAGTTCCATCAACTCTCATTGCCTTGATTATGTAGAGACTCACTAAGAACTAGAAGCACCTCCTCCATTAGAGGTGGGTAGAAAACATTTATTTTGTGTTTGTATAATGGACATTAAGAAATCCAAAACCTGCAGTTTAAAATGAGCCACTTAATTTCTTTTTGGAAGGCCCTAGGTGTTAAGTTAAATCAAATAATACAATGTTTAAGCTAAGTTTGTTTCCAAGACTTATAGCAATTTGTGGGAATATAGGGTGTCAATTATGACCCAGCTATGTATGTTTTGAAGTTAGAATTGGCATCATTATGTCTTGTGTACTTCAATTATATCACTAATGAATCAATGGATTTTCACACATGGAAACTCTATATATCATAGTATTTTTACAATGTTAGCTATAATAAAATTACATATTTCACAAAATAATTTGTGAAATCAAACCGAATATGCAATTATTCATATTCCAAATGGTACCAATTTTTTTGAGATTGTAACTGTAAATCATAAACTCCCTCAGGAAAATCATCATTTATTACTTAATGAAATTAGTGTGAAATGGAGCTTTATAAGAGTCATTTATTACTCTCTAGCCATACAGCACTGTACTAATTTAAAGGCAACTCACCAATATTTCCACACTCCTATTTACGTATAAGTCTTCATCAGAGGAAAATTGCCTAGAGTAGGATCAAGATTGGTGTACTTAAACTTACTAATTTAATTTGTTAGCTCCATTTCACACTAATTTCATTTCCAGTTTCATATCACATGAGGCCGCTGTTACAAATGGTGGGCAAATTTATTTCATATAAGATGCCACCTTTCACATAAAATGGAGTAGTCCCAAGGGAATCATATAAGCAAAGGCATGGAAGACAAGATATGAAGTATATGCTCAATGTGTGGCTGGTAGGGAGCATGACTAAAAAAGTGATATGGACTTGATTATAGAATGTGTTGAAAATAAGATCAAAAGATAATTCAATTATTCTAAAGAATAACTCAGATTATATATTTTACCTGATCAAAAAGCTTTGATTTACTGCCATTTGCTTATCCACCCAATCAGAGAGAATTGAGACATGGAGACTAGAAAGGATACTATTGCAAATATCACTGGCATTGTTAATGAAGTCTTGACATAAGGAAGTAGAAGAGAGGAATGCATTGGAAGGGAAAGAGTAGAGTCTTGAAAAGAGAATTTATTTAAATTGACAAATAAGTCAATGTAGAGCCTTGAAAGAGAAAATTAGGCAATAAATATGATGGCTGTGATTTAAAATGGTGTTTTAAAGTTTTATTATTGCATTTTCAAATGAAGGTAGCAAGCCAGTAGCATACTAGATTTCAGGAGAAATAGTAGGACAAGTACAATTTGGAAACATTCATATTGGCTGAAAGCTGAAATTTTCTGCATTTGTCATGGGAAGGAAAGGAGAGAATGAAGGCTGAAGACAGATTATTAGATTATTAGATTATTAGAAATTACAAATATAGAAAAGGCAAAATAAGACATATGCGTGAGTGGGGATACAGAAGTAATACTCAGTGTTTTGGGACAAAAAAAGCATGCTAGAATTTTCAAAACACAGGAGAGGTCCTCAGTGGAAAGAGCTACAAATTTGTTAAGCAATATATGATGAATTTTTTTCACAAATATAGAAAAAGCAGTAAAATAGTTGAAATAAATGTATCATCATCTAGGATGATGTTTTTCAAGTATCAACATACTAAACACACCATTGTGTTCTAGACTTAAATATTAGCTTGCCTAAATGATTACTTAAATGTCTCATAAGCACCTAAAGCTTAGCATGTTCAAAATCTCATTTTGGTAAACTTCACCTCTGTTAGTTTCCTGTCTTCTAAAACAAATACCA
>JAKSZT010054210.1:77439-143857 GCA_026826555.1 Tolypeutes matacus | reverse complement strand
GGTAAACTTCACCTCTGTTAGTTTCCTGTCTTCTAAAACAAATACCATAAAATGGGTTGGGTTAAAAAATGGGATTTATTGGCTAACAGTGTTGAGGTTAGGAGAAGAAGATCAAAATTGAGGGGCCCCAAAGACTATGGTGTTCTGGGGCTGGTTGCTGGTGATCCTTGGTCCCCTGTTTTTCTATCATATGACAATACACATGGCGATGTCTTCTACTTTCTTTTCTGGTTCCTTAGAGTTCCAGCTTCATCTTTTTTCTTTAGTTTTCTCTTTCTACACCTGAATTCCATTCCATTTACAAAGGACACAGGTAACCTGTGTTAAAGCCCAAGGTGATTCATTTGGGAAACACCTTAACTGAAATAACATCTTAAAGAGATCTTATTTACAGTGGGTCCATACGCACCAGAATGGGGACCAAGAACATGTCCAAACTGGGGTACACAATGTAATCTGTCACCACCTTAGATCATTTCCTCTAATATTCAAAATTGTCATGAACATTCACCCAGCTGCAAAAGGCAAACATGAGTGGGTGATCCAACCTCCATCTACTATTCCATCATACATGTCTTATATAATTCATTATATTAATTTTGTTGAGTATGTCATTTTGTTTCTGTGCCAATTGTTTTTTCAAATATTCTTTCTTTCTATCTCCAGCTCCTTAACTTTGACCCAAGTTAACATTTTTTTCCACCACAAACCCTATAACAACTTCTTGACTCATTTCTTTACTTTTATAGTTGTCCCACCTCTACTCTTTTCTAGTTATATAATTCATCACTTTCAGAACAGCCAGAGAAATCCTTTTTAAAACTAAAGGTAATTCATCTAACTTAAAACTTCTCAATGTTTTACAATTCACTTAGAATAAAATAAAGATATTTACTGTGGCCTAAATTATCTATTCCACTAATTTTCCAGTTCTCTCATAATCCAGTCATACTGGCCTTCATTATGTCTCCCCTTAAAAACAACAAAACTAAGCTCTTCTCTACCCTAGTAGATTTTCAAGAATAGTACCCCTGCCTGGAATCCCAGAATGTTTTTCTCTGACTTATTATATAGTTGGTTCCTTCTCATCCTTCAGGTTTCAGTTCAACTGTTACCCTCTCAGAATAGTTGTCTCTTAATATTTTATGGAAAATAATTCTCCCCGGTTGTTACAATAAATATTCTTGCTTAATGCACTTACTGAATTTACCACAATATAAAATTATTATTTCTTAATGTAAACACTGTTGGTTCAACCCAATGTGATAATAAAATAATGTAGTAATTTGTATGTATACATGTAACCATTTTGAATGATGTAGAATAATAACCCTTCTTGGAAATTAATTTACACTCAAATGTTTGAACCTCTAGACTAGCCACTGACCTGGTACTGTGAAAAATATCCCAGAAAACACTTGACTTCATTTGTACCCTAAAGTACAAAGAGATTGATAAAACACTCAGAGCTTAATGATAAAGTTGTATAAAGTCAATGTGCTTTAAATTTTCTTCTTGTACAAACTAACAATGACATGGTTGTAACTTTATTTTGAAGGAGATTTCTGAGTCTCTTTCTTAATCTTTAAAAGTTTCTTCCAAAAACTCAAGAGTACATATTCCCCAATCCTATCTTTCTTCAATTTTTAATTTTTTATTATTTATTTTTACCTCCTCTCTGTTTTGAATCAAGGGAATTGGGTTTCACCTACTTTTTCATTTGTTACTCACTTTTAGGAAAGGTGTCACATTTTTAAAAAAGTAGAAAAGAAAATGTCTAGAGGAATAGTATAATAATACTATACTATTATAATAGTATAGTAATACTATACTATTACTAGTATAGTAATCACTATACCTATAAATGTATAGACACCCTTATTACCATATAAATAGAAAGGGGTAGTAATGTAAAATATATATACAGAAGATATGAGAGGTTAAAAGTAGCAAGAAATATTTCCTTATATTGTTAATTTAAAAAGATGTTGTTTCATGCTATACAGGATGATATGAGAGGGTATCATCTGGCATCATTGGTGAAAATGATAGAATTCCAAAATGAATAGAATGAGATGGAAAATCCAAAGAGGATGAGATAGAGAATAGAGATTGGATGAGTAAATATACAGTATACTATGCATATAATATGTGATAGGCTGTATTTTCTTTGTATTCATAGCTTAAATACCACTTAAGGATCATATAATAAGAAAGACTTCCTGAATGAGCAACATATTACAGTAACAAGAAGTGAGGCATTAGAATCCAATGTGGTTTTCCTAGCATGTGACTTGGGCACATTAACCACAGTGGGAAGGAAATAATCAGAAACCAACATATCAAACACAGAAGCCTCTCCTGAAAACTAATAGCTTCTAATATGCAGTAGGGACTGGTACAATCATCACAGTCTGCCTATTACAACAGAAGCCAATCACAAATTCCTTAGGCAAAGAAGAAGAATAAGATTAGGTTCCATGGAAAGGTAAAGTTGAAACAATTCTTAGACTACGGTTAAATATCATCACAATTCCTAAAACAGGAAGACATTTTGAGAAGTTAAGAAACAGCTATTTTTATCATCTATTATGACCACAGTTTTTGAGACAAAAATCCATTTTTGATTTGTAAGTTTATTTATACAAAAGACTAACTTACTACTGGAATAATGAAAATGCTCTAAAAATGATTGAAGTCATGAATGCACAACTATGTGATTATACCGAATACCATTGATTATATACTTTGGATGGATTTATGCTTTATTAATATGTATCAACAAAATTTATTTGTTAAACAAAAAACTAACTTAAAATTAGTAATAAAATTGGAAAATATTTAAGTTTTTGGATGTTATAATTCTCATGAAGTATCCTATATTTCTGCCAGAGTGCTAAGTAATATAGTAAAGATATTATATAGTTAAATGGTCATAATAACCTATTTGATCTTTTTTTTCTTTTCTTTTCTTTCTTTCTTTTTTTTTTTTTTTTTTTAAGTACTGGGGCCAGAGAATTGAATCCCAGACCTCTCGTGTGTGGGAAACTGGCATTTAACCACTGAGCCACATCAGATCCCCTGAAATGTTTTTTTGTTTGTTTGGTTGGTTGGTTTTTTTGCTTGTTTTTTGTGTTTTTGTTTTTAGGAGGCACCAGGAACCAAACCTGGGACCTCCCATGTGAGAAGTAGGCACTCAACTGCTTGAGTGACATTCACTCCCCTTTATTTGTTCTTTTGATGTGATTTTACATAACATTATCATTTTAAAATATTTTTTCAAGAAAGGTAACTGAGTCTTTGAGATTAAATAAATTGCCGAAGTCTTACAACTTATAAATGGCAGAACTGGGATTCAAAACATGAGTTTAACTCAAAAGCCCACACTCTTAATGACTACATAAAACTTCATAAACATAAAATCATGTTGGGTTAATACTTTCATTACACAAATTCAGCTATATTTCAATATTTGTAGAATGTGCATGATCATAAATCAGGATTCAGATTTTATAGTACCTGGATAAACTAAGACTTAGCCATAACATTTTAAAAATCCCTGTATTATCACTTTATGATGTTTTTAACAGTTTTATTGAGGTTTAATTTATATACCATAAAAATTCACCTATTGTAGGTAAATGGATTTTACATAAATTTATTTGAGCAAATTTGTAGAATTGCACAACCATGATCCAGTTTGAAAGTTGCAATTTTACAAAATCAATGGTTTTAAATAATGTATAAAGTCATGTAAATATACCATGATCCAGTTATTAAATATTTCTATTCCCATGAAAAGTTCCCTCATACAAATTTCTAGTTAATTTTCACTCCCACATACAGCTCCAGGCAACCACTGATCTACATTCTTTCTCATGGATTTGCTTTTTGGGTATTTTCAGACAAACAAAATCATACAATATGTAGTCATTGTTGTCTGACTTCTTTCATTCAGCATAATGCTATTTTGCATGTGCATTTTATACATGTTGTAGTATACATTAAAACTCCATTCCTTTTTAATGCTAAATAGTATTTGTTTATACATTTATGAGTTGATGGACATTTGTATCTCTCCCAGTTTATGCCTAATACAAATAATGCTGCTATTAACAGTTGTGTACACATCTAATTTGTATATGTATGTTTTCATTTTTCTTTGGTTTATATGTAGGATTGGAATTGCTGTGGTGATTGGTTATTCTATACTAAATCTTTAAAGAAACTTCCAAAAAGTTTTCCAGAGTTTTCTGTTTCTTCACATTCTCACAAATACTTGGCTGTAGTCACTTAATTTTAATAGAGCCATTATAATGAGTGTTTATGCCATCATGTTGTAGTTTTAATGTGCATTTTTCTAATGACTAATGGTATTGAGGATAATTTTAGATGCTTATTAGTCATTCTTATATATTTTTGTTAAAATAGCCAACAAATCATTTGCACATTTTGTAATTGTGTTGTCTTCTTATTGAGTGCAATTTTTCTTTAAATATTCTGGATACATGTTCTTTATCAGACATGTGATTTACAGATGTTTTCTCCCATTCTGTGACTTGGCCTTTCATTTTCTATATGGTATCTTTTGTGTTTGTAAAATCAAAAGTTTTTTATTATTGATGAGATTCAAATTTTTAATTTTCTCTTTATGGATCACATTGGAATGTTATTTCTATGAAATATTTGCGTAACCTAAGGTCATAAATTTTTTCTCCTATTTTTACTTCTAGAAGTTTTATAGTTTTTATGCATACATTTATGTCTATGATCAATTTTGGGTAAGTTTTTATGTAAAGATTGAGGTAAGGGTATAGTTCATTTTTGACATATAAATATCCAATTGTCATGGGACCATTTGATGATAAAACAGAAAATTCCTCACTGGATTGCCATGGCATCTGTAGCTGTTTGGCAGTTTGATGTAATTATGAATTCCAAAAATATTATATTGGATTATGCTTGTAAACTGGTCTGCTAAACTGGGCATGATTAAGTTATGATTAGGGCATTAACTGGGCCACATCAGTAGGGCATTGAGCCCCAGCATTTATATTTATATTTATACTTATATTTATATCAAATATAAAAGGTAAGACAACAGACAGAGGGAGCAGTTCTGATGTTGGAGTCTTAATCTGGAGCCCTGGGAAGTGAGAGAGCTTGGTCGTGAGAGAAGGCTCTGGGATAGAGGCAAGCCAATTGTCTGATAGTCTACAGTTGGCCTTGTGGAGAGATGCAATGCCTAGAAAGCCTCATAGTCTACAGCTGACCTTGTGGAGGAAACAGAGGAGCTAAGCCCGGAGAGAAACGCAGCCCCGGGAAGAGAGAAACCCAAGAAGCCTGAACCCTGGCAAACGTGGGCAGCTGTCTTGCTCCAATACGTTCCAATGGACTTTGGTGAGGGAAGAAACTTATGCTTTATGGCCTGGTATCTGTGGACTTCTACCCCAAATAAATACCCTTTATGAAAACCAACTCATTTCTGGTATTTTGCATCAGTATCCCTTTGGCTGACTAATACAGGATCTTTGTCTCAAAACAATTGTCCAAAAATATATAGCTTTATTTCTTGGCTCTACATCTATATTTATGGCAATGATGCACTGTCTCAATTACTGTAGTTTAACAGTAAGTTTTGCAGTCAGATTGTGTATGTTCTGCCACTTTTTTCTTCACTTAAAAAATTGTTATGCTGTGAATATTTTTGCTGTCCTGATTTTGTGTTAATCAGGTTAGGCTAAACATTCACTATATTAGAAACCATGCATGTGTCCCCACACCTAGTTTTTCTCCCTAGGTCTGGTTTTCAGAATGTTGGTGATAAACTAAGCCTGATTTATTATATGATCATCCTGTATGGGAAAAGACTGTAGCTCTAGGTATTTTTGGTCAACCTTAAGAGATATGGCAGGGGTACGGATGTGGCTCAAATGGTTGAGCATCCGTCTCCCATATGGAGGGAACTGGGTTCGATCACCAGGACCTCCCAGTAAAAATATATTTAAAAAAAGAAAGACATAGAAGGTGTGTGAGATCTCCAGGCCCCATGCATGGGTGCACCATCAGGCCCCATGAGCCATGCAGCAAGATGATGATGTAACAGGAGAGTGACAGAAGGGAGAGCCAAGATGAGATACACCAAAAAACCAGGAACTAAGGTGGCACAGGCAGTAGGATGCCTCTCTCCCACATCAGAGGTTCCGAGGATCAAATCCCAGTGAAGACAGGAAGAGAAGAATGTGACGACGAGAGGGCAGGAAATGGACACAGAGAGTTGCCCAGCAAATGGACACAAAAACAGCAAAAATGGGGAGGGGGGTAAAAAATGGATAAAAATAAATAAATAAATAAATAAATCCTTTTAAAAAAGTATAGGGGAGTAAGATACAGACTATAGTTGGTAGTAAAACTTTGACAACACTCTTTCATAATTTGTTAACAAGTGTTTTACAACAATGCAAAGTATTTGTGGTGGGGTGATATGTGGGAACCCTGTATGATGTTATGCATGTTTGGTTTGTGAGTTCACAATGTTTACTGAACACTTATTGTTAATGCATATTCATGTATGAATGATATACTTCAATAAATTGTTTAAAAAATTATTATGGCTATTTTAGTTCTGATACATTTCCAAATGAATTTTAAAACCCCTTTAACAACACAGACAAAAAAGCCTGCTAGGATTTTGAAAGTGATTGCACTGAATCTATAGGTCAATTTGTGGATAATTGGAAAGTGGATGTGGCTCAAGCAGTTGGGTTCCTGCGTACCACATTGGATGTCCCAGGTTTTGTTCCCAGTGCTTCCTAAAGAAAACAAGCAAGACAGTGAGCTGGCATGATGGGCTGGCATGGTTAGCTAATACAAGATGACACAAGGAGATGACACAATGAGGAGACACAACAATGAAACATAATGAGAGACACAACAAGCAGGGAGCAAAGGTGGCTCAAGTGATTGAGCTCATCACTTCCACATGGGAGGTCCCAGGTTCAGTTCCCAGTGCTCCTAAAAAGAAGATGAGCAGACACAGAGAGCAGACAGTGAGTGCAAACAATGGGGATGGGGGGGGAAATAAATAAAATACATATTTAAAAATTTTTGTGGAGAATTACCATCTTAAACATTTTGAGTCTCTTAATTCATGTATATGACTTATGTCTTTATACAGAACTCTAATTTCTCTCAGCAAGATTTTGTAATATATAGTTGTATTAGTCAGCCAATGGGGTGCTGATGCAATGTACCAGAAATTTGTTGGTTTTTATAAATGGTTTTTATTTAGGGTAAAAGCTTACAGTTACAAGGCCCTAAAGAGTCGGACTCAAGGTACCATAAGAGGGATTTTCTCACCCAAAGTCTGTTGTCACTTGTTGATGCGAGATGGTGGGTGACATCTCTGAATCTAAAGTGTATCTCTCATAGGCAACATATAGTTGGATTTAGTTTGTTTATCTAGTCTGTTAATCTCTGAATTTTTATTCCTACTACACTTAATTATAATATGATTAGATTAATATATTTCACGTTGTTATTTGTTTTCTATATGTCTCATGTGTTTTAGTTTTATATTGCCTCTCTGATATCTTCTTTAATCTAAAATACATCTAACTTAATATACCTTTTTTTTTTTTTTTTTTGGCTTTTTGAAAGGGTATTTATTTAGGGTAAAAGCTTACAATTACATGGCTCTAAAGAGTCCAACTCAAGGTACCATAAGAGGTATTTCTCACCCAAAGTCATTGGCCACATGTTGAAGCAAGATGGTGGGTGATGTCTGCAATGTCTTCCTCTTAAGGCTCTGTGGTCCCAGCTTCTTCCGATCTCAGCTGTAGGCTGGCATAAGTCTCATCTCTCTCCCAGGCACTTGTTTCTTTCCAGGCTCAGCTGCTCTGTTCTCTTCACAAGGTCAGCTATACATTATCAGGCTCATCTCTCTTCCTGGGGGTCTCTGCCTTGTCTAATGAGCTGTCTTCCTCTATGTTCTTCTTCTCTACGTGTCTACTTCCATGAAAAAGTCTGTTTTATCAACCCACCAAGGAGGATGGGACTCAATGCTGAGTTGAACTCTAATGATGTGGTTGAATCAAAGCCCTAATCTTAACATAATTTAATCAGACATCTCAGCTGAATCTAATACAATCAAAAGGTTATCATGCCCAGAGGAACAGACCAGTTTACAAACATAATCAAATATCTCTTTTTGGAATTCATAAATAATATCAAACTGCCACAGTGATCATGGTCATTTGCTTTATATGTTTCCCATGTAAGCGCCTTTAAGGTAAAAGAAAAGTATAACTAGATATATGTTGGGATGATAGATTCTTCCCTAGGTGAAATAATTAAAAGGGATGGGAGCATTATCCTCTTCCTACTCCTCTCTCTATCCCCTGCCTTGCCTTAATAAAATTGTCTGGTCACAAACATAGAGGCTTAACTTCAGCAAGGTAAAGGACTGTCCTTCTATCACTCACCCTTGTTGCTAAGGGAGTCTCACTATCTCTCTATTCTAGTAATTTTTAATTTTTTTTCCCTTCATTTTTTTATTTTTTAAAAAATACTTAGATTATATAAATGTTACAGAGACTATATAGGGGATTCTCATATGCCCTGCTCCCCACACCTCCCACATTTTCCCACATTAGCAACATCCTTCGCTAGTGTGGTACATTCATTGCAATTGATAAACACACTTTAGAGCTTTGCCACTAAGCATGGATTATAGTTTGCATTTTTGTTTACACTCTCTTCCACTCAATTTTGTAGGTTATGGCAAGATGTATAATGGCCTGTATCTGTCACCATAAGGTCATTCAAGACAATTCCCAAGTCCCAAAAATGCCCCCATATTATACCTGTTTTCCCTCTCTCTATCTTCAGAACCTCCAGTGGCCACTGCCTCCACATCAGTGATATAAAGTTCTTCCATTGCTAGAATCACAATAAGTGAATAGTAGAATACTAGTAAGTCTACTTTATTCCATAGTTCATTCCCCAATCCTGAGGATTCTGGGATGGTGATGCCTACTTCACCTTTAATTGAGGGGAGGCTCCGATCCCATATGGCCAATGGATGGGACTCACTTGCAATTGTAGACACTCTTATTCCTTGGTATATGTTCTGAAACAGAAGAGCCGGAGTCTCTCAAGAGCATGGGTGGTGCCTCATAAGTGAGGACAGACCAGGGTGTCAAGCCCTCAGTTTTGTTGCAAGTAACTATGAATCTTGTCCTTCAAGGAGTGAAGCCTAGCGGTCACCATGGGCCCCAAGAGGAGAGGGAGGGAGGAATAGAATAGATGGAACAGGGGATATTTTGGGGGTCATGGAAGTATTCTACATGATCTTGCAATCATGTAGATCAAACAGACCATGTTAGATATCATGTAAAAAGTTATACAAGTGTATGGTTCAAAATTTAAACCGTAATGTAAACCGTTGTCCATGGGGAATAAATGGAGAAAATGTCACTGTACATACAGTTCAACTGTTCTTAAAATGATGAAAAGCAAAATGTCAAAAAAAACTTTTTAATATATTTCATTATTTTTAATATCCCTATATTTCTATTTTACTTTATTTTTTTTTAATTTCTGTATTTTATTTCTAATGTTTAAAACTATCATTATTATTTCATTTTCTTATTAAATGTATTTGGCTACTTTATTGACTTCATTTTTGATGAAGTTTTGGATCACAGAAGGGTTACAACTGTAGCAGGAGATGGCCATTTGGGGTGTCATTGATGGGGGATACATGGGAGGAGGTTCACCTGGGCATATATATAAGGCATATAAATGTGTTCAAATGTTCATTGGGCATTGCCACAGTGGGTGGAGATTCACACAATAACCAAAAGAATATCAAATTCCCATCCTGGGGAGCTCTGCCACATTCTCTAATTGAACAGCAAGAATCCCCCAAGTATAGGGGCAATGACTAGCAAAAGAGGATGATGGTCCATTGATGGGCCTTTGATACTGATGACTAAGCTTATGAGCCATTGCTCTTGAAATTGAAACTTAGCCTAGTGTTGTAGGATGCCTAAGACTTATGTACTGGGAGCCTAATTGTTGCTCAAACGTGGCCTATCTCTAAGCTAAACTCAGTATACAAGCACAATAAGTTCTCATCAGCGTGAGACATGACTCTCAGGGATGAGCCTCCCTGGCACTGAGGGATTGCTACCAAGTAGCAACAAGAAATGCAACTGAAAAAAAGAAAAAAAAGACCTTGACCAAAATGGGGGAAAGGTAAAGACAAATAAGTTTACATGGCTAAGAGACTTCAAAGTGAGTTGGGAGGTCATTCCAGAGGTAACACTTATGCACGTCTCAGCAGAACCTCATTGACAGCCACAGTAGATACTATACCAAACAGAGGGGCTCCTGAGGGCTCTGGAAACATCCAGACCCTATAGTCAGAGTAGATAGCTCAGGATTTTGGTCCCTTGCCAATAGGCCCTACTTTGGTATTTATGCTCCTCAGTGTGCACAGTTGGACTCAATTGTGGTTTCCCAACACATGGCTCTTCTGGCCTTCTATTTGAACTTATAATTAGTACTAAAGTTGGTCAGTGTATGTCCAAGAGACTTAAATCTTTGGGCCGTCCATGTGCCAGCAGTATCCTGAATCTCAACGCAGTTGTAACACCTACTCTCCCATTCACTGTACCCACCAAGGACAACTAATATACTATTTTAATTTTTTTTTATTTTCTTATTATAATATTGAATTATATTCTTAAGTGTTGCCTTGAGCATTACAATATGCATCTTAAATTAAAGCAGTTAATATAAAACTAATTCCAGTAAAATTAGAAACTTTGCTTCAACATTGATTCATTGTCATGCTATTATGATCATATGTATTGCAACTCTATATGTTACATGTCAGTAAAGCAGCTTTGTATTTATTGTTTGGTACAATTTATTTAAAATCAATTAATGGAAAAAATAGAAATATATATGTATGCAGTCTTTTATATTCCCTACATGTCCATATTTACCCATGTTCTGTATTTCTTCATGTGGATATGAATTATTCTCTGACCTAATTTCCAAACATCCTAAAGAGATTTCTTTTGTCCTCTATAATATTTAGCTTTCAAATTTAATTGGTTCAGCTTAGATAGGAAACTCAGGCCATTCACTTATTTCAACAAAAACTTATGGCAAAACTATTATTTTAGAAATTTTATAAATTTATTTTTATATTTATAGGTGTTGAGAAAATATAATATATTACACTGAAAACATATTATATCTCCCCTGCTCTGGATTTTCCCCATCCTTACACAGCATAAGGTCCAACAGTTTAGAGTAATATTTTCCAGTCATCAATCGCAATATGCAAGTCTCTTAGAGTGCACCAAAAGGCTGCTGACTTTTTTCAAAAGTTTCTCTTCATATCTAAAATTAGATAGGCATATAAAGATTTCTAATCAAAATGCTATCATATTTATGCTGCTTTCCATTACATAGTATTGGGGTCAGAATCAACCTCTGTTGTAAACAATTAGAAAAATTGCACAAAGCCTAGGAAACAGAAATTTTCAGGTGAATGGATGTAGCTCAGGGGTTGAGTGCCTGCTTTCCATGTACAAGGTCCTAGGTTCGATCCCTGGTACCTCCTAAAAAAAAAAGGTTTTCAGACATTGGACAACAGGATGAAAGCTGTGCTTTCAAAGAGACAGGAAAAGAAAAATGAGTACCAGCATATTCTGGCACAGGGCCTAAGGTCTTTCTGGATTCCAGGTCAATTCAAAGCAATGAATATGGGCTTTTTGAAAAGAGGGGATGATTCAGTGGAAGCTGTGGCAGTTGAAAGCTGTTATAGGACAGTGTTCTGTTGAGGAAGGAACTATTCGGAGAATAAGCCCCACAAATCTAAAATAGATCTCCTTCAGTTTGTGGCTATGTCGAGCATGCTGGCAGTCAAACTCTACCAGGCTGTGGAAAGAAGGACCAGAAGTGCATCAGCTGAACAAATCACAGAGATCAGGGAGGACAGGATAAGTTAGAGTTCCCAGGAGCCAGAGAGTCTAGGCCTTGTTGAAGACCAGGGTGTTCAATAGAGATCTTCAATAAGGCCTATACTCTCTGGCCTTTTGGAACTCTTAACATCTACTCATCTAGCTAAAAAACAAGCTTCAAAAGGAGCGATGAGATCCCTGGTTAAAAATTTAACATTATCTTATACGCACAACAAAATATAACATGCGTTAACATAAAATTCACAATGATTAGCATCTAATCCAAAATACTACTCATGAGGAAGTAGAAACATGTCATGTTATCCACTAGATATATCAGTCAATTGACAATGATCTTGAAAGAACTGTTAAGACAATTAGCAGATAAGAACTTTAAACAACTATTACAATATGTTCAGTGATTCAACAGAAAACAAGAACATAATGAGGAAATTAAGAAAAGATTAAAAAGTTAACCAAAATGAACTTTAGAGATGAAAACACAATATCAGATATGAATATAAAAATTGTCAAAAGAGAGCAACAAGATATTATTCACTGAAAAAGAAAAGACAAGTAAATTGAACATATCACACTAGAGATTATCCAAAAGAAGTCAGAATGAAAACAAATTACTGAAGTAAATACAAGAGCTTAGTCTCAGTGTTCTGTTAAACAATAATACACTATCTAACATGCATTTAACTATAGGCCCAGGGGAAAGTAGTAGAATATGTGTGGCAGAAAAAAAACACGCTTGGCTAGAATTTTGCCAAATTTATAAAACAGAACAACTAAACTCCCAGAGATATAAGAGCTCAAAGAAATCCAAGTGGGATAAACAGAAAAAAATAAAATCATGCCAGGGCACATTACAATCAAATTTCTAAAAACCAATGCAAAAAAGAAATCCTTAAAAGCATCCAGAGATAAAAGACACATTAAATACAGAGGGACAAAAAAAGAATGACCACAAATTTCTTGACAGAAGCAATATGAATCACAAGATATTGTCTTATGTCAAGTTACAATTCTATATCCAGAAAAATGTATCTTTTTTTTTTTTATGGAAATAACATATCAAATGTTGCATAATCTCTTTTGGGGAAGTCATTCTTTAATTTTCTCATGGATTGCTTTTGTGTGTGTGTATGTGTGTGTGTGTGTGTGTGAGAGAGAGAGAGAGAGAGAGAGAGAGGAAAAGAGGGTTTGTCTGTAGTTTAACTACTCTGTTTATGATGTTGTAAAACTGAGTTACAAATGGAAGTGTATTTCTGATGTCCAGTGTTTGGTGATACTGTGTAATTTATTATTCAGTTAAACACAGGTACAAAATACTTTTGACTTTTTCCTAACGGGATTTTCAGATAATAAGAAACGGATATCTAAGGCACTCTTTCTTGAGGTAATTATGTGCAATGTGTTTATCCTTGATTCAAAGCAAAACATTAAGAAAATGAGTCTAAAGGAGCTGGAAAAACACTTAAATCCTTTGTGCAACAATAAGGATTAAAACTAAAGGAAAACAAGTGTGATACTCATTAAGGTGAGTATAAAACATTGGTCTGGGAATTTCCTCAGGAATGCAGCTTAAACCCACCATCCTCAGATATCCTTGAATTTCTTGAAGGGCTTATGCTCTGCAAAACTGCTTCTTCCTTTGCAATATACTTTCCTTTCATCAAAATAATTAATAATCAGTATAGACTTGTTATACAGTTCCTGATAATCTGTGCTGTGTTTTGCTTACAATAACTTTTTTTCAAATGAGCTTGCTTCAGTCACCCATTTAAAAAGTGATCTTGGTCTACCTTATTTCCCTGGTGTCCTTCTTTTCCCGCTCTTTTATTTCCTGTCTAGTCAGCCCACCTTTAATGGAGAGGCAGCATGTCAGGTTTATAAAAACCTGTTTTCAAGGCAAAACTCTTGTATTTGAATTGTGACTCCACCACTTATTAGCTGAGTCATCTAGGTTAAGCTATTTAACTGTCTGTGCCTTAATTTCCCTACTTTCAAATGAAGATAGAAACACTACCCAGTTCCTATTGTGTGGATCACATGAGTTAATGAAAAGTGTTTTAAAATGTGCCTCACACATAATGTGACCTCAATGAGTGGCATCCATTAATTTGCATTCTTCTTTCAGCTCATCCTCTTTATATAAATCTCCATTAAGATTCAAGTATAATCCGAAAGGTCAGGTCCTTTGTGTGGACAAGAGATATCTATGATTGCAGGACCACTGTGAAGAAATTATCAATCTGCAGAAACACCAGGAAGATGTGACAAAGGCAGACTATGACATTAGTAACAAAACTCTAAAATTAGCATATTATAGCATTAGATTTTGCATTGCTTAAAAATGAATTCATAGTGAGAATTATGAAAACCCATGTTTAATGGTCGGAGGTTTCCTAAACACCGCCTCATTCCTCACTACACCAATAGTTTGTAAAGTCCCTTTATGTCTGTTTTACAAATTACTTGAAATTTTTAAAAGTTGAAATATGATAGGTATCCCTATTGACATATTTAGAAGGACTTGGGCTGAATAGAACTAAATCATCGTAGAGGCATCAAAACATCCACATCAAAATCATTTTCCCTTCTAAGACATACTTGACCAAAGTTTCAATGAATTGAGTGTTGATGTGTGTAGTTTCAGCCTGATGGCTGGAGGAATCTCTATTTAGAATTTGAGATAGAGAAAATTTCCCCGAGAGCTTGTACATTATGTTCTGTGTTCTTTCAGAGACAGCATGCTAAGTACAAGTACTGATTTTATGCCTTGCACAGGTTCCCAAGATGATCCATATGGAAAAACACAACCATACTGCAGTGACCAAAATGACTGAATTTATTCTCATGGGTATCATAGACCACCTTGAGCTGCAGGCCCCTCTCTTTGCAACATTTCTTGTCATATACTTGGTCATAGTGATAGGCCAATCTGGGCATGATTATTTTGACCCATTTGAATTCCAAGCTCCACACGCCCATTTACTTTTTCCTTAGACATTTGTCCATTACTGATCTTGGATATTCCACTGTTGTTGGTCCGAAAATGATGGTAAACTTTGTTGCAAAAAAAAATACAATTTCTTATAATTGCTGTGCCACTCAGCTAGCAACCTTTGAAATTTTCATCATCTGCGAACTGATTATTCTTTCAGCAATGGCCTATGATCACTATGTGGCAATCTGCAAACCTCTTCTCTATGTGGTCATCATGTCAGAGAAAGTATGTTGGGTGTTGGTACTTATTCCATATCTCTACAGCACATTTGTATCCCTATTTCTCACAATTAAGTTATTTACATTGTCCTTTTGTGGCTCTAACATCACCAGTTACTTTTATTTTGATTGCCTCACTCTTATATCCATACTCTGTTCTGACACACATTAATTAGATCTGATCCTTTTGATCTCTTCAGGCTGTAATTTGCTCTCTTCCTTGTTAATTGTTCTTGTATCTTATCTGTTTATTCTTGTGGCCATCTTCAGAATGAACTCAGATGAGGGGAGTTACAAAGCCCTCTCCATCTGTAGTTCCCTTCTGACAGTGGTGTTTGTGTTTTAGGGTACTTTATTGTTTATTTAACTGCAAACCAAATCCAACCATACTTTTAATATTGACAAAATGACCTCTGTGTTTTACACCTTGGTTATCCATGTGTTGAATCCATTGATCTACAGCCTGAGGAACAAAGAAGGAAAAGATGCTTTAAAGAGAGTCTCAACTAATCGATGCAAAATTCCCACTTAACATCTTAATATTCAGCTGTGAAGATAGATGCAAGAATACTTGCTTAATATTCTGTCTGACTTATTATGACATCAGAATGTAGAAATATTTGATCAGATTAAATTTTTTTTGAGGTTTGAGTACTGGGGCCGGGGATTGAACCCCACACCTCGTATGGGGAAGCCGTTGCTCAACCACAGAGCCACATTGGTTCCTCTGAACTGCTTTTTTGTTTGTTTGTTTGCTTGCTGTTTGTTTTTTGTTTTATTTTGTTTTGTTTTTAGGAATCACAGGAGACTTAACCAAGTATCTTCTATGTAGGAAGTGGGTGCTCAATTGCATCAAAGAAGTGAAGTAGATGCTCAATTGCTTCAAGGAAGAGAAGAAAAACACTTGTTTTTCTTATCTGTACACTTCTTTACTTCAGTAGAAATAAATATTGCACCAGATAATATAAGTTACCAAAGTTTTTCAAGGTCATATTGCAACCTATATTATTTAGGAATAAGGAAAATCATACCAAATTTTGGGTAAGGCCAAAAATTCCTTACTGAATCACCTTGGGATCTTTGTCATAAAAAATTGTCAAAAAAATCTAATGGGATTAATTCTTCAATCTTAAGTCTTTTCCCTTGTTCTGTGTCTATATTTATGACAATGACACTGTTTCAATTACATTAATAGTAAGTTTTGAAATCAGGTTGTGTAAGTTCTCTAACTCTTTCATTTAAAAATTATAATACCTATTCTGGTTCTGCATTTCCAAAGAATTTTTGTGCAGTAGCTACAATAAGACTGCTGTGATATTAAAAGTGATTGTGCTGAATCTATAGATCAATTTGAGGTGAATTGCCCTCTCAAAAATTTTGAGTCTCTTAATCCATATACATTACATATCCCCATTTATTTAGGGAATTAATTTCTCTCAGAAAGGTTAAAGTAGTATCTAATGTATAAGTTTTGCACATTTTTGTTAACTCTATTTCTAATTATTTTATTATTTTGGATGTCATTGTCAATTTAACTGTTTTCTTAATTTCATTTTCTGATTATTAGCTTCTGATATGGAGAAATAGATATAAATTTTGCTTATTGATATTTTCCCCCTGAACCATGTTAAACTCATTGGTGTTAACACATTTAATATTCCTTAGAATTGTCTGTATGGAGTATCAAGAGACAGTGAACAAAAACAGTTTTACTTCACCCTTTCTAAATTCTGTACTCTGTATTCTGGGTGAATTCTCGTTGTTCTATGTACTAATGAGAGAAGATATTGAAGTCTCCAACTATTATTACTAAATTGTACATTTCTTTCTTCAATTTTTCACCTTTTTGCTTCATGTATTTTGGGGCTCCATCAACAGCTGCGTATGTATTTGTGAATTTGTAGCTGTTATATTATTTCAATGAATTGACTCTTTTATCATTATTAAACATACCACTTTGCCTCTAGTAACATTATTTTAAGTATATTGTGTCTCCTGTATGTACAGTCACTTCTACTCTTTCATTTATCATAACTTCTCTTTTTAACTAAATATATTATACTGTTTTAATGTCAATAAATGTAAGCATGTTTTGCTCTTTAAGAGCCAGGTGTTATTTTTCTGTTAAGACATGCAATTACTTAGTTAAAGAGACAACTCTTAGAATATATTTAGGTAGCAGCCCCTTTTGGCAAATTTAAAAATAGATAAATGCATTTATTTTCATAATTGTAATATCTCCTTAAGTCCACAACATTAGTATTGTTGTATCTAATGGCAGAGATATTTTTAATAAATTTATCATTTTATTAGCTCCTGGAAAGATGTCACAATGAGGGATATTTGTTATTACAGCAGTAAAACATATTGAAAATATTATATATAATAATATATAAAAATGTTGAAGAGGTAGAGGAATCAGTTGTGTGTTAACTGTTTAACAGCCAACTTCTTGAAAAATAAAATATTAAGCCCTGATCTGAAGCATTTGCTGATTTCCATAGTATAAACATTCCCAGCATAGCCAATTTTAAGTACACAATGAAATGTCTCTGAATGTATAGTTGGGAAAAGGTGAGCATAATTGGATCTCAAGAGATGAGGTGAGCTGGCTTCACTATACTTCTCGAGTATTTATACAAAAATTGGGTTGATTTTAATTATAAACAAAATAAAATTGCATAAGATCTAGAAAAATACACATATTTATATGGTATAATATATGAAAAAAGTGGCCTTCACAATCAATGATGGTAGTCTCAAATGATCTCTTAAATTTTTGCCCTCTAATTTTAGCATTGGACAGTGGATGTGGTCTGAAGCTATTTTTATTTTGCAGTTCTATTGCTATTATTTCTATTTCCCTCATTATTCCTTCTATGTTTATTATTTGGAATTGTACTGTAAGGAAAATTTTTTTCACACATCTCTACTCAAGCATTGTCTGGAAATTTTATGACAAAATATTCTACGGTCTAATCCAGTTTACTACTTCTCAAACAACTAAGAAGTATCCAGAAAGTCTGCTTTGCCAATAAAGTTTTTCTTCTTAAAATTTTGAAAATGCATATTTTATCTTTAATGATTTTTCTAGTTAAAAATTAAATTGTAACAGTTATTTTGTGTGTCTAATCTAAGATATTATTTCTTAATTTATTGAAATGACATTGATTTCACTGACAAAGTTAGATTCCAGGAATTCCATATCGATTGTATCATAATTTTTCCCTAAAAATGAAGAAGTCTGTAAAATATGTAACATATTTACTTTGTTCCGATAGGCTCAAACTCAAATTTCTCACATAGCCTGTCACAACACAGGAGGGAATGTGAGATTAATAAGAGTTTCCCGGTGGAATCTTCTCAAGTTTCAAAACATACTTATTTCATACTCTCCAAGGCTTTCAAATGAGGATTAACAAAAGTCCAGAAAACTCATAAACTCCACCTACACAAGTCAAAGTAACAACAGCAATGTTGAGGAAATACAAATTCTCCATTAGAGGAGTGGAGAGAGCACTGGACTCTATTCACAAACATTAAGGAGAACTCTGTGGTTTGCAGAATGCTGGCTACATTCAATACATTAGTAAGTCCTTCTTCAAATTCTGGCAACTCGTACTGCAAATATATGAATAGACATTTCTGTTAAATTATGTATTTATTGTTTGATTGTTCTTACAGGAATCATATCTGTATTACAGTCCCTGAAACACCATGCTTTGTTAAAACTTCTGATAATTTTACATTTTTATGAATAAGAACCCAATGCTTCAGTTTCATATAAAGCAGGCAACATAATGTTTGATGCATGATATACTTATTAAATGGTTGTTGTTATTACTGTAATAATAATAATAATTAATAAAATTGTAGGTTTCTGTTGGTAAAATTAAATAAAACCATCAAACTTCATCTACTTAAGGGAATTCCTAAAATTTCAAGGAATGATAGTTTCAAAAGCCTCATCAAATATCAAATTTGACAATGAACATTGACTTCTGATGTATATTTAATTTTTCTACTCAGTCAGATAAAATGACAAAACAAAAGAATATCCTTTTCAATAAAATGGTCATAACCTCCATGGAAATTTACATATTGTACTCTTTAAAAAAATATTGTGTACTTAATTTTTGCAAGATTGTGTTCTAGGTTACAAGAATATAATGGTGAACAAAGCAGTTCCTTCCTACCTGAAGCTTCTATTTTAGTGGGAAGCTTGATAATAAAAAAGCAAGTATACAAAGTATTATCAGATAGTGAGAAAGCCTTGTGACAATTTAAGAGATCAGAGAGGGAAGCGGCTGTGGCTCAATCAGTAGGGCTCCCGTTTACCATATGGGAGGCCCCGGGTTCGGTTCCCGGGGCCTCCTGGTGAAGGCAAGCCTGCCCGCTCGGCGTGGTTAGCTGACCCAGCGAGCACAAGCAGCAAGGGGGGGATAAATGAATAAATAAATAAAATCTTTAAAAAATAAAAAAAAAATAAAAGAGATCAGAGCACAGAACTTGAGACTAGAACATGATTGACATATTTTAGAAATATATTTTAGAAATTACAGAATGGTAGAATGGGGTGATCCCCGCAGAGAATTTTAGATGATGAGTTTGCAGTGAAAAAACAAAACAATTTCAAATGATGGTACATAAAACCCTCATTATAGAGTCTTAATCTTTGATAAACCAGTTAAGTGAGCCCAGGCAAGTCACGAACACTGATAGTTTTTGTGGCCATAGAGTGCCATTACTGTTTGGAAACTGTTCTACTGAGACCAACAAACGGCTCAGCAGTGTCATTTTAACCACCTTGTAATAGGAGTATGAAATTAATAAAATCCTTTCTAAGTCCTGTCTTTCACTGGAATGTCTTAATTTGTTGGATAACTATCAGTAAGAAGAGAAGAGTAAAAGTAACCCTTAACTAATAAAATGCTCTCTGTTAATTGATAAGACATATAAAGGATTATCTTCTAATCTCCTTAATATATGGAGAAGAAAAAAGATTGTCTTTGGTTAGTTAAACTAACATTGTGACAAAGCCTTTAGTTCGTACTCTGCCATTAGTTCTTGATGCCTTTATTTTATATCAGAATTCTAGGTGGATGGCTTTAATTGCGGAAGGCACAGACATAATAAGTGTTTCAGTTAGCAAGGAGATCATATAGAAATTTGGAATGTTTCCATTTCTCTGAAATTTAAAATTCCTAATTAGGTTTGGAAACTCATAAAGCCACTAAAAAAAGAATTATGTGTTATATTTTAGAATATAAAAGTTAAAAAAGAGTTATATTACTCTAGTTTGATGTTAAAAGGGGACAACCTTAATTTACTACACTATATTAGTTATATTAAGTAGCCAGGTTTTGTGTGCTAGACATGATCTTTATTACAGGTTTATTCATGATACTCTGTACTATACCTTTGTTAGGGATGAGATATGAGACGGAGGAATATGATGTTGAGAATAAAGGGAAAATCTAAAAAAAACATCATTACAAAATTAATCTTTAATTCCCCATACCTGTATCTAGAAAATATTACATTAGAAAATGAAAGAAAACAACTTGGCTTTCACCCATAGAGAGAATACAGTCTATTAGGAGAAATGATATGGAAACAAATGGTTACCATAAATATGAGAAGAATTAGAAAAGAGATGTCTAAAGTGTTTCTAGAACCCAAAGATGAAAAATGGCAATTCAGCATGAGAAGGAAAAGTCAAGTAGGTCTTCATAGAAGTGATATTTCAACAGGTATTAAAGGATAGTTTTCCCTTTAACTCCCTTTTTTTGTATAGAAGGGTAGTAGGAATATCAAAGACCAAAGAAGAGATGCATGAAAAGCATATTGTAATTGATTAATAGATATTAATCATATAAATTGGACAATGGGTGACCTTTGAGGATTAGGAAGAGTTTACTGGAATTGAGATTATAAACATATTCAGGGACTGGTTAGGGAAAAGTCATGTATGCTTTCAGATGTAATTTTTGCTCTACTTTCTTTTTTTTTTTTTTTTTTTTTTTCTACTTTCAATATGAATTAAAATGATTTGCATGCACAAAATATATGGTTTTGGATGAGGAGAGAAACAATAGATGGGAAAAGAGAACAGAAAAATAGAGAAAAGTTAAACAAAGCTTTCTTTCTTTCCAGTCTAGTCTACTATGTGTTCTTTCGTTGTTTTGCCTTCAGCCTGCAAGAAGGGCCTGGAAATTAATAATGAATCAATATGTATTATTGAGTGAAGGAATGAGTGAATCAATGAATTACTAAGGAAGTAACATTTAAATATAATCCAGAGATATTTTAAATATAGAATGTGCAAATTGTGGGTACAGATCAGAGTGGGAGATGCTGCTAGGAGATGTTTATAAGTAAGTAGGTTATATCCTTGTGTTAATAGTAATGGTATTGTGTGGTGGTCTAGAGTAGAGTTTTTGATTCTGTGTCTATAATTACAAGCATAATATGAATTTATTTTATAAGATCTTGAACAACATTCTTTGTATTTAATAGAATATAAGAGATTACAGTGGAAACAAAAGGAATAAACACGATGAATGCATGCCAGTAAATGCTGTCATTCTGGATATATTTATTAGTACTATGTTATCTTGAAATAAGCGTTTCTTTCAGCTTTTCATGACTAAAATCTTTGAATATAGAGAAGAGAAGCCCTTTTAACAAAAACATTATTTTTTCCATGTTTTCTTTCATTGTTCCTTTTTTTCCTCAAATTTGACTTTCAATTTTTCTACTTGCTAATTAGAGATTTGGGACTTATAGCCTTCTAGATCCTTATTTCCCTCAGTTTCCATGTTTCTATCATTAGTTCTTTAAACACCATGTGAATTATTATTTCAGATAGGATTGTAACTATTTATTTGGAACAAAATTAAGGGGAATTATTATACTTTGAAAGTTACTACATTCATGCATACACATTGAAACAAACAAAACATCTCTAATATTAATATGTTTTATAAATTAAGCAAGAGTTGTAAGTACTCAAGAGCTATTAACAATTTCTAAAAAAATTAAATATGATGAAATATACATGCATTTCATTTATATATTTATCCCCAGTGTAGGTTTCAGAATGTATAAAACAATTTGTATGAGGTTGTTTGTTTGTTTTTTTTAAGAAATCTTTGCTTTCAATTTTCAAGGAGAGAAAGAGAGAGAGAGAGGGAAGGAAGAAGATGAAAGGAGGAAGAGGAAAGAGATATGACATTTGACATTGGAATAGTAATCTCTAGAAACCTAGTTTGATTTGTATATTCAATAATTCAAATATTTAAATCAGTCTAAACACATAAGAAAAACATAGAAAGATATCCAATTTAACAAAACAAAAATGATTTAAACCTGTGTTTCTTTAATAAAAGTTGAAGAACTTGAAAGAAACTTATTAATTGATGCAAAGCTCTTGGAAAGCAGATATCAATTTTATTTTAATTTGCAGTATATTTTAAAATTATTTGAGAATTCCTTTCCTTGGATCATATAAATTCATTCTTTAGAAAGAAAAACATTTGTGTATCATTATATCAAGTGACACCTGGAAATGATTTAGGTGTCAAACAGAAGAAATAGAGAATATTGAGAGCATTTTGATAAGGATTGTGGGCTCCTGAGTCAGAAAGAGATAGTGTGAAACCCAGCTTTAGTTCACAAGAGCTTTCTGATTTTGTTTCAGGTATTTCTGCTTCAGGGTCCTCTTCCTCACCTGTAAAATGGGAATAATGAAATTATGTTTACAAAAGGGATTAGTGAGAAAAAAATGAGATAAAGAGCTATAGAGCATCTCTCATTCTTCCATTCATAAAGGCCCCCATTTTAAATATTTGCATTATTAACACAAGTCTGAAGATTATTAACAACCTATCATGGCCTCTCTGTTGTAAATGATTGACATTAAATAGAAATATGCCTAACTCTATTCCTATCAGCATTGAGCAATTTGGAGTTTAAGTCTGCACTGGAGAAATGAGAGCTCTGCAGAGCCATGGCAGCACAGATTTGTTTTCATCTCTGTTATTAATGTTAACATTTCTTCAATCAAAACGAAAGTATCAAACATTTTTTAACAAGTTATTTGGTTTATTTACATAATTTAATATACAAAAGTTTTGAATTGAAACTAAGGAAGTGTTGGCCATTTCACGGTTTTTCTATAATAGATCCTGTGGGATAGAATACTTCTTCTCACAAATAATTCTTTCTAAATTTTTTTCCCATTCCCAGATCCCAGTTTGCTAAAAAACCCTCATTAGCAGCAAAAACTCTTTATAAGATTTTAAGGTACAAAAGACCAATTGTAGAAATGGTAAACTGGGCTTAACACTCCTCTTTTTTTCCTTATCCAGACATCCCAGAAAGACACATGGCTCAGGTAAACTGCACACAGGTGAACGAGTTTATTCTCGTGGGCCTCACAGATGATCAGGAACTGAATATGCCCCTCTTTGTGGTTTTCTTGTTCATCTATGTTTGCACAGTAGTGGGCAACCTGGGGTTGATTCTAGTCATTAGGACAGATGCAAGACTCAACGTGTCTATGTACTTCTTTCTTAGCAACCTGGCTTTTCTGTTATGCCTCTGTCATTACACCCAAAATGCTTGGAAATTTCTTATACAAACAAAATATTATCTCCTTCAATGCCTGTGCTACTCAATTAGGCTGCTTCCTCACTTTCATGGTATCAGAGTGCTTGCTGCTGCCTCCCATGGCATATTGTCGCTATGTGGCCATTTGTAATTCCCTCCTGTATATGCTCTCAATGTCCCCCAAGAATTTGCATTCAGCTTGTAGTAGCCCCCTATAACTATAGCTTCCTTATGGCACTATTTCATACCATTCTCACCTTCTGCCTCTCTTATTGCCACTCCAATATCATCAATCATTTGTATTGCGATGACATGCCTCTCCTCAGGCTACCTTGCTCAGCTATGGATTTTGGTCTGTGCTGGTATCACATCCATTTCTTCAGTTCTGATTGTCTTTGTTTCTTACATGTTCATTATTTCTGCCATTCTGAGGATGAGGTCAGCTGAAGGCAGGTGCAAAGCCTTCTCCACATGTAGCTCCCACATGATGGCCGTTACCATTTTCTATAGCACTCTGATCTTTATGTACTTACAGCCAAGCTCAGATCATTCCCTTGACACAGACAAGATGGCCTCTGTCTTCTGTACAGTGATCATCCTTATGTTGAACCCCTTGATCTACAGCCTCTGGAACAAAGATGTGAAAGTGGCTCTGAAAAAAGTTACCATCAAGAGAAACCACTCTTCTGTGTTCATGAAAATAAGAAAATGACTTGAATTTTTAAAAATATCCTTTTCTTCATGATATGTTTATTTTTTTATTTCCTATGAATAAAGCTAGTATATTGCCTTGGTCTTTGTTGGTGATCAATAAAGAACTATACAGTGGAAAATGAAATCATTTTATGTATTCTCTATAAGCATCTTTGTCCTAAAATTACATTTATATGTAGAAGATAGTAATTTACATCTCAATAGAAGACTACATAAAATATAAATTATCTCATCTGAAGGACATACATCCAGGTACTGGCCAAGAATGTATTAAAAGTGCAGGTGCTTTGGCACCAAGTTCAAGTTTCTAAGAGTGGGGTAAAAATATATTCAAAATTAAAAGCCAAGAGATGACTGTAAGTCAAGTGGGAATCCCCTTTCCAGGAAACATTTTGACTGACCTGATAGCAGGGTAGAAAGGGTGAGGGAGGGGAGATGCAGGGAGAGGATGATATTGCTCTCTTAAAGCTTGAGGTCAAGGATTCTGCTAAATATCCTAAAATGCACAAGACATGTCCACACAAAGAATTATCCACTGTAAAATGGAAATAATGCCAAAGTTGATAAATAATTTCCTAAACAATTGTTGGGTGGAGTGTTCTATAGATATTTTATTTAGGTCAAGCTGATTGATAATTCTGTTCAATTATTCTCTATCTTTGCTGATTTTATCTTAATTTTTCTAGCAATTTTTTAAGAGTGGTATATTAAAACTCCCAGTTAAAAATGTTAAATCATGTATTTGACCTTGCTTATCTGTTGGTTTTTATTTATACTTCTTAGAATTCTGGGCTCATTTGTCAGTTATTCATGAATTTATAATGGTTATATCAACATGTGTCATGTTATAATTATTAAATATTAAATATTCCTCTTTGTTTCTAGCAACATTTCATGTCTTAAAGTCTATTTTTATGACTTTAATGTAGCCACTCTAGTTCTCTTTTGCTTATTGTTTGCATGGACTATTTTTTCCCTCCTTTTACTTTAACTTTTTTTTTTTTTTGAATCTAGATCGCATTTCTTGTAGACAGCCAATAGTTGGATTTTGTCTTTCAAATTAATTCTGAAAATCTATGCCTTCTGATTACAGTATTGGGTCCATTTATGTTTAATGTGAATATTGACATATGGTTGAATTAATGACAGTATTTTTGCTAATTGTTCTCTCAATATCTCGCCTTATTTTATTTCCCTGTTTCAGTTTTTCTGACTTATATTTTAAAGACTATATAAAATTCAGTTTCTGTATTGTGAAATATATATTCACACACATATATATTCATATATATGTATAATACACAAAAATATACACATATAGTTATAGAGATAGAGATAGAGACAGTGATAGATAAAGAGAAAAAGAGAAAGATAATGAGGAACAGGGAGAGAGAATGATAGAAAGATAGATTTACTCTAGGGATTTCAATGTTCATTTTACCTCACACAATCTACTTTAGGTTAATATTAACATAACATCAATAAAGAATCACAACTCTGCCCCAAAATAGTTCTACTCCTTTCTCCTCATTAATTTGTGTTATCATATGTATATATATATATAGCTTCTATATATGCTATGAACCCCAAATACAATATTATCATAATTTGTGTAGGCATACTATTTTATGTCACTTAAATAAATAAAGAGGATAAAATATACATATATTCTCTCACACAAACATGTATATATATGTTATAATTTTTATATGTACTGACATCTAAAATATCTATGACTTCCAATAAGTTTCATTTCTTTCTGTGATTGAATTATCATATGTAGTGATTTCTCCTTTGAAGACCTTCCTTCTAAGGTATATCTGCTAGCAATGAAGGATCTCAGTACTGTTTACCAGGCAGGAATTTTATTTCACCATGATTTTTTAAAGATAATTTTGGTGGATATAGTATTCTTGGTTGAATTATATTTTTTCTATCAGCACATTAAACATGTCATCTCATAGCCTTCTGGTTGTTTCTGAAGTGAAGTCAGCTGTTAATCTTATTATGCCCCCTATTTATATAGGATCAGCCATTTTCTCTTGCTGCTTTCAATAATTTCTCTGTTTAATTTGGCTCTCAACAGTTGACAATTATCTGTATAGGTGAAGATATCTTTGTGTTTTTCCAACTTAGGTTTGGTTAAACTTCTTTGATCTGTATACCAATGACTTTTTACTCAAAGTGTAGGCATTTTGGGCCATTAATTCCTCAGATATATTTTGCTCTTTTCTTTTCCTTCTCTACTTCTTGGTCTCCCGTTTAATCTTTATTGGTTCCAAATATCTCTGAGGCGTTCTTCAACCTTTCCTCACTCTGTTCTTTAGGTGGACTACATAATATTTTCATATTTTCAAGTTAACTGCTTCTTTCTTCTACCACCTCAAATCTGCTGGAGACTTCATTGAGTACAATTTTCATTTCAGCTACTATCATTTTGAACTCCTAAATTTCTGTTTGGTTCTTTGTAAAAGAAAATTTATTGCTTTAGTAATTTTTTGTATTTGGTAATACATTGCTGTAGCAGTTTGGCATTATTTATGAATTACAAAAATAGATATTGGATTGTGTTTGTAAACTGCTCTGTCCCTCTGGGCATATTAGATTATATTGGGTTCAGAGGTTTCACTTTTTAAATAATGATTAAGGCTTTGATTGGGCCACATTAGTAAGACGTTGCATTCTTGCCCACTTGGTGGGTGGGGACTCACAGAGAAAAGACATGGCAAAGGACAGGAGTTGGGAGTTTTGAAATTGAAACCCAGGAAGTAAGCACACAGA
Organism: Tolypeutes matacus; assembly: GCA_026826555.1. Classification (NCBI taxonomy): domain Eukaryota; kingdom Metazoa; phylum Chordata; class Mammalia; order Cingulata; family Chlamyphoridae; genus Tolypeutes; species Tolypeutes matacus. Next base: position 116,534 of record JAKSZT010054210.1, on the reverse strand, counting down.
GGAGCAGAGCAGCTGAGCCCAGAGAGAAACAAGCCCCGAGGAAGAGAGGAACACAGGAAGCCCGAACTCCTGGCAGATGTCAGCAACTATTTTGCTCCAAACATGGCAACAGACTCTGGTGAGGGAAGTAACTTATGCTTTATGGTCTGGTAACTATAAGCTACTACCCCAAATAAATAGCCTTTATAAAAGCCAAGCAATTTCTTGTATTTTGCATCAGCATCCCTTTGGCTGACTAATACAATTGCTTTCATATTTTCCTTTTATTCTTTATAGAAACTTTCTTTCAGTTTTTTGAACATATTAATAATAAGGAACTTAAAGCCTTTGTATGGTAACAATAATATCTAGGATCCCTCAACAAAAGTTTCTATTGACTGCTATTTTTTCCTTGCACATGGGCCATAGTTTCCTGTTTCCTTGTTTCTCTTGAAATTTTTTGTTGAAAACTAAATATTTTGGATGATGCAGTGTGGAAACTCTGAAATCAGAACTGCCCCCTCCACACACACACTCACCAGTACCTTTGTTTATTGTTGCTGCTGTTGTTTGTTTACTTACTGACACTTCTGAGCTAATTCTGCATTTCCTTCATCTTGTAATCACTGGGGTTATCTGCTCAGTTAGTTGATGATTGGTCAAAATTTCTTCAAATACCTTGAACCAATGCCTTCTATCCTTTGATGAGTGACTGTGCTGCAGCAAGTTTGTAGTGTATATGCCTTCAATGTTCAGGCAAGTGACAACTTTATCTGTCTTTACTTTTTTGCTTGGTCAGGGCCTCAAGTCAGTACACATAGGAGATCAGGGCCTTCTTAGGACATTCTGGGACATACACAGATCCCTACATATGAAGGTAGACTACTAGACCACCAGATGGTGATCCCTATGGATAGCTCAATCCAGATCTTCCTTTTAAGATTTTTGGTCAGGCTCTTGTTTGCCCCAACTGGTATTGAAGATCACCTTACCACTTTTCCAGACATCTTCCTTCCAGGTCACTCGACAACAACTGGAGTCATCTCCACAGACTCCTATTCCTATTCAAAGCACCATTTGAAAACTATAGGACTAAATATAATCTACCATCCTGTCTTATCCTATCCAGCAATTCTCTGATTTTTTACCTTCTAGTAGGTATCCCAGGAGTTCTACTTTCACCAATGAAGTCTCTTTTGCCAGTACTGGCCCTGGTTCATGCTTGAAGCTCCACCATTCCTTATAAATTCAAATCCACATGTAGCTCTAATTACAAACATGTTTATTAACTTCAGTCACACTCATGAGAATCCAAGATCCACCAGAGAATGAATGCACTGCACATTCAATTGAGAAACCTAAAATCAAAAAAGAAATTTCACCTTTGGCAAATTTGAGATCTGGATGGCTCATATTTCTTGGGAAATTGGTTATTCTTTTCAAAATATTAAGAAGTATAATTTTTTTTTAATAATATTGCAAGGTAAAACACTGCATTATGAATGTTTCTGTGCCTGATCTAAAATTAATTTTCATATGTTATTGCAATAAATATATTTTAATAACATGCTTGGGGATCCAAAGGATTCCATTGTCATAACTCACCATATTCTATTATTATAATTAATTTCTAAGTTTGCAGAGGCCTTTCCAAAACTGTATTCATAAGAACTCATATCCAAAGTTCTCATAGACGACTCCCTTGTGATATCACAGGAAGAATATGAAATACATGACTCCCAATGTTAGTATCTAATTAGAGATGTTAGGAAATTTTCTTTCAAGCTCTCCTGAGCTTCCAAATTAGAATCTGTAGAAGGAAAAAATAACTCATGAACTCTAAACAGGTGGAAAACATGATTTTGAGGACAGTTTTCCTATAGAGGATTGAAGAGAGCACTGTATATATATTAACCTAAACATGAGTTCATTCTGATGTTTCCAACAACTCTATTCCTGTACCATAGGGTTCATTCTAGTCTTTGTTTCATGCTTCTCTGTTACTTCCTTCTCCCAGAGTGGGAAACCTGGCTCCTACCATCCAAGAACTATTTATTTGTTCAATTGCAGTAAACATGTACAGTATTTTCAGAATTGTTAATTCATAACCCCATAAGAAACAAATTTACCAACTAGATTACAAGATTTACATATAGTTCCATTTTGTCTATGACTTTACAATTTCTAGTAAAAACAACATTTTCCAAAGTTACTTTGGTCAGCTACCCCACCCCCACCCACATGTGGTTATTCAGATTTAGAATGTCATTAGATTCATTTGCCATAGTATGCATCCTATCCTGTTATCCCTTGACAAAAGGTTAAATTTTTATTAGTTTTAATATATTAAAATTCACTCTTTGTTGGGTATAATTCTATGGATATTTGACAAATGCATCCAGTCAAGTATCTACCACTTTGTACCATACAAAACATTTTCTTCACCTTAAAAATTCCCTTATGTGTCTCCTTTCTAGTCAACCTTTTTCTCCTCCCCAACTTTGTTCAGCTATACAGAATTCTTTTACCTATAAGTTGAGAAATGAGGAGATAAAAATTGCCCTAGGAAGAGCCTTTGAAATCCTATTTAAAAAACTAGTGTTTAAAGAACATGGTAAAAACACAGTCCTACAAATTATGGTTAACAATTTCTCTTCATTGTCATTTGAATACAATCTAATTTATTTATATGCATGAATTTACATACAAAAATTTTGAAAGTATGGTGAAAAGATAATAATGGAATTTTTCTCTGAAGGGAAACAAGTTCAGGAGTTAGTGGTGAAGGCGATTTATTTTTCATTATACACAATTTTGTAGTGCTTGTCTTTTTTGCCATCTATACATAGCACAGAACTGTTAAATTATAATAACATAAAATACAAAACCAATGTAAAACAAGGAAAATCACTAAAATCTTCTACTGATATTTATCTATTTATTGGACAAATGATAGCGAGAACTGAAGAAATTAGTAAACCAGGAGTTCTTGGACTCAATAAAATGCTCCTTACTAATTTGTGTGTCATCCAAATACTTGTCTATAATGTGCCTAGCAAAGTGAGGTAAAATAGGGGGCATCTTACAAAATTCTTCCCTTAAGCAATTAAACTGGAATAATAAATACTTTTGTTGATCCTTGGCATTATATATTGCTCCTTTCTTGTATAGTTCTGAATAAAACCCGTCTCAAATTAACCTGAAACAAGATGGTAAGTGAAATTTATGAAGAATTCACCTTTAAAACTGTCTATGCACCTACCTAAAACACTGCATTGTTGGTCTTTCCTGACTGATTAAAATGTCTTCTATCATTTAGACTGTGTATAATTATTTAGACTGATATCATAGTTTAGAGCAGACATTTAAAAAATCCAGAATTATACAATCAATCTCAATTTTGGGGAGCCTTCATTTTTTAAAAAATTCAGAGGTATGACTTAACCCTTAATTACATTAGGGTTGAATGGATTGTTCAAGAGAACCACCAATACTCCTACATTTTTTAAGTGCAGCATCTTAGTTTTTGACCTAGTGATGCAATGTCAGACACCAAGTCATGGTATTTTATAGTAAAGCACAATACATTTATGGCATTTGGCCATCAACAGCAGGTGTGCTTGTAATTTTAAAACAAAATTGGATATTATATATACATAGAAGTATTTAATATCTGAAACATGTAGTTCATACTTATGCATCTATCATAATTAATGCTGATGCAATCTGCTCATACCTGGCTGTGACTTCTCAGCATTTGCTGCTTTTCCTAGTTCAATGAATCTGATGTGTTAATGTATCATGTACAAGGCAATGCCAGATACTGACTCTCCCCACACATTATATTGCAACCTAGAATTATAGTTGGGAATTTATTTAATAGAAAACTATGTGGAAAAGTTTATACTCAAAGCCAGTGTATGAAACAGACAAGTCCATCTTTGTTTTTCCATGAACCACATTTATAATAGGTTGCTTAAATATCATCAAATCCAGCATTCCTATGGACATAAGTGTCTCGTTGCTTTGGACCACAGGGCTTAAATCGAATTTCTTACTGATCTTTCTCACATTTATCTTACAAGCCCATTGGGATCCTAAGCTGAATTGTATGCTAATATCTATTCTAAAACTCTGGAAATCATTTCTGAGGTGTCTTGTCCTCTCTCAGTTAAATATTTACTTCCCTAAATTTCTAGTAAAAGAGCAGACCACACAAAATATTTGGAAACAGGAAAATAATTCCCTAATGTTTTTATGTCCCTACAAAGTGCTTTTAGAACTATGGGAGATTACCACCAGTTACTTCAGAGACACATTATTCTGTAATAAAGATTGAAACCTGTTCTTTTTGTACAGTATTGATGGGGCCACAGATATCAGATAAGACAATATCCTATAAGATTATTCTTTAGACCCATTGAAAAGGAGATTAAGTAATAACTAATAGAGGTAACCTCGGTGAGTAAAAAATACTACATGAGCCTTTCAAAGAGTAAACCAAAGAGGAAGCAGAAGTGGCTCAAGTGATTAGGTGCCTCCCTCCCACATCAGAGGTCCTGGGTTTGGTTCCCATTGCCTCCCAAAGAAACAAGGAAGATGAACAGGCACAACAAGTGCAAAACAATGAGGGGGTGGAAAGAAATAAATACATAAAATAAATCTTTTTGGGAGTTTCAGTGATAGGGGATACATGGGAGGAAATTCACCTGGGCATACATATAAGACATATAAATGTGTTCAAGAGTCCATGGGGCATTGTCACGGTGGGTGGAGATTCACATAATAACTGAAAGAACATCAAATTCCCATCCTGGGGAGCTCTGCCACATCTCTAATGGAACAGCAAGAATCCCTCAAGTACAGGGATAGTAACTAGTGAAGGAGGATAGTCCATTGATAGGCCCTTGATATTGATGACTGTAGTTATGAACCTTTACTTTTAAATTGAAACTTAACCTAGCATTATAGGGTGTCTAAGAGTTACCTCCTGAAAGCCTCCTTGTTGCTTAAATGTGGCCTCTCTCTAAGCTGAGCTCAGCATATAAATGCATCACTTTCCCCTTAGCATGGGGCATGACCCCCAGGGATGAGCCTCCCTGGCACTGAGGGATTACTATCAAGTGCCAACTAACAATGCAACTGGAGAAAGACCTTGATCCAAAGGGGGAAAAGCTAAAGACAAATGAGTTTATATGGCTAAGTGACTTAAAAGTGAGTCGGAGGTAATTCCAGAGGTTACACATCTCATTGTAACCTCTCAGTAGGATCTCATTGACTACCAAAGTAAATACTACCTCAAATAGCAGGGCTCCTGAGGGCTCTGGAGACATAGAGATACTATAGTCAAGGCAGATATCAAGGCAGATAGCTCGGGTGTTTAGTACCTTGCCAATGGGCCCTACTTTGGAATTTATGCTCCCCAGTGTGACAGAGTTGTACTTAGTTGTGGTTTCCCTACATATGACTCTTGTGATCCTTCTATTTGAACCTATAGTTAGCACTAGACTTGATACATATATGTCCAATAGACTTAAATCTTTGGTGTGCCCATGTGCCAGTTGAGCCTTGAATCTCAACAGAATTGCAGCACCTACTCTCCAGTTCATTGGACCCATCCAGGACAACTAAAAAAGGAGATGATGATGGACAAAAACCATCCCAAGGAACTGAGACAGTCAACAAATGCAAGCAAGAGAGTCCTATCCATCTGCCCTATGGGATTGAAGCACCTTCTCAATTAAAAGTGGAGTGGGCATCATGATCCCAGAATCCTCAGGGTTGGGGAATGAACTATGGACTCAAGTAGACTTATTGATATTCTCCTATGGACTTATTGTGATTTTAGCAATGTAGGAACTTATATCATTGATGTGGAGGCAGTGGCCACTGGAGGTTCTGAGGGTAGGGAAAGGGAAAAACATGTGTAATATGGGGACTTTTTGGGATTTGGGAATTGTCATTGCAATGACAGAGACAGGCCATTATATATCTTGCCGCAATCTACAAAATTGTGCAAGAGAGAGTGTAAACTACAATGTAAACTATAATCCATGCTTAGTGAAAATGCTCCAAAATGTTTTCACCAATTGTAACAAATGTACCACACTAATGAAGAATGTTGTTAATGTGGGAAAATGTGGGCAGTGTAGGGAGCGGGGCATATAGGAATCCCTTCTATTTTTACATAACTTTTATGTAATCTAAATATCATTAAAGAAAAATAAAAAAATATATTTAAAAACAAGGACAATCCAAAAACAGAACAACATAATGTCACACCAAATTCAGGGAGGGATAGATTCATGGAGAGTCAGTTATTCAGTTTTTTGAAATATACATTGTAATTCTTATCTTTCTTTCAAAAAGAATTTCAAGGGAATGGGTGTACCTCGGTGGTAAAGCACCTGCTTCCCATGTACAAGGTCCCAGAGGTCCTGGGTTCAATGCCTGATATCTCCTGAAAAAAAAAAAATCAAACTCATTTCCAAGCAACACCAAAAAAACCCCAGTATGAACGAATGAAACAATAAATAAATAATAGCATTTCAAAATTACGAAATGTTAGGCAATAATAATGCCATAGTAAAAGCCCAGCTTTAGATCTGTGGTTCTTTGTAAACACAAAGATCAATTCAACTCCATCCTCCCTTGGGCTCCCCATGGAGCATGTGCTGTAATTTTTCTGATGATATTATTTGCATCATGTCCCTTAAGGTCCTTTGGAAAAGAGTCACTGACAAAAACCTATAGTTTGTTATTGCTCAAAGCCATTCAGAGGAAAAATAGGAGCACACTCTACCCAGGTAGGTTAGAAGGGAGTATTTCAAAATTGGGGTCAAGGTAATTTAATAAATGAAAGAATATAGACCAGATTGAAAAATAGCACATCTTAGATGGTGTTTTCTCAAAGAAGGGTAAATAGTATTTCCTCTCATTTTATTTCAGTTGTGTGTGTATCAGTTTTTATGTAAAACATATTTATTATTTTGAGATGGAAAAAAATTTGAGAACTCCAAGATAAAATCTATTAGGAAATTTGGGAACATCAGGCACTTGATTAATTAAACTGAAATCTCTGTCAAAATTGTCTTTATTCTTACAAAAGCTAGTGATTTTACCTAGGATTAGAGATGAGTACATTAGAATAAAGTCATCAATACATATTTAAGTGTATTTTATGCAAGTAAATAACATTCATTATGAACAAAGGAATAAATATAGAAATATTATTACAAAAATTAGTGTTGGATTCTCACTAACTATATCCAGAAAATAATATGTTAGGAAATGAATGAAAAAGCCATGGCTCCCAACAATGAAATATACAGTCAGTCAAGAGAAGAAATATATAGAGAAATGATAGCCATTTATATGAGAAGATCCATAAATAAGTGATGTATAAAGTATTTCCAGAAAACAAAGATGAAAGACGTTAACACAGCATGGGAATTAGAAATAAAAGAGGGCTCAAAGGAAAGGTGGAATTTTGATAGGTCTTGAAGGCTAATAGGAGTTTTCCCTTTCACTAAGCATTAACCTGGTAGAGGTGGGCACAGGGAAGTGCACGTACAAACAAGAGAAGCAAGTAAGGGCAAATTGTAACTGAGAAATGGAAAACAGTCATTCTAATTAGATTACCTCATGTCGTCTGTGGAAGAGGGAAAGAGAAGTGAATGGAATTTGAATATAAAGTACTTATGGATTAGACTGTAAACATATATTTAAAAATATAAAAATGGTTGGTGCAGGTACTGAATGCAAGGAAAAAGAGATTCTTTCCATGAGAGAAATAATGAAAGAAATGCCCTGAGGAGGGAGAGACATCCCCACTAGGAGCTGGTTGTAGGTAAGCAGGATATGTTTGCATTTCTCAAGTCGGTAGTAGTGATAGGCAGCCTTGGGGATGGGAGAGTGATTAAAATGTCTTTGTGAAACATTACTAGATGATAAATTCTCTTTAGTAGATTATAACCAGAATTTATTAATGAAATCTATTTTCAGAGAAAAAATATTAGTGCATCCACCTATCCAGATATGAGAGTACCATTCTGGATATGTATATGTGTTTGATCACATTTTATAATAACTATTTCTCTCAGTGGCTCAAGGCTAGAAATGTCTGAATGATACAAATATAGAGAATGGTCTTGGTAATGGCAGACTTATAAACCAATGCCTAATTGTCTTCTTCTTTTTTTTTTTTTACTTCTTATTCTTTTCTTTTCTTAAAATGTACTTTCATTTGTTCAAATGAAAATTAGAGCATATAATATTGAAGGTTTACTAGGATTTAATTTTCTTCCTTGAAAATGTTGCTAATGACTGACAGTACAAATCCACCCACATGTCAGAATTCCAGGAAGAAATATCAGACATTTGTTTAGGATAAATTTACAGGGATTTACTTTGAAGGTATTTACTAACCACAAAGTCGCTGTTCAATAAATGTTTTAAATTAAAGCAAAAAATGAAAAAGTCCATAATCCTAAGCCTTTTTGGGATAACCTGAACAAGAATTATGGTATATAAGAGCCATTAGTAAATAGTGAAAAAGAAGTAAGGAAATATAACTCTTTATTTTATTTATACAGCATTTATTTCTAGTGTGTGCCTTTTCAGTATGTAAAAAGTAATTGTGTTTTTTTTCTTAAAATTTTTTTTCTTCATTTTTCAAATATAAAGTAAAAGAGAAGGAAAAAACAAACGAGAGAGATCAAGAAATATAGAAAACCATTATTAGCCTAACTATCAAGATTGTGTAGGAAATTCTGGTGACGAGTCTGTGGTAAATGATAAAGGTAGAATGGAACAATAGAGAATTCTCCCTCTGTCACTATTGCAGCAGTCTGCACAGGAAAAATTACAGGTCTGTCAGACTGATGCTACTGAAGAAGATTCATTTCCCTCTATGTTATCAATGGTAACATTTCTTCAATAAAAACAATAGTTTTAAATTTTGAAACAATAAGGTTAAATTTTGAATAAATATTATATGCAGGAGCTTTGAACCAAGACTAAGCCAATGTGGACTAAATCCTACCCTATAGCTTTTAACTTTGTATAAACAATGATTTGTGGGAGTGAGGGACAGAAATATGCCTTTTCCAAACATATCTCTTTTGGCTCTCTGAACCCATCTCCAATCTCCCACTATGTTAATAATAAAATATTCTTACTCCATTTTAACAATAAACACTCTTCTCAGGATATTAGGTTTTAAAAAGATCACTTATAGAAATGGTAAGGTATATTTAATTCTCCTTTCATCTTCCTCATCCAGACCGCCTGAAGACACACATGGCTCCAATTAATTACACCCAGGTGACAGAATTTATCCTTGTGGGTCTCACAGATCATCAGGAGTTGAAGATGCCCCTTTTTGTGGTTTTCTTATCCATCTATCTATTCACAGTAGTAGGGCAACTTGGGTTTGATCCTACTCATTAGAATAGATGCAATACTCAGCACACCATTGTACTTTTTCCTTAGCCACTTGGCTTTTGTTGATTTCTGCTACTCTTCTGTCATTACACCCAAAATGCTTGGGAATTTCTTGTACAAAATGTTATCTCCTTCAATGCATGTACTGTTCAATTGGGCTGTTTTCTGGCATTCATGACAGCAGAGTGCTTGCTACTGGCTTCCATGGTATATGATCGATATGTGGCCATTTGTAATCCCCCCCTTTATATAGTCATGATGTCCTCAGGAATCTGTATTCACCTGGTAGTGGCCCCCTATAGCTATAGCATCCTGGTTGCACTGTTTCATACCATCCTCACCTTCTGCCTCTCTTATTGCCAGTCCTATATCATCAATCATTTCTATTCTGATGACATGCCTCTCCTCAGGCTAACTTGCTCAGACACTCACTTCAAACAGCTATGGATCTTTGCCTGAGCTGGCATCATGTTCATTTCCTCCCTCCTGACAGTCTTTCTCTCCTTCATGTTCATTATTTCTGCCACCATGAGGATGAGGTCACCTGAAGGCAGGCTCAAAGCCTTCTTCACATATGGTTCTCATATGCTGGCAGTCACCATTTTCTACAACACCCTTATCTTTATGTACTTACAGCCAAGCTCAAACCATTCTCTTGACACAGACAAGATGGTCTCTGTCTTCTATACAGTGATCATCCCCATTCTGAACCCCTTGATCTACAGCCTCTGGAACAAGGGGGTAAAAGAAGCCCTGAAGGAAGTTATCATCAATAGAAATCAGGATTCTGAGTTTATGAAATGAAGAAAGTGACTTTAAATAAAAATGGACTTTTCTATGTATTCTGAATATTTTCCCTATCTAAAAACTAGCAGAATGCCTATTTTCATCAGTCGGTGATGTATTCGTTTACTGGAAAATGAAATTATTTTTTAGACACTTTCATTTAGAATGAGATTTCAGATATATAAGTAATCATAAGACTTTACATCCACTTTCTCATTTCTTATAGGAAAAATGTATTAAAATAATTAATTCTATGATCCCAAGTAAATTGTATCAATTTTATCATTATCAAATGAATAATGTATTTTGAAAAAATCATTAATTATCTAGATAGACAACTAGGAACAGGCAGAGCATGGACAAAAGTCAAGGCCCCTGCAACCCCTAATTCAGGATTCAGGATATTAAGGCAGCACTGACAATATATTTCAAGTGTAAAGCAAAAACATGTAGTCTAAATATTTTCCTGATTTGTAAATTTCTTGAAAAATAGTGTGAGTATAAAACTGTTTCTTATAAATATATAATACAAATTTCTTTATTAGAGGGAATCATACATTTTAATCTGATCTATGTCTCTGATTTACCATGGCCTTCTATTAACATGAAAGTCTGGGTTGGTCTCTAAAGACTAACATTGTAAGTGAACTGCTCTCCTTTTGCCTATGAGACCTCATTATATTTGTTTTCCAAGAATATATATTGAAAAACGAAATTCAAGGAACGGACCCCAGGAGCATAAAGAATTCTAACAAATACACTCACAATAATTGAAACATCATAGGTCACTTGCCAGAAGATAGTGTTATATGCAGCTATGCTGGGCAAAGCTTGGGTAAGTTGATCATTATTTACTAAGATGTAGCTTATGATATACTAAGCCCAGTAGGAAATGAAGCCTGGAGAAAAAAGCATGTCTTTCAGTAACACAAATGTGGTTAGATCCCAAATGCTTTAGTTTATTGTTTGTGCTTTCACTGAATAACAGATTATTCATCCATTATATGAGCATATCACTATTAGGTTTAGAGTCTTTTTGAATATTAAACAAAATGAGAAAAGATAGTGGTCCATGGCACAAACTTAAATATTGTCTCATCATTCCACTTTCTACTATGAGCCCAAAGGCTTGAGTTTTCATCCCAACTCTACTAATTATAAGTCACATGAACATGAGGGAATGATTTATAAATGAGAATACTATATGTGATAACTGATAAATAAGTGAAACATATATATGTGTGTATGTGTTTCAAATAAATGGAATGACAATTTTATAATTATCAATTACCCTTTTTTTATTTTTTTATTTTTTTAACTTTATTTTGTACATTTAATAATTGAAAACATAAACTGAAAGAGATTTGGAGTTTGTGACTCATTTATGTATATTTCTTTTTTTTAGAGAACTTGTAGGTTTACAGAAAAATCATGCAGAAACCAGAGTTCCTATATGCTGCCTATTATTAATACCGATTAATGTAGTATATTTGTTATTACAACTGATCAAAGAATATTTTTACAATTATTATTATATAACAGAAACTGTAGTCCTTGGTTTACATTAGGGTTTACTGCATTTTACAGCCTATGTTTTTTGTTCTTTTGTTTTAAAATTTTTATTCTAATAATATATATACAAACTAAAATTTCCCCTTTTAAACACATCCAAATATATCATTTAGTACCCTTAATTGTATTCACAATGCTTTACTACCATCATCACTATTCATTACCAAAACTTTTCTTAATTATTTCATATCAGTGAGATCAGACAGTCTTTGCCCTCTTGTGTCTGGTTTATTTCACTCAACATGATGTCTTCAAGGTTCATCGTGTTGTCTCATGTATCAGAACTTCATTTATTTTCCAGGCTGAATAATATTTTCTTTATTTTTCTCCTTCCCTGTTCATCTAGGGACCATTTAAATTCTTATTGGGAAATTACAAGAAATATGTTATTAATGCCCAAAAAAGGAGATTATATTCAAATAAAAGTATTTTTTAAAAGCCTGCCTTTAGTTATTCTTATGGTCAAATAATTGGAAATAGGTCAAATCTCCATCTGGACATCAGATAAACACAAATTATTTAATTATTATTAATATAGAAAATTAAGTTGCTAATGTGCTCAAACATGGAATGGGTTATAACACAAATATGAAATCAAATTTAATGAGAGAGAGTATAGCATAAAATGTAGATAATGATTAAAATTGTGTAGGAAGGAAGAAAGGAATAGAAGGAGGGAGGAAAGGAGGGAGGAAGGGAGGGAGGGAAGGAGGGAGAGAGGGAGGGAAGAAGGACTACAATATAATGGCTGTTCACATTTTAGTAACGATATTTGAATATTTTTTTTCTGCATGCGCATATAATATGCAGGCCATATCATGTGAATCTATATAAATCAGTTACTATTGTAACTGGTCTTTGCAAGTTCTGCAGCCTGATATCCTCTCCCCCAGATATCAGTTTTCTCTTTCACTCTTGTGCCAATCTGGGTTAAGCCCCCAAAAGAAAATATATTCTGGAATAAAATGGATTATTATAAGAATTAGATTTGATACAAATATCGGCTTATATCATGAGTAAAGAGTGGAGTAGGACCTAATATAGGACTGGAAATCTCAGCCCAAAGGTAAGTGGAGTAGAGAGCGATATCTCAGCCTAAAACACTCAAAAAAGTTCTCAAAGCTCTCCAGGAAACTGAACTAACAATACAACCATTGACTACAGTAGATTTACTTGTAATTGTAGTTGTTTTTTTTTAGCTTATTTCTTTTACTTGTTATTGTAGTTCTTATTTTATGCTAACTAGGGATTTTTAACACTGCTGTATCCAGAAGCTTGGCCCTCATTTACAACCCATTTGTTTAGCATTTACAGCCAGTTTGTGCCTACTCTGGCTCACTTTTATCAGTTTTCAAGGGCTTCTCCAGCCACAATTGCTCACTCCCTGTTAACATAAATGAAATTTAACCAAATGTCAACTTAAGTAACTTCACTATCTCTACCTCCCTTTGCTCGACTCTCATTAAAAGTTCATTTTGCAAACTTACAATTTTTCAAATAAAACAAAACAAAACAAAACAAAACATTCTTACGTCACCCTTTGCAGAGCCTGATCTTCAATCAAGGATGGGTGTTCTCACATCCATGCTTAGAATGAAGCAATAAAATTCCATAGGTTAGCATCAGCATCTGAAAAACAAGCAAACAAACAAAAATACAAAAACAACAAAAAAAAAACCTAAGCTCTTTAGACCCAGGGAGACAAATTGGAGCTTTAAATCTTGTCTCCTTATGTGGCTACCTCACAATAAACTTTCTTCCCTCGAAAATTTGGTGTCATAGTATTGACTTCTGTGCACATCAGACAATAAGCCCTTGCTCCATAACAACAAGAATCTTTGAGAATGCTCAACTTTCTGAGCTTATGGTAAACCACAGAAAGGAGCTGATATGAATATTACCTCTATCTTACCCACAGATCAGACTGGCACACTACCAAGAAATAGTGGCTCCTACTACTCTACTACTTTCCAAATATTTCAAAAGTTTTTGTCATTCTAAAATTCTACCATGACATCTTATTTGGAAGGAGATTCTGGAAAATTGAAGATCCTAGCTTCTCTGCAATGCAGAGGAAATTTAGAAGGCATTGAAACTAATTGTATTCATTTTGTATTGCTGCCATAACTAATTACCAAAAACATAGTGACTTAAAATGACACAAATTTATCTCACAGTTCTGTAGGCCTGAAGTTTAGATACAGTGTGGTTTGGCTGCTTAGAGTCTCAAAAGACTAAAACAAGGTGATAGCAGGGCAGCACTCTCAGGAGTCTCCAGGGAAGAATGAATTCCCTCATTCATTCACACTGTTGGCAGAATTCAGTTTCCTGTGGTTAGAGGACTGAGATCCCTTTTTCCATGCTGGTTATCAGCTGAGGGCTGTTTCCCATGTTTTAGAGGCCACTTGCATAACTTGGCTCATGATACTTTTCTTCCATCTTTGAAGTCAGCAACAGCATATTGAGCTCCAATCACACTCCAGATCTCCTCTGCTGCTTCTTTTAAACATCTCTCTGATGCCAGCTGGGAAAGGATCTCTTCTTTTAATGGCACATGTAATTTGATTGGACCTACCTGGATAAATCAGGATAATCTCTCTCATCTCAGGATCTATAAACTTAATCATATCTGCAAAGTCCCTGAATTGGTTTATTAGCTCTTGTCTTTTTGTTGTAGATTTTTTTGGGATTATCTATATATAAGATCATGTGATATGCAAGTAAGAAAAGTTTTAATTCTTCCATTCCAGTTTGGATATCTGTTATTTATTTTTCTTGCCTAATTGCTCTAGCTAGAAATTCCAGTATGATATTAAATAAGAGTGGTCAGAGTAGGCATTCTTTTCTTCTACCTGATATTAAAGGGAAAGCTTTCAGTCTTTCACCATTGAGTATATTAGTTGTGTGTTTTTTCCTATATGACCTTTAACATGTTTCTTTCTATATATCACTTTTCCTCACTCTTAATATCCTAAAATTGTATGGCTCCAAAAAACCTTAGCCATTTGTACTTTGCTTATGACTTTGATTTCCCAGGAACCCAGGCTAAAATAGAATTATAAATACACCAAAAGTGCAAAGTTAGCTTTAAAGATTATAAAATGTTATACAATGTTCCATTTTATAGCATAAAAACATGCACCCTGGAGTTCATAAATGTCTTGCACAAACTTGCCCAGGGATAAAGTTGGAAATTGGAACTCCCAAGGTTAGAACAATGTTTTGAAATATGGTTATACTTGATTGGAGTGGTCAAGAACATGGATTCATTAAAAGTTGGGAGACTCTCTGAGAGGCTTGGATTTTAAAGCACTAAAATCAAAAGAAGGGAAATAGACAAAGCAAATAAAAGGTGATACACTGCATGCTAACCATGGCTTCATTTAGAGACACTGTTACTTGCCCATATGAGAAATCTCTGGACAGTAAATATAGAAACATCTGGCTTCAGAAAATAGCAGACTTGTGACACAGCAGATCACATGGCTCTAATTGATAATCACCATCTCTCTCCTCCACCACCCATTCTAGCTTTGCCTTATTCTCAGCAACATTTAGTTGGTTTTGTTTTGTTTTGTTTTTTGTTTTGTTTTCATTTGTTTGTTTTTACTGGGGTAACCCAGATCCTCTGCATCATGGAATCTACGACCTCCATTGTCCTGCTTGTACAGTGCGGTGATTGTTGCAGTTACAAATTTATCATTATCACTGAGCATAGAAATGTTATGATATGCCTCAGTGAATCCCCTGAATTCTAGTTACATTCATTCCTGTCTCCAATATGTGGTAGAAACATGAACTTTTCATTATAATGGAGTTTATTACTCTACCAATAAAGTAACTCCTTTCTATTCCTTCTGATCCACTGGCAAGAGCCCAGGTAAAAGTCAAGGTTTGCAGTTCAATGAGACCTCTATTCTGACCCATTACAGAAGTGTTCTTCTTAGGGACAGAAAAATAAGCTGACAGAGCCTGAAGCTATAGAGATCGTAAGTACAAATTTCTCAGTGATTCATTGGTTTTGATGATGGAATGTGTCACTTTTACTTCTACCTCTTGATTCACAGTACCTTAAATTCTAGTTATGGCAGGCACAGCACCATTTATCAGGCACAGATTCAATTTAAGCACCCAATACTGGAAGACAGTGTCCCAACCCAATTACAAGGAATTGCCTCTAAGCTGGTGACTTAACTGAGCATTTGTAAGATTAATCTTTACATTAGGGAAGCTGTTTCTGTGTGATGGGATACATGATAAAATCAGTTACTCCCATAGTCACATGCCCATTGTTATAACCGCCATTGGTTTAAATGCATTTCTTTGGATAAAATAACATTATATGGAATACAATGTCAATAATTAAAGGTTTCTGTAAGACCTCAAATGTTTATATTGACAAAAGCAGTGCAAGCAGAGAAGGCACATCCTTATCAAGACTTTATGTAATTGCCATAAGGACATATTACTTCTCTCTCTCTAAAGCAGAACTTGTTTGATGAGATCCATATTCCATTAGGTTCTTGGCTGGTGTTACTGAGGAATGGTGTTATTTTGAAGACTCAGAGATTGTCTTTGCTTCTGATAAGCTGAGCACTGAAAGGTGACAGTAGGTAGATAAGCATTGGTGAGAGAAAGCACATTTTATTTTGTTGGTCCCATGATTTCATGGACACATTTTTAATGTGGTCACAATTAATAAGTAAGCCTGGCTGATATCCAGAGGCCAAGTCATTCTTGTAAAATTCCTTGGTGGTAGATTCTATCTGGCTGGAATTAACATTAGATAACAAGATTGGCATGCTACGTGTTCATATCTGTAGGTTCATTCATATACTTCTTCCCCAGATCACTGTCTACCATCTTCCGGATGTTTTGTTCTTCTAAAACAAGTTAGTCATCTCTTCCCAGAATTCAATCTATCTATACTTCTAGCCATGTTTTGCTCTATACCAGGAGAATATCAAGTATCTTCCTCAAAGCTTTACTCACAGGAAGGATTTAGTAACTCTCTTTCAGGGTCACACTTGATGGACCTTTATTTAATAAGCTTAAATTTATGTCTGACTTATTGCACAGGCCTTTCTGTGAACAAGATCATAGAAAATGGCCATACCCCACCTCCGTAAACTTAAGGCATTAGCTGAGGGAGATTTGTTACATCAGAGGTAAGTATCATGAGGATCTGGGCCAACCTCTGTTTATGTAATCAATTTATGCCTTTGAACCTTAATGTAACACACAGTAATTGTCTCTACACTAGCCAAAACATAGGACTCAGGCATCCATAAACATCTATCATTTAAAGGTCACATGGCCCTTTTGAGATGCTGAGTAGCTACTAAGACTCAGTAGCATGTCAGAAGCTATTTCTCAAAAGGAAGGTAATTTTCTGTATTAGATAGCATAGGCTTGCTCTGGAGCCTTAGGCATCTGTGCTGAAACTAACCCATTGGAGCTTCCAGATACCAGCACAGCATCTTTACCCATCATGTAATATGCCAGCACATTTGGATTAACTACATTGTACATCCCAGTTAGCAGTGCAGCTTGCATTGCAGCTTGGACCTGCTACAGAGCACCCTCCATGCTATGCTCCATTCACAATTGGCATTTTTCTGTATTACCCAGTGCTAATAATTATGAATTAAAATGCTCTTAAACTGAATGACTTTAAAAAAACAGCCTTTTATTATTTATCATGAGTCAAAGGTCAGGTGGGAGATTTTACTATTCTGAGCCAGATTTAGTAATCTTGCCAGGCCTAACTCAAAGACCTGCAGACAGCTAATGAATTGCCTGGGGGCTGGCTGAGAAACTTGGCTCAGCTCCACATGCTCTATTATCCTCCAGTGGGCCAGCATGGCCTTGTGGTTCTGGCAAAGAGAGAAGAGCAAGACAGGAAGCTAAGACATCCTAGAACTTTTTCAAGCCTCTGTTTGCATAAAGTTTGTTACCAGAACATCATACACACAACTCAATGACTGAACCCAGAGGCAGAGAAGGAGATGACCATAGATTAAAAAAAAAAAAGAAATGGTTACAGAAAGACCTTTAATTGAGGCCATTAATGAAACCACTCAACTAATAAGTGTGCTAAAACATCATTCCCCAGTATAACATATGAAGTTTACAAAGTCTCTATATGATTATATCCAAATTGCTTGTGTTTTCCTTTGGGAAGGATCAACAAAATAGTTGTTGTATATAATTCTTATGATTTGGGATGGTCCTGCTTCAAGGGCATCCAACTAATTTCAATCGAGAGACTCAGGATCTATGAACTAGCTTAATTTTAGAAACTCTTTGA
Source organism: Tolypeutes matacus (assembly GCA_026826555.1). Classification (NCBI taxonomy): domain Eukaryota; kingdom Metazoa; phylum Chordata; class Mammalia; order Cingulata; family Chlamyphoridae; genus Tolypeutes; species Tolypeutes matacus. The sequence goes on along the minus strand of JAKSZT010054210.1, from coordinate 98,443 downwards.
GGAAATACAATTTTCTACTGTCGTTTTAGTTATAAGCTTTCTGTCCAGCTCCATATTTTTTCTACCTATACAAATTGAATGTCTTAGCTGCCCATCTGTCTTAACCCAAGATACCATTTTCCATAACCCATCATCATAGAACCTTTCAGGTCGAGCACCTTAATTGCAGCCCAATCAGGTCCTGTAGCCCAATATCAATATTGCACCCTCTTTTGCCACTGCCATTCTGGAATTCCAACATCTGCACAGATATTAGGGAGCAGAGGGTCCTGGCTTCATATACCAGAAATAGTTGCTGAAGAGTATGGCCATAACTGGACCTCAAAAAAATTATCAGCTCCCCCATCAATATATTCCTTATTGCCTAAACAAATAAAGTGTCTCCTGCAACTTCCTCAGAAATATAGTCAGATAAGGAGGCTTCAATTTTCATATAATAAATTCATTATTATATTAGTACATACCTCAATCTTCTCCCTGTTTCTTCATTACTATGCAAAAAGATGATCTGGCTTATCTGCTGCATTTACTATAGTATATCTATGAGTATAGGATTTAAGGAGCCATATCAACAAATTGTTAGGACAAGCATCAGGTATTCTTGCCAAAATATTGCATCCTGAATGGATGAGAGCCCTTATGTCAATGAATTCTCCTATGTCCATCCAGAATTTCTATACTGTTGCAAGAATATGTAGATTCACTTTTACAAGTATTTCCTGAATACCTATCAGTACAAATTAGTCAGGTCCTTCAATTCTGTTGCTTTAGAATGATTCTTTCCAAAGCAGTCTATGTACTTTCACACTCTGTTTTAAGCCTTGGCTCTGTTTATTTAATCTCCCTTTTTGTCAATTGTGTCAACCCATGTTCCTCAGAATTCACCATCATCTTTGGAAGGCTCTTAATTTTAGTATCAGTCTTCCATTGTTTCTGGCTTTTCATTCCATCTTTGTTACTAAAATTATTACATTTTCTTTTCAAAATGACTTCTTTTTATTAATCTGCTGTGGTGGGTTTAATTATGTACCTCAAGGGGAAAAATAAAAACATTTTATTAATCCTAATCCATTCCTCCATTCCTGTGAGTGTGAACCCATTGTAAAAAGTACCTTTTGAAGATGTTAATTTTAGTTAAACTGTGGCCCAACTGAATGAGGTTGGGCTTCAATCCTATTACTAGAGTCTTTATGAAGAGAAAGCCACGTGGTGGAGCAGAAGCTGGAGTCAACAGAATCTGGATGAGAAAAGAAAGTACATCACCATGTGATGAGGAAAAACCAAGGAACTTCAAGGACTGCTGGAGAACCTGCAGATACCATCCCCAGGGGGAAGCAAGTTTTTAGCCTCTGAAACCATAAGTCAATAAATTCTTGTTATAAAGCCAGTCTGTCACAGGATATGTGTCTTAGCAGATAGGAAAATGAGACATCCGCTAAACAAGAAAATAAAATATTTGTCTTCATAATTATTCAAAAAGCTTTATTCTATTATATTGCAACAATCTGAGATTATACTACTTAAAAACACTTAAAGGCTCAAGATAGTCGTTTGTTTATGTTTTATTTTCAATATTGAAAAGAGAAACTTGACAATATTATTGATGATGATATTTTGTTTTGTCTGGACTTAAGAGATGTTCCACTGCTTTATATATATTTAATATATGTTTAATTTTTTAAAAAATCCTCAACTACAGCAGTAGCCAAAGTTCTTCAAAAAGATTTCTCTATTCACTATATCCATTTTTCATTTTTCATTTACTTTTTAGCCTTTCCAATATAGCTTCTCTATCTATATAGACTATACCAAAGTATTCCTACATTTTCAAGTTATTTTCTAGATCAACATGTTCAATAGACACTTTAGGATATTCATCTTATTTGAAAATTCTACAAGAAAACATAGGAGAAAGTCTGTGTCATTGGCAAAAATGCTTTAAATAAGATACAGCAAGCAGAAAATATGAAAGTAAAGGTTAATAAAATGGAATTCATCAACACTAAAAATTTTGACCACAAGCAAGATTGAATGGTACTCTATTACAGCTCATAGTCGTATTGCATCAAACATTTTGTAATCTAGCATTCTCACTTTACCAATCAGAAAATTCACTTTTATCAAATGGTTTCCATGAACTACCACTAAATACAAGACCCAAAACTGAACATTTATTTTAATATTTTCATAATTGTAATATAAAACCAATATAAAACACAAAATTATATCAAATATAACAACTCATCCAAGCAATTATAGCAATTTATCAAATCTCTTCCATAAGAGATCATTAAATTATTCCCTTACTCTTGATTCTATTATTGGCTAATAAAAAAAAAGTGGTCTACCAATTTAAGTAGTTTTCCCTAGCCTATAAGGTAAAGGAAATCAAGTTTGGTCCCTAAACACTAAGCTTTAAATAATTTCCTGTTCTTGAATATATCATTATGTTGTTTTTTACTGTTTGTTGAAAATGATGTAGAACAAGAAAAATGTTTCAGAGGGCCTAAAATATCCCACACAAACTGTTTCTTATACTTACATAATTTTAAATGTTATCAGCTTCACAAAGGTTGCTTTAAGGTGTCCTGGATTATTTCTTAGTTTATTGTTAGACTAAAAAGTAGCATATTGAATCTTGAAGGGCATCAGGTAATAGAAAAAATTACACTCAAGCTATAATGGTTGGAAAGGCTTTGGAGTTACACAAATAAAACTTTGACAAGTACTTCCCTACCTCCAGCATCCAATAACATGTTTCTTGCTTCATCTGAGACTTCACCAGAAGCATCTTTAAAATTCATATTTCTAGTAACATCTTGCTCATGATGTAAAAGCCTCTGTTTTCTTTAAGAGGACAGAGGTTTTTACTACAGCTCTCCTCACTTCTTCCTGAGCCCTCACCAGAACTGACTTTAATATCCTTATTTTTGTCATATTTCAAACAATCTCTTCAACACAATCTAGACTTTTCTATCAAGCACTACAAAATTCTTCCAGTCTCTACCCACTACCCAAATCCAAAGCCATTTACAAATTTTTATGCATTTATTGCAGCAGTACCTGACTTCCTGGTACCAAAATCTGGCTTAGTTTCCTACAGCTGCCATATTAAAGCATCATAAGCTAGGTGACTTAAAACAACCAAAATTTATTGTCTCACAGTTCTGGAGATTAGAAGTCCAAAATCAAGTGTTAGCAGGGCCATGTTCTCTCTGAAACCTGTAGGGTAGAATACTTCCTGCCTCTTCCTAGTTTCTGGTGCTAACTGACAACCCATGAGGTTTCTTGGCTTGTAGATGTATCATTTCTATCTCCTTCTCCTTTCTCTTCAGGTGGCCTTCTCACCTGTTATATGTCTGTTCCTGTGTCCAAATTTCTTTTACTTAAAATGACATCATTCATATTGTATTAAGGGCCCACCACAACCGAGTTTGGCCTCATCTTAATTAGTCACATTTTCAAAGACCCTATTTTCAAATGTAGTTACATTCATGAGACCAGGGATTAGGTCTTAAGCATGGGCATAGAAGTATAAAGTCATCTCCTTATGAATCCCTGTTTTCCAGATATGCTATTGTTCATCCATTGTGCTTCTAATTTTTCTTGCCAATCAGGGTTAATTATCTGAGCCAGCACACTGAATCCTTTCTTTGCCTGTTCATACACAGGCATGAGGTAGTCACGGATAACAGTTTACTTAAAAAAACATTTTTTGACCTGGTGGACATATTTGTCATTCTTGAACCACAAATTTATAATCAAACAGAGCTTAACATTGTGAGAATAGGAAGCAAAAATTCTGAAATTGGGTCTCATAGGGTATAAAATTGAGAAGAGATGGAGTGGATGTAGCTCAAGTGGTTGAGTGCCTGATTCCCATGTATGAGTTTCTGGGTTCAGTCCCTGTTATCTTCTAATAAATAAATAAATAAATAAAAGTTGAGAAGAGCTAATCCTACTACTATTTCTTAGATTCTGGAGCCGTGATTTTATGTTATTAGATATATTTTAACCAATATTGCTATTAGTGCAGAACTCACAGTTTACCTTAAAGCATAGTGTTCCAACACAGAAAGGTCATCTGAACTGGTGACTTAGTTGAGCCATCAATAGTCCATTTCAATTTTCTATCAGGCCAACTAATTGTTGGTGATAAGGTACATGCTAAGGCCATGGTTATGTCAAACTTTGATTTCTGTAAATGTATTTCTTCTTCAGAAGCAATATTTTGTAGGTTACCATGATAGTGGGAGAGGGAACGAGGCTCTATAGCTGACAGTCTTATGAAATGTCAGCCATGGATTGACGTCATCTTGCACCTTACAGCCATCTTACTGTCCCAGCTGCTACCATGTGGAGTAGAACTGTCTAGATATCCTGCAAAATCATGAAAAATAATAAATTATTGCTGTTTCAGGCCACTATGTTCTGGAGTGCTTTATTACACAGCAATAGATAGATGTAAAAATAGTGATCAAAGAATGAATTGTAGAAAGGAAAAAAATCATTAAGTTAACCCTAAAAGGAATTCATGAAAATAGATTTTTGGGTTTTGATAAAAGGAAAGACATTTAAAATATCTTCCTAATACAATCAATAAACATATCGTCAGAAGCCCATTGTTGTATACTGATAGATGTTTTTTAAGTTTTCTTGAATTTTTCTCCCATCTCTAAGGAATACCACAATAGTCTAATCATTATGGATTAGTCAGAACTGAAAATTCAAAAAGATTTTGTAAATATACAATTAGCATTTAATATTTTTGTTGTTTTTTGATTTGATTTTTTTTTTAATTCTGTGAAACAGATTGGTATTATGTAAAACCAGAAGAACAGTGTGCCTTAAGTAAAATATCCACATGCTGTAAAATTGAACTCCTGTTTCCTTGTTGGTAAAAGGAAGTGATTGGCTCTGATTCTATCTGTACATCTTCCTATTTATTGTGTGTGTATAGAAAGGGGATAAACACAGTTTATTATAGGGTTGTAAAAGAAAGAGTGTTAATTTCCCTATAATTAGAATGCCTTTAAACACTTTTCAATAGATTGCATGAAATAAAATGATGCTAATTTTAACAGTTGCCTCTTCAAACAGAACTTTCAAGCAAAATAATCATCTTAGATTGAAGTATATGCATCTCCAAGCCAATAAGGAATTCATGGCTTAGTTATCAATTGCTTCATGTTCAACAGATTATTGAGTTTTGTACCTAGAGTTGAGGTTTTGGTGTAATCCAATTCATTACTTGATAACTTTTGAAAGTCCAATAGCAAATTATTTCACCTTGATCTAATCCATTCTATGACCTCTTACTAACATTTATAAATTCAGTAAAACTCATATTAAAGTATAAAATGCAAGCCAAATATAATTAAGAATTTTGTAAGTTATTCTCTCAGATGTTAAAATGATCTGTACAATTAATGAATAATTTGTTATTACCCTTGGACTTTGCATAATGTTCTGCCATTTGGTTGTTTCTTGCCTGTTAGGTAAATTGGATCACAAAACACTTACAGAGCCTGCTTCAAGAATTATTGGGCTCTATTTCATTTTGTTGTGGATCACGTAAAGACAACCTATGGTAGAAAATATTTAAGGTAATGAAGGTAGTGGGAAAGGGTTTGGGTTTACACAAATCTCAGATTCATTCATTCAATTATTCTATCAGTACTTTTGGAGAGTCTACTAAATGCCTCCTGCTGAGTGCTAGGGAAAATATAGAACCATCTTTCTATATCAAGAATTTGAAATTTAAAGTAGAATATACACTAGTAAACAGATGGATGAATTGTTGTGTGTAATACTTTATCAGAGGCCTTTTAGTTCCCTGCATCTAGAAGGAAGGGATATTTCACCTGAGAACTGAAAAATAAGTAGAAACAAAGTAACCAAGTAGAGAGGTGAAGATAAAGAAGGCCTATTCTGACCAAACTATGTACAAAATCCAGTGTCCTAAATGAGAAACTGAGACTATGAAACATGGATAGAGCATGGATATTGCACGAGGGAGTCACAAGTGATGACACTTGTCTGGAAAAACAGGAGCTTATTTATCAGGGTTGAATTAGCTGCCCTAAGGAGTTTGGAGTTTATATTAATGTCAACATGGATACAACAAGGTAAGATTTTGATGTTAGAAAGTATACTCTAGCTGGCATAAACATAAGACAGTGGCAAGGCTGGAGGCTAGGATAAAAGTTAGAAGGCAGTAATACAGAAAACTTGTGGTAAAGAACTAACTAAATAAAAGAATATGCAGGATGGTAGAATTAGACATATTTGAGAAAAGAGATTAAATTATTAGTGGTCTTCTTCAAGAATTAATTCATCATGGGTGGAAGGTAGAAAGATATATGAAATATGTTTTCTTGGTTTCTTAACTGGATGACTGGCCAAAAGATGACAACATTCATCATTGATCTAGAAAATATATACGCCAAGGCATATGTATGGAGTAGAGTGGATTTTGAATTGATGAATTCTCTTTTAAACATGATCAATTCTGGTTCCTCTGAAATAGCTAATTGTAGTCTGGAAAGCTGCTGGGTACATGTATGCAGAGCTCGTAGGATAAAACTGGCCTAGTGAATTAGACTTACGCATTATTAGCATATATATGACAACTATTCTCATAGCATTACATGAGAGCTCTCAACAAGAATGTCCAAAAGGAGATGAGTTGGCTTATGGTAGAATTCTAAAATATTAGCATTATTTAAAGGACAAAGGAAGCAGAGCCACCAAGGGAGAATACAAGTGGACGGATATATGGGAAATACAGAGATTCTGGTGACTTTGAAACAAAATAAAATGATTTTCTAGATGAAAGGTGATTTGAATGGTGTCCTGTGCTACAGTAGAAGTCAATTAAGAAACTTCATTGAGTTTGGGGATAAGAAGGGTGTTGGTGAACTTGGAAAGAGTCATTGCATTGCAATGCAGAGAAAATTCATCAGAATATGAATGTGAGGGAAGAGGTGAGTGTTAATGACTTTTCCAGGATGTTTGCTCTTACAGAGATTAAGAGAAACTAACCGGTAAAAGAGGTAAAGGTAGAAGAAAAGAAATTCAAGGACACTGGTAAGCTTTTTGCATATATCTTGTTTTTAGTTTGAAGGAAAAGATGGATTAAGGAGGGAAAATATTATATGACACAAGAGTATGGGAACTGTGGCAGTTTGATGTAATTATGAATTCCAAAAATATAATTGAATCATGCTTGTAAACTGATCTGTTAATCTGGGCATGATTAGGTTAGGATTAGGGCGTTGAGCCCCACCCCTTGGTGGGTGGGGAATTGAATATAAAAGGCAAGGCAAAGGACAGTAGAGGCAGTCTTTTGAGGAGCAGTTTTGATGTTGGAAAGAAGGCCCCAGGAGAAGAGAAGCAAGCTGTTCGCCTGATCATCTACAGCTGAACTTGTAGAGGAAACAGGAGCTAAGCCCGGAGAGAAATGCAGCCCTGGGAAGAGAGGAACCCCAGAAGCCTGAACCCTGGCAAACGCCAGCAGCTGTCTTGCTCTAACACGTGGCAATGGACTGTGGTGAGAGAAGAAACTTAACACTTTATGACCTGGTATCTGTGGACTTCTACCCCAAATAAATACCCTTTATAAAGACCAACCCATTTTTGGTATTTCACATTAGCACCCCTTTGGCTGACTAATACAGGAACTGAAATAGAAGTTTAATTATTAGAAAGAAAATACCGTCTGCCAAAGAATTGGAAAAGATAGTTGTGGAAGCAAGGAGGTTTTTGCGACTGGTGAAATGAAGTTTACAAGTTCTCCATTTTGTTACTTTAATTTCTCCTCTGATATAGAAATATTGACATCTACTGAAATGCCAACTGGAGTGGTATGGGAAAGGATGAAAAAATTCAGAGGGTCTGAAATACTAACACAGACTGGGAAATAGAAAGTTTATTCAGAAAAAAGCAAATATAAAAGACTATTGATTTTGAATATGTTAATTTTGTAATTGCTTATTTTTGCATAGATTGTGTTCTTGGTACTTTAGGTAGGATTGGTAGGAGCAAATTCTTCAAATACCAAATTTTGGATGTGTCTGGAGGGAAATATGTTAAGAAAGTTTTCGATGTTGCCAAGTGTAATTGTAATAATAAATCATGGAACTGTGTAGGGGAAGAATTGATTAAAGAAAGTGATATAACTGATAAGGAATAATTAGTGAGGCTTAAGAAATAGTGATATGAGTGAATAAATTAAAAGTTGTAGTGACACAACCAGGCTGTAAAAGGAATTGACAAAGGTTGCAGTCTTAAAATAATGTTTTATTTTGGATATTTAGAATATGATCAATTTCCAGATGAAACAAGGTCCAAGATGGAGTCATGGGTGGGAAACTCAAGTGGATTGTTAAAGGAGTAACTGATAATAAGATATCATGAGTATGAAAAGCTATATTTTTTAATGTCTGGCCTTTGTGGGCATTGATACAAGATTATGGAAGAGGGATAGAATAATCCTGGTGTAAAGATCTTTTGTGAATTAAAAGGAATGTGACTTTTCTGTAATCTAAAACTTCTTTGAAAACAAAATGAAAAAAGTAAGACCTTGGGTGAATAAATGGAAAAAAATGCCAGTGTACAATACAGGACAATAGATCTTAAAGTGATGAAAGGCAAAATGTCAAAAAAAACCTTTTTAAATATTGTTTCATTATTTTTTATTATCCAAGATTTATTTTTTTTATCTTTTAAAATTATTTTTGTATTTTATTTCTTATTTTTAAAACTATCATTATTGTTTCATTTTCTTATTAATTGTATTTGTATATTTTATTGGTTTCACTTTTGAAGAGGTTTTGGATCATAGAAGGGCTGCAACTGTGGCAGGGGAGCATCATTTGTGTGGGATGTCAGTGATGGAGGATAAATGGGAGAAAGCTCACCTGGGCATACATATAAGGCATATAAATGTGTTCAAATGTTCATAGAGCATTGTCATAGTGAATGGAGATTCACACAATAACCAAAAAAAATATTGAATCCTTATCCTGGGAAGCTCTGCTACATTTCTTAATGGAACAGCAAGAATCCCCTGAGTACAGGGGCAATGACTAGTGAAGGAGGATGGTCCATTGATGGGCCCTTGATATTGATGACTGTCCTTATGAACCTTTACTCTTGAAATTGGAAATTAACCTAATATTATACGGTACCTAAGAGTTTCCTCCTGAGAGCCTTCTTTTTGCTCAAACGTGGCCTCTCTCTAAGCCGAACTTGACATATAAATACGTTACCTTCCCCCCCAGGACATGACTATCGGGGATGAGCCTCCCTGGTACTGCAGGATTACTACCAAGCACCAACTAGCAATGCAGCTGGAAAAAGACCTTGACCAAAATGGGGAACGGGCAAAGAGAAATTAGTTTACATGTCTAAGAGACTTCAAAGTGAGTCAGGAGGTCATTTCAAAAGTGATGCTTATGCACATCTCAACAGGATCTCATTGACTGCCATAGTAGATACTTCCCCAAATAGCAGGGCTCCTGAGGGCTCTGGAGACATCCAGATGTCCAGATAGCTCAGGAGTTAGGTGCCTTGCCAGTAGGCCTTACTTAGGAATTTATGCTCCCTAGTGTGACAGAGTTGGACTCAATTGTGGTTTCCCTACACATGGCTCTTCTGTCCTTCTATTTGAATCAATAATTAGTACTAGAATTGGTAGGTATATGTCCAACAGACTAAAATCTTTGGGCTGTCCATGTGCCAGCTGGGTCCTGAATCTCAAGGGAGTTGCAAAACCTACTCTCCAGTTAATTGGTCCCACCTAGGACAACTCACAAGGAGATGATGATGATCAACCACCATACCAAGGAACCGAGAGAGTCTACAACTGCAGGCAAGAGAATCGTACTCATCGGCCCTATGGGATCAAAGCCCCCTCTCAATTAGAGGTAGAGTGGACATCACCATCCCAGAAACCTCAGGATTCGGGAATGAACTATGGACTAAAGTAGACTTACTGGTATTCTATTATAGACTTATCATGATTCTAGCAATGGAAGGAATTATATTATTGACGTGGAGGCAATGGCCATTGGAGGTTCTGAGGGTAGGGAGAGGGGAAAACAGGTGTAATATGGGGGCATTTTCAGGACTTGGGAATTGTCCTGAATGACATTGCAGTGACAGATACAGGCCATTATATATCTTGCCATAACCTACAGAATTGGGTGGGAGAGAGTGTAAACTACAATGTAAACTATAATCCATATTTAGTGGCAATGCTCTATAATGTGTTTATCAATTGCAAGGAAAATACCCTACTAATGAGGGTTGTTGTTAATGTGAGAATGTGTGGGAGATGTGGAGAGCAGGGCATGGGGGAATCCTCTATATTTTTTATGTAACATTTATGTAATCTAAGTATCTTTAAAAAATAAAAATTAAATAAAAAACAGAATGACCTGGAGAGCTATAAATGACAACAGTGGAAATGGATATAAACCTCAAAAATATCGATAGAGTTTATTCAAACAAGTGTATAGTAATAAGTTTGAAGCTATGCCTTAATGATGATGTAGCAGTTTGAAATTCTTTTATGAATCCCCAAAAAAGAACGAATTCATTCCTATGGGTGAAAGACCATTTAACTTGATTACATCAGTGCGGTGTGACACAAATTGAGTCTCCACCTTCTTTCTGGGTCTGATATAAACCAGAGACACTTAGAGAGACAAACAGACACAAGGAAAGGAAGCTGCCATATTTGATACTGCCATTTGAAAGAGAACTAGGGAATTGCTCAAGCACAAAGCCCCCAAGAGGCAGGGTCCATGAAGCAGCTCAAGGGGAGATGGTGAGTCCAGAGAGGAAGGCTGAGTTCAGTGGCCATCTTGCTTCACCTCATTCCTGGACAACAGAACCAAGAGTAGCTGTGTTTGGTGAGAAAACACCTCTTATGGTACCTCATTTTGGACTTTTCAAAGTCTTGGAATTATAAGCTTTTACCCCAAATGAAAGCTTTATAAAAGACAATTCATTTCTATTACTTTTCATTCACAGCCCTTTGGTACTAAAACAGATGCCTTACCTTGTCTCCCAATTCTGAAATATGTGGAGTTGCAAACTGACCAGTCTGCAAAGATGTGGCTGGGAAAGAAACACGTTTCAAGGGGAATCCAGGTGTCAGATTAAGAAGGAAGAATTAAATGACTGAAGATGTTGGAGAGTTTGGTAATATGACAGCAAGAGCTACACAGGTTTGAAGATACAAGATAAGTGTGTTTTCTGAATCACATAATTTTTTTGTTAATTCTGTTATGCATATTTTAAAAATCTAGTCTATTCATATTTCTGAGGGTTTTCCTCTCCTTCAATTCACAAATAGTAAATTTTCACAATTAAAGAAAAACTAGGAATACATATACATTGAACAAAATCAAAATTAAAATTATTCAAATCTGTGGCCCAGAGATCATTAGTATTCTCAAAATGTTGTTTCATAAACAAAAATTCACCTTCTGGGATCATTTTTTACATTATTATTTCTTCTAATTAAGAAATTTCAAATGGAATAGTAGAATTTTATCTAAAGTGTTCCAAATATCAATAATTTAAAAAAATATTTTGACATCTATGGTCAGATAATTCTCAATCATTAATTTCTCTTATTAATATATATATATGACAGATGTTTCAACTGTATAAAATTTTTAATAAAATATCATCTTTCTACCTTATAAAATTCCCATAGAATTTCATGTTTCCTAATTTCTGCCTAGAACAAATCTCTACATTGTGAAAGAAGAAACTAACATGAAAATAACAGAGAGAACACTCCTTTGGGTGTATTCAACATAAGATTACTGTGGAGCAGACCCATCTCCTAACAGCTGCTTGACAATTGTCTACAGAGTCACGAATACATAGATCATATGCTCTAAGAGTGTTTGTTGTGGAAGAATTGCATATGAATTCCATGGCCAAAAGCAATCACTCATCAGTGTCTGAGCTGGGGATCACAGATAATCCAGTGCTTCAAGCCATTCTCTTTGGTGTCTTCCTTGTGATCTATTTAGTTAGTGTCTTGGGTAATGTTGGTTTGATTGTGCTAATCCAAATCAGTCCTCAGCTCCACACACCCATGTATTTTTTCCTCAGCCTGACTTTTGTTGATTTTTCTTTTACTTCAACCGTCATCCCAAACACCTCAGTGAACTTTCTGCGTGAAGTTAGAAGTATAAAATTTAATGCCTCTGCCACTCAAGTGTGCTGTTTTATCACATTTGTAGTTTGTGAAGTGTTCTTGCTTTCAATTATGGCATATGATCGGTATGTTGCCATCTGCAACCCTTTACTCTATGTCATTCTCATGCCTCAGAAACTCTGTATTCGAATGATTGCCAACACATACTTCTATGGATTCACTGTGGGTCTTGTTCCGATGTTGGCAACATTCTGCTTGTCTTTTTGTGACTCCAATGTGATCAACCACTTATACTGTGATGATGTACCCTTGATTAAGCTGGCCTGCCCTGACACGCATATCAAGGAACTGACGCTATCTATCATTGCTGGGTTCAATACACTTTGCTCTCTTTTGATTGTGTTAATTTCTTATGTCTTCATACTGTTCACCATCCTGAAGATCCACTCTGCTGAAGGAAAACAGAAAGCCTTCTCTACCTGTGCTTCCCACCTGACTTCTATCACAATATTTTATGGGGCAATCAGTTTTATGTTCCTATAGCCCAAGTTAACCATTCTCTAAATTTGCTTCAGTGTTTTATGTGGTGGTGATTCCCATGGTAAACCCATTGATCTACAGCATGAGAAATCAGGAGGTAAAAAGTACACTGAAGAGCATTGCAGAAAAGTTGTCTTTAGCTATCAAATAACTGAAGAATCACTGTACAAGAATTAGAACACTCTGAGTTCTGCCTTTTCTAATGTCATAATGCTGGTAAATGACAGAGCCAAATCCCTTACTTCAAGTTCTCAAATACATTTTTCTGAAATGTAGCTCCTTAGTCTCATGGAGAATAAACCACCATTTCCATGTCAAAGATTTCCACATGAAAGGCATTTTGTAAATTTTACTTGAATTGTTGAATTGAAAAGGAGAGAAAGAGAGAGAAAGAGAGAGAGAAAGAGAAACTTAATACTTTATGGCTGTCACATCTTTCCTCAGTACACATACACCCACACAAACATATTGGGAAATAGTGGCTTTATCTGAAATCTGTGTGATATTAAGAAATTTTGGATTGTGTTGAAATACATAACCATCTAATAATATGGAAAACATGTCACATTTTTAGAGCAGACATTTTGGATTTGAACACTCTGGATAATTTCTGGAGACGGTAGCAAAAGCAGAGTTACTTTGATATTGAACATTTAGTGACACTGATTCTGTATCAGTTTAGATAACTGGGGCAGCTCACACTGTTATAATTTGCTGCCTGTTATATGTATGTAAGTGTGTGACTAGGGACTTGCACTCTTCATTAAAACAGTTTGGCTAACAATTTTAGCTTTTCCAGTTAATAACTGCTAGCATGGGTAACTTCACATTTCTGTGCCTGGGTTTTCTCATCTACTAAATGGAGTACTGGCTCCTTTCTTTTAGACTGATTCTGAGGATCAATGAGATGATGCATATAATAGGAATTGTACAGTTCCTGGCACATAGCTAGCACTTCATAAACATTTCTATTTTATTTCATGAATTACAATATTATTGTTACAATGATTCATTTGATTTGATCTGAGATAATGAGGTGATGACTTTTTAGAAATCGTTGCAACACAATATGCTTAATTTAAAACCAACAACTGAAAACTAAAAACCAAGGGGGAATTATCTTGGTTAAATTCAAACAATTTAATGCTTTTAAATTTACTTCTGTGGGTTGATCAACATATTTTAAACTGCTTGTTTTATGTTTATCTAACCTGCTATTCAATATTATTTAAAATACATCTTTTTCTAGGAAAAAAGTCATTCTTCATACATTTGGTAAAGATTAGATTAACAAATTAATGTAAAAAGTTCCAAACTTTTCAAAATAAAAACAGCGCTATTGAATGCTTCTATGTCAGGTGCTGTGAAGAGCACTTTAAGTGGACTGCATTAGTTAATTTTCATAACCCCAACTGAGGTGGATATGATTTAAAAGCAGTTTATGTAATTTACTAACATATATATATAATCTCATGTGTATATATACATACATAGATAATAAATGGAATAACCAAGATTGAATTCAGTTTTATCCAACTGTGAAGCTCAATTTTTAATGAATATCCTATGCTTCCAAGAAGAGTTGTACAACGTTGAGAAGTTTTTAAAAAGCTGAACAGTGATTCACAAAAAATCACTTAAAAACCAGATTTAAATTTTAAAAATTTTATAAGTTCAAAGCCCATTAGAAAGTTATGTAAGCCTGAGTCTGGCACAGAATATACTCATAAGCTCTAGAAAGGAAAGGAAAGGGAAAGGTCACCACATAGAGGACTGAAGACCCTTTTGCCATTATTATCCTTTTGCCTGTCAGTGATGTTGACTTCAAAAGTGTCTGAGAATCCCCCATTCCCCCACATCCTTTGGTGCTGTATCAGTGAGAGCAAGGCTCCTGAGAATGTAATCAGAGTTCCTCTGGTATCTCTGCTGTGTGTTAGGAGGCCAGCTCCTGAGTCTTCAGCCATAACTGTTCTCCCGCCCCATCCTGCCAGGGCGAATGGCACACGGGGTGGTGAGAAAACCGTCAGTGCCCTAAGCCTTCCCAGCAGCTGTGCTGAGAGCCAGGTATGGACTGGTAATTGGGCCCCTTGACAGCTGCTGTGATATCATGACTGGTTTGGGCTGTGCTCAGTGCTGGGGGACAGGAGTTTTGCCCAAGGAATGTCATTAATCTGACTCACAGGCTAAAGAAAAACAAAATTATAGAAAAAAACAACAAAAACCTAACTAGATTCCACTTTGATTCTTGGACATCACTGTGTCCTATTTGCTAATATAAAACTGCCTTAGAGCCCAATTAAAGGACCCTTAACAACTCTGTGCTCTGAGGTATAATTTTCCTACATGACTCATAGGAGAAATGATCTCAGTGATCCTCCACATGTGTGATTACCTATATAATAAAATGTCAACATTCTGTGCTTAATTTAATTACTAACAGACCAAATCAATTGCCAAGAGGAAAGCATAAAGATGTAGAAATATCTATATATAATCGTTAGTTCTTCTTCATAGATTATAACTAATATTGTTTTGAAAATATATAGATAGAATATGGGCTCCAATACTTAAATAAAAACTATACTTAAGAAAATGTGAGGAAATTATAAACAAGCATACAGAAAAATGTAAATTAAACATCCAATACTTAGATTCTAGGTGCATTCCTGAAAATCCTGTGCCTCTACAAAATGATTTTGTAATTACATTAAAGCATATTTTAAGGGAATTTTAACTTAATGCATTTTTAAATTATCTCTTTGTTGGGTTGTCGTTGTTAAAATGATTACAGACCACTTAATTCATCTATTTTGTAAATATTGATTTCTGCATATTGATCATGATTATATGTGACTCTACAGCATATATTAGCTGTGTAACTTTGGGCAAGTTACTTACCTCCCTGTGTTTCACATTTTGCATCTCTAAAATTGTAAATAATTGTATCTACTACTTAAAGCTGATAAGAAGATTAAATGAGTCGAATTCTAAACTTTTAGAATAGGGGTAAGAAATGGCAAACAAAAGTTACTTTTTTATTATTTTTATTATCATTAGTATGCTTCATTCAAATACAACATATTAAAGTACCAAGTTATACAGAAAGGGCCCTTTTCTTTTTAGAACAAAGCATTCTTGACTCAACTGAAAATAGTTAAAAAGTAGCTAAGGCTAAAAAAACCTCCTAAGAGTCTAAAGATTTTAATATCCATGTCCAAAAATAATTGCTTTGATTTTTATTCAAATTACAGCACTATTAAGTTGTGAATACCAAAAAATGTCTTGATGATGGTTCATGTCACTGACAATAATTAATAATATTGATATTTATCAAGCTTCTATTAGGTGCCAGTCATTGTGCAAAGGTATTTACATATATTTATATTGAAATCTTCACACCTAGCCTGTGAGGTGAGCATTCTTCTTTCTTCTTTTTACAAATAACTGGAATTTTCTATATTATACAACTAGTAGTAGCAAAACTCAAATTCAGGGTGAAATCTTTCTGAAATTGGCCCAGTTCTTCATTAATCTCAGACTCTGTCAAAAATTCATTGTTTGCTACTTTTTTTCAGCCTCTTGATTCTATCTATATCCAGACACAAAAATATCATAGACACCAAAAGAGAGATGAAAAATTCGTATTTTTAAAAAATAAACCTGGAGACAAAATGAATAAAGTTGATTTTGAGATTTTGACTGAGTGGCATTTCAACAGAAATCACCCTCCTAGAGCAATTCCTAGAGAAAAATTTTAGAGGCTGCACAGAAGAGTTTCTGCCTAGGAAGGAGCTGAATAACATGACTATCCAATAGAGTTTAATTTCTTCGTTGAAATCTCTGAGAAAAACGAAGGTCAACTTAAGAAGTGATTGTCAATAGTAGGGAAACAAAAATATTTAAAGACGTGAAAATTCCAATTCAATTAATGTTTAAGCATTGCTGTTTTAAATAATCCTATGAAGCAGAGAGGTGCAGTGAAACCGTTGAAGAACAGTGTTCCTCAGGTGGATCACTTTCTATAGACAAGAACTTCTTTACCTGTTAAAGGAGAGGCTGACTATGATGCTTCTATGTGTTGTGTATGTAATATGTGAGTAATGTGTGTACCTTCCAAAATAAATGCATATCGCATGCCTTAGTGGGGTGAGTAGAAACACGGTTTCTCTTTTAAACCTGCTTTAAAAACCTGAGAATTCAATAGGTGTAATATGGTGGCACTTTCCAGACATTGGAATTGTCCTGAATGAGATTCAGTGACGGATACAGGCCATTATATACCTTGTCAAACTTATAAAAATGTATGGAGAGAGTTTAAACTATAATGTAAACTATAATCCACACTTAGTGGCAATGCTCCAATGTGTGTTCATCAATTGTAACAAATATACCACACTAATGAAGGATGTTGTTAGTGTGGGAAAGTGTGGGATGGGGAGGGAATGAGGCATATGGGAATCCCATACACTTTTTATGAAACATTTATGTAATCTAAGTATCTTTAAAAAAATAGATAAATAAATAAAAACAATAAAATAAAAACCTGAGAATTCATTTAAGCACAAGGTTCTAAAAGGACCTCATGACAGTTTATCTGAATTGTTTGCAAATTAAGTGCAGAGGAGGAAATAATTACCATGCATTTGCAAACCCCAAGTTGTATCCTATGCAATGACCATAATTTTCAAAATATCATTCAAAAATGGTAAAATATAAAATAATATCAAATCACTAATTTGGAATTGCTTTTACTGAAATTTTCAGTTGGTAGGAAAAGAATGATAAGAAATAAAATCAAGAGAAAACTTGATTTATTTCCTTGATTTTCTTTAATAAAGCATTTTTATTACTTTCTTAATTACAATATCTTTAAGGTTTCACAACCTTTATCCAAGGCTTTCTTCAAGACTTCTTTCACCTCTTTTTTCCTTAGACTGTAGATTAGGGGGTTCAACATGGGGATTACCACTGTATAAAATACAGAAGCCATTTTATCTGTGTCCAGAGAGTGGTTTGATTTGGGCTGTAGGTAGTTAAAGATCAGTGTGCCAAAGAAAATATTAACAGACACCATGTGGTAACCACAGGTGGAGATGGCCTTGCGTCGCCCCTGGGTAGAGCAGATCCTTATAATGTTGGCAATGATAAAGATGTAGGAAATGAGGACAACTGAAGAAGAACAGATCATATCAAAGCCAGCAAAGGCAAAGATTAGAATTTCCTTCATGTGTGTGTCTGAGCAGGACAGAGCTAAGAGGGGGAGGTCATCACAATAGAAATTGTTAATTACATTGGGCCCGCAATATGTTAGATGGAAAGTGATAATGGTATGGAATAGGGCAACCAGAAAGCTGTATATATATGGAACAGCCACTAATTGAATGCAGATTCTTTTTGACATCAGTACTGAATAATGCAGGGAATTATAGATAGCTACATAGTGATCATAGGCCATGGAGGCTAAAAGGAAACACTCGGTGATCATGAAAGTGAAAAAAACAGCTCAGTTGTGTTGCACAAGCATGGAAAGGAATTGTGTTGCATTCCACAACAAAAGTCACCATCATGTTCGGGGTAATGGCAGAGGAATAACAAAGGTCAACAAAGCCAAGTGGCTGAGGAAATAATACGCAGGTCTGTAGAGTCAAGAGTCAGTCTTGATTAAGATAATCAATCCAATATTCCCCAGAACTGTGACCAGATAGATGGCTAAAAATACCACAAAACATGGGGCCTGCAGCTCTAGTCAGTCTGCGATTCCCTTGAGAATGAATTCTGTGACCTAAGTGACATTATCATCAGCCATTTATTCTGGGAGATTCTTGCTGCAGTTGAAGAATAAAAACGGCACATCTCATGGTCCATGCCAATTGAGCATAGGTGATTACTAGTGTCTTGTCACCTTGAATCTTCTGATCATGTGGTCAACAAGTGCCAATCTTGTTCCAGGGAAGAAAGTCTTTCATTTTTTAATATAGTCATCTTCAAAGTTATTTTGTTTGTAATTTTTAAAAATAAAGAAAGATGTCTGTTAATAAAATATCATCTGAATGAACCAAAGTGAGAAAACCACCATTAAAATGTCAATGTTTTTGCTACTACTGCCTTTTCTAACCATATATAAATATGGCAGCACAAAACTATATAACTCATAAAAGGATTGATATTTGTACTTTTTTATTTTTCACTTTTGTGCATTTCACACATTCTTAAAATATATGAATATAATATAATTATATATGTGCCCTGACAAACACTTTACTATATCCCCTCTCCCATTTACACAGAATTTATGCTATATAAGCTAAAAGAAAATTAATCAGAAATATAGGGAAACATTCAATTTTATTTATATAGTAATTAAAGAGACAGGTTTTTTTCCCAATTCAAAGTTCACCATATTTTTGTGTTTACTGCAAAAATGTTAACAAATCAGTTATCAACTAGCTTATAATTCTAAAATGCATGTAGATAAACATATTTTCCTATAAATATTTGTCAATATAGTTTTAGGGCTTCAAATATCGAAATCATTTCCTCCAAATGTGAGATAGAAATACTAGCAGCACAAAATAGGATATGCCATGCCTGCAGTTTGGATGGGGGTGTTGGTCTGTGAGCTGCAATAATGGGGCAAAGTATTAGCCACAAGACTATAGCTGCAAGATCTGAAATTGAAAGAACTTTCTATGGTTTCTGCATACCTTGGGTGTGTGCATTATGAACTAAACTATGATAAAAGCTTATGTGTACGATATGAAAATTTTCTAGAAATAAAGCAGGCTGCAAAATCTGACCACCACATAAAGATTATATTAAAAGATATCAAAAGAAGTTATTCTAGAGAAAAATAATAAAATTAAGTTGCTTTAAGTAGGAAATCAAGTTTAAGGTTAAGTATATCAGGAAAACAATTGCATATGTGTGCATGTGTCTGTGTGTGTATCTGTATGTTTGTGTATCAAAACTTATGGAATATAAATGAGGCCATATGCTAAGGATTATTCACATATAGACATAGATGCTTTTGTAGTTAAACATAACAGGAAGTACTGAAATTAGGAATAAAGTACCAGAAATTTTGGTTAAAAAAATGCCTCGGGCAAATTGATTTTAGAGTTAGAAGTAAAAGGTAAAAATAGCTAAACAGAAGGCTATATAATAATTAACACAATATAAATGATTATGATGATGATGACAAATAATAATAATAATATACATGTCAGGGGAAAGGCCTTGTATTCGATCTCTTAATCTACACAACTTGGGTGACATTAGGTTCTGCTTCTTCCTTCTACAGAGCTTTGTATTGCTTAAGTGTAAATGGATAACAACAACAAAAACAACAACTATAGATTAAAAATATTAAAATGTGCAATTAGTGTTTGAATAAATGTCAAATGTTATAATGCATAAAAAGCACTTAGTAAAATGTCTGCAAATATGTATATATATGTTATATACATATGTTATGGTTTTATTTGCAACAATAGAACAGTTCATTCTTGCAAATATGTTTTTATTTTCAACAATGGTCATTTATTATCAGAAAAAAAGGATAATTATTAGAAAGGAAACAGACATTAATACAAAATTGAAAAATAATATTCAAATTTATTGTCGAGAGTATTCTATTTGATTGATATTTTTAAATGTAAAGATTAGTCTAATAAACAATTAAGTTGTATTGGTTTAATTTGTTTCTCTAATTTATTAAATTAAGATGAAAGGGGAAAACACACTGTCCTCTCAATAAATTAAATATACATATTATAAAAATCCACATCTAATGTTAAATATCCAGGAAAGAAGTAAGAAGTAAAACATTAACATAATTAAAATTATCTGCCATAACTCAGTAGTCACTAACATATTTAATGAAGAAAGTTTAACAATATCTCAATTAATATCAGAGAGGATGAAGATTCCTGTTATCACCATTATTATTAGTTTTGTAAATCTCTAAAGTAGGGATCTTTGTGAGGGTGAGGATAAAGAAAACAGGAGAAATGGAGAATTGAAAGAGAGGAGCCAAATGCAATAATGGTTAGAAAAATAAATAGTAGACTTAAATATTAACAAGGAGAAAGCAACTTTCCTGTTATTTATGGATAATATGATGGTGTATTTGGAAAATTTTTAAAGAGCCAATCAAAAACTATTAAAATTAATAAAATTATATTAATATAATATGTTAAAAATATATATGCAAAAAATGATCAGCTTAGCAATGTATCACTGTCAGTCTCAAATTACTATTGGCCAGAACAAGAAAAAAAA
>JAKSZT010054210.1:10916-77339 GCA_026826555.1 Tolypeutes matacus | reverse complement strand
TTTTTTTTCTTGTTCTGGCCAATAGTAATTTGAGACTGACAGTGATACATTGCTAAGCTGATCATTTTTTGCATATATATTTTTAACATATTATATTAATATAATTTTATTAATTTTAATAGTTTTTGATTGGCTCTTTAAAAATTTTCCAAATAAACCATCATATTATCCATAAATAACAGGAAAGTTGCTTTCTCCTTGTTAATATTTAAGTCTACTATTTATTTTTCTAACCATTATTGCATTTGGCTCCTCTCTTTCTATTCACCATTTCTCCTGTTTTCTTTATCTTCACCCTCACAAAGATCCTTACTTTAGAGATTTACAAAACTAATCATAATGGTGATAACAGGAATCTTCATCCTCTCTGATATTAATTGAGATATTGTTAAACTTTCTCCATTAAATATGTTGGTGACTACTGAGTTATGGCAGATAATTTTAATTATGTTAATGTTTTACTTCTTACTTCTTTCCTGGATCTTTAACATTAGATGTGGATTTTTATAATATGCATATTTAATTTATTGAGAGGACAGTGTGTTTTTCCCTTTCATCTTAATTTAATAAATTAGAGAAACAAATTAAACCAATACTACTTAATTGTTTATTAGACTAATCCTTACATTTAAAAATATCAATCAAATAGAATACTCTCGACAATAAATTTGAATATTATTTTTCAATTTTGTATTAATGTCTGTTTCCCTTCTAATAATTATCCTTTTTTTCTGATAATAAATGACCATTGTTGAAAATAAAAACATATTTGCAAGAATGAACTGTTCTATTGTTGCAAATAAAACCACAACACATGTATATAACATATATATACATATTTGCAGACACTTTACTAAGTGCTTTTTATGCATAACATTTGACATTTATTCAAACACTAATTGCACATTTTAATATTTTTAATCTATAGTTGTTGTTTTTGTTGTTGTTATCCATTTACACTTAAGCAATACAAAGCTTGGTAGAAGGAAGAAGCAGAACCTAATGTCACCCAAGTTGTATAGATTAAGAGATCGAATACAGGGCCTTTCCCCTGACATGTATATTATTATTATCATCATCATATATATTGTCATCATCATCATAATCATATTATATTGTGTTAATTATTATATAGCCTTCTGTTTAGCTATTTTTACCTTTTACTTCTAACTCTAAAATCAATTTGCCCGAGGCATTTTTTTAACCAAAATTTCTGGTACTTTATTCCTAATTTCAGTCCTTCCTGTTATGTTTAACTACAAAAGCATCTATGTCTATATGTGAATAATCCTCAGCATATGGCCTCATTTATATTCCATAAGTTTTGATACACAAACATACAGATACACACACAGACACATGCACACATATGCAATTGTTTTCCTGATATACTTAACCTTAAACTTGATTTCCTACTTAAAGCAACTTAATTTTATTATTTTTCTCTAGAATAACTTCTTTTGATATCTTTTAATATAATCTTTATGTGGTGGTCAGATTTTGCAGCCTGCTTTATTTCTAGAAAATTTTCATATCGTACACATAAGCTTTTATCATAGTTTAGTTCATAATGCACACACCCAAGGTATGCAGAAACCATAGAAAGTTCTTTCAATTTCAGATCTTGCAGCTATAGTCTTGTGGCTAATACTTTGCCCCATTATTGCAGCTCACAGACCAACACCCCCATCCAAACTGCAGGCATGGCATATCCTATTTTGTGCTGCTAGTATTTCTATCTCACATTTAGAGGAAATGATTTCGATATTTGAAGCCCTAAAAATATATTGACAAATATTTATAGGAAAATATGTTTATCTACATGCATTTTAGAATTATAAGCTAGTTGATAACTGATTTGTTAACATTTTTGCAGTAAACACAAAAATATGGTGAACTTTGAATTGGGAAAAAAACCTGTCTCTTTAATTACTATATAAATAAAATTGAATGTTTCCCTATATTTCTGATTAATTTTCTTTTAGCTTATATAGCATAAATTCTGTGTAAATGGGAGAGGGGATATAGTAAAGTGTTTGTCAGGGCACATATATAATTATATTATATTCATATATTTTAAGAATGTGTGAAATGCACAAAAGTGAAAAATAAAAAAGTACAAATATCAATCCTTTTATGAGTTATATAGTTTTGTGCTGCCATATTTATATATGGTTAGAAAAGGCAGTAGTAGCAAAAACATTGACATTTTAATGGTGGTTTTCTCACTTTGGTTCATTCAGATGATATTTTATTAACAGACATCTTTCTTTATTTTTAAAAATTACAAACAAAATAACTTTGAAGATGACTATATTAAAAAATGAAAGACTTTCTTCCCTGGAACAAGATTGGCACTTGTTGACCACATGATCAGAAGATTCAAGGTGACAAGACACTAGTAATCACCTATGCTCAATCGGCATGGACCATGAGATGTGCCGTTTTTATTCTTCAACTGCAGCAAGAATCTCCCAGAATAAATGGCTGATGATAATGTCACTTAGGTCACAGAATTCATTCTCAAGGGAATCGCAGACTGACTAGAGCTGCAGGCCCCATGTTTTGTGGTATTTTTAGCCATCTATCTGGTCACAGTGCTGGGGAATATTGGATTGATTATCTTAATCAAGACTGACTCTTGACTCTACAGACCTGCGTATTATTTCCTCAGCCACTTGGCTTTGTTGACCTTTGTTATTCCTCTGCCATTACCCCTAAGATGATGGTGACTTTTGTTGTGGAATGCAACACAATTCCTTTCCATGCTTGTGCAACACAACTGAGCTGTTTTCTTCACTTTCATGATCACCGAGTGTTTCCTTTTAGCCTCCATGGCCTATGATCACTATGTAGCTATCTATAATTCCCTGCATTATTCAGTACTGATGTCAAAAAGAATCTGCATTCAATTAGTGGCTGTTCCATATATATACAGCTTTCTGGTTGCCCTATTCCATACCATTATCACTTTCCATCTAACATATTGCGGGCCCAATGTAATTAACAATTTCTATTGTGATGACCTCCCCCTCTTAGCTCTGTCCTGCTCAGACACACACATGAAGGAAATTCTAATCTTTGCCTTTGCTGGCTTTGATATGATCTGTTCTTCTTCAGTTGTCCTCATTTCCTACATCTTTATCATTGCCAACATTATAAGGATCTGCTCTACCCAGGGGCGACGCAAGGCCATCTCCACCTGTGGTTACCACATGGTGTCTGTTAATATTTTCTTTGGCACACTGATCTTTAACTACCTACAGCCCAAATCAAACCACTCTCTGGACACAGATAAAATGGCTTCTGTATTTTATACATGTTGAACCCCCTAATCTACAGTCTAAGGAAAAAAGAGGTGAAAGAAGTCTTGAAGAAAGCCTTGGATAAAGGTTGTGAAACCTTAAAGATATTGTAATTAAGAAAGTAATAAAAATGCTTTATTAAAGAAAATCAAGGAAATAAATCAAGTTTTCTCTTGATTTTATTTCTTATCATTCTTTTCCTACCAACTGAAAATTTCAGTAAAAGCAATTCCAAATTAGTGATTTGATATTATTTTATATTTTACCATTTTTGAATGATATTTTGAAAATTATGGTCATTGCATAGGATACAACTTGGGGTTTGCAAATGCATGGTAATTATTTCCTCCTCTGCACTTAATTTGCAAATAATTCAGATAAACTGTCATGAGGTCCTTTTAGAACCTTGTGCTTAAATGAATTCTCAGGTTTTTATTTTATTGTTTTTATTTATTTATCTATTTTTTAAAGATACTTAGATTACATAAATGTTTCATAAAAAGTGTATGGGATTCCCATATGCCTCATTCCCTCCCCATCCCACACTTTCCCACACTAACAACATCCTTCATTAGTGTGGTATATTTGTTACAATTGATGAACACACATTGGAGCATTGCCACTAAGTGTGGATTATAGTTTACATTATAGTTTAAACTCTCTCCATACATTTTTATAAGTTTGACAAGGTATATAATGGCCTATATCCGTCACTGCAACCTCATTCAGGACAATTCCAATGTCTGGAAAGTGCCACCATATTACACCTATTGAATTCTCAGGTTTTTAAAGCAGGTTTAAAAGAGAAACCGTGTTTCTACTCACCCCACTAAGGCATGCGGTATGCATTTATTTTGGAAGGTACACACATTACTCACATATTACATACACAACACATAGAAGCATCATAGTCAGCCTCTCCTTTAACAGGTAAAGAAGTTCTTGTCTACAGAAAGTGATCCACCTGAGGAACACTGTTCTTCAACGGTTTCACTGCACCTCTCTGCTTCATAGGATTATTTAAAACAGCAATGCTTAAACATTAATTGAATTGGAATTTTCACGTCTTTAAATATTTTTGTTTCCCTACTATTGACAATCACTTCTTAAGTTGACCTTTGTTTTTCTCAGAGATTTCAACGAAGAAATTAAACTCTATTGGATAGTCATGTTATTCAGCTCCTTCCTAGGCAGAAACTCTTCTGTGCAGCCTCTAAAATTTTTCTCTAGGAATTGCTCTAGGAGGGTGATTTCTGTTGAAATGCCACTCAGTCAAAATCTCAAAATCAACTTTATTCATTTTGTCTCCAGGTTTATTTTTTTAAAATACGAATTTTTCATCTATCTTTTGGTGTCTATGATATTTTTGTGTCTGGATATAGATAGAATCAAGAGGCTGAAAAAAAGTAGCAAACAATGAATTTTTGACAGAGTCTGAGATTAATGAAGAACTGGGCCAATTTCAGAAAGATTTCACCCTGAATTTGAGTTTTGCTACTACTAGTTGTATAATATAGAAAATTCCAGTTATTTGTAAAAAGAAGAAAGAAGAATGCTCACCTCACAGGCTAGGTGTGAAGATTTCAATATAAATATATGTAAATACCTTTGCACAATGACTGGCACCTAATAGAAGCTTGATAAATATCAATATTATTAATTATTGTCAGTGACATGAACCATCATCAAGACATTTTTTGGTATTCACAACTTAATAGTGCTGTAATTTGAATAAAAATCAAAGCAATTATTTTTGGACATGGATATTAAAATCTTTAGACTCTTAGGAGGTTTTTTTAGCCTTAGCTACTTTTTAACTATTTTCAGTTGAGTCAAGAATGCTTTGTTCTAAAAAGAAAAGGGCCCTTTCTGTATAACTTGGTACTTTAATATGTTGTATTTGAATGAAGCATACTAATGATAATAAAAATAATAAAAAAGTAACTTTTGTTTGCCATTTCTTACCCCTATTCCAAAAATTTAGAATTCGACTCATTTAATCTTCTTATCAGCTTTAAGTAGTAGATACAATTATTTACAATTTTAGAGATGCAAAATGTGAAACACAGGGAGGTAAGTAACTCGCCCAAAGTTACACAGCTAATATATGCTGTAGAGTCACATATAATCATGATCAATATGCAGAAATCAATATTTACAAAATAGATGAATTAAGTGGTCTGTAATCATTTTAACAACGACAACCCAACAAAGAGATAATTTAAAAATGCATTAAGTTAAAATTCCCTTAAAATATGCTTTAATGTAATTACAAAATCATTTTGTAGAGGCACAGGATTTTCAGGAATGCACCTAGAATCTAAGTATTGGATGTTTAATTTACATTTTTCTGTATGTTTGTTTATAATTTCCTCACATTTTCTTAAGTATAGGTTTTATTTAAGTATTGGAGCCCATATTCTATCTATATATTTTCAAAACAATATTAGTTATAATCTATGAAGAAGAACTAACGATTATATATAGATATTTCTACTTCTTTATGCTTCCCTCTTGGCAATTGATTTGGTCTGTTAGTAATTAAATTAAGCACAGAATGTTGACATTTTATTATATAGGTAATCACACATGTGGAGGATCACTGAGATCATTTCTCCTATGAGTCATGTAGGAAAATTATACCTCAGAGCACAGAGTTGTTAAGGGTCCTTTAATTGGGCTCTAAGGCAGTTTTATATTAGCAAATAGGACACAGTGATGTCCAAGAATCAAAGTGGAATCTAGTTAGGTTTTTGTTGTTTTTTTCTATAATTTTGTTTTTCTTTAGCCTGTGAGTCAGATTAATGACATTCCTTGGGCAAAACTCCTGTCCCCCAGCACTGAGCACAGCCCAAACCAGTCATGATATCACAGCAGCTGTCAAGGGGCCCAATTACCAGTCCATACCTGGCTCTCAGCACAGCTGCTGGGAAGGCTTAGGGCACTGACGGTTTTCTCACCACCCCGTGTGCCATTCGCCCTGGCAGGATGGGGCGGGAGAACAGTTATGGCTGAAGACTCAGGAGCTGGCCTCCTAACACACAGCAGAGATACCAGAGGAACTCTGATTACATTCTCAGGAGCCTTGCTCTCACTGATACAGCACCAAAGGATGTGGGGGAATGGGGGATTCTCAGACACTTTTGAAGTCAACATCACTGACAGGCAAAAGGATAATAATGGCAAAAGGGTCTTCAGTCCTCTATGTGGTGACCTTTCCCTTTCCTTTCCTTTCTAGAGCTTATGAGTATATTCTGTGGCAGACTCAGGCTTACATAACTTTCTAATGGGCTTTGAACTTATAAAATTTTTTAAATTTAAATCTGGTTTTTAAGTGATTTTTTGTGAATCACTGTTCAGCTTTTTAAAAACTTCTCAACGTTGTACAACTCTTCTTGGAAGCATAGGATATTCATTAAAAATTGAGCTTCACAGTTGGATAAAACTGAATTCAATCTTGGTTATTCCATTTATTATCTATGTATGTATATATACACATGAGATTATATATATATGTTAGTAAATTACATAAACTGATTTTAAATCATATCCACCTCAGTTGGGGTTATGAAAATTAACTAATGCAGTCCACTTAAAGTGCTCTTCACAGCACCTGACATAGAAGCATTCAATAGCGCTGTTTTTATTTTGAAAAGTTTGGAACTTTTTACATTAATTTGTTAATCTAATCTTTACCAAATGTATGAAGAATGACTTTTTTCCTAGAAAAAGATGTACATTTTAAATAATATTGAATAGCAGGTTAGATAAACATAAAACAAGCAGTTTAAAATATGTTGATCAACCCACAGAAGTAAATTTAAAAGCATTAAATTGTTTGAATTTAACCAAGATAATTCCCCCTTGGTTTTTAGTTTTCAGTTGTTGGTTTTAAATTAAGCATATTGTGTTGCAACGATTTCTAAAAAGTCATCACCTCATTATCTCAGATCAAATCAAATGAATCATTGTAACAATAATATTGTAATTCATGAAATAAAATAGAAATGTTTATGAAGTGCTAGCTATGTGCCAGGAACTGTACAATTCCTATTATATGCATCATCTCATTGATCCTCAGAATCAGTCTAAAAGAAAGGAGTAAGTACTCCATTTAGTAGATGAGAAAACCCAGGCACAGAAATGTGAAGTTACCCATGCTAGCAGTTATTAACTGGAAAAGCTAAAATTGTTAGCCAAACTGTTTTAATGAAGAGTGCAAGTCCCTAGTCACACACTTACATACATATAACAGGCAGCAAATTATAACAGTGTGAGCTGCCCCAGTTATCTAAACTGATACAGAATCAGTGTCACTAAATGTTCAATATCAAAGTAACTCTGCTTTTGCTACCGTCTCCAGAAATTATCCAGAGTGTTCAAACCCAAAATGTCTGCTCTAAAAATGTGACATGTTTTCCATATTATTAGATGGTTATGTATTTCAACACAATCCAAAATTTCTTAATATCACACAGATTTCAGATAAAGCCACTATTTCCCAATATGTTTGTGTGGGTGTGTGTGCACTGAGGAAAGATGTGACAGCCATAAAGGATTAAGATTCTCTTTCTCTCTCTCTTTCTCTCTCTTTCTCTCCTTTTCAATTCAACAATTCAAGTAAAATTTACAAAATGCCTTTCATGTGGAAATCTTTGACATGGAAATGGTGGTTTATTCTCCATGAGACTAAGGAGCTACATTTCAGAAAAATGTATTTGAGAACTTGAAGTAAGGGATTTGGCTCTGTCATTTACCAGCATTATGACATTAGAAAAGGCAGAACTCAGAGTGTTCTAATTCTTGTACAGTGATTCTTCAGTTATTTGATAGCTAAAGACAACTTTTCTGCAATGCTCTTCAGTGTACTTTTTACCTCCTGATTTCTCATGCTGTAGATCAATGGGTTTAGCATGGGAATCACCACCACATAAAACACTGAAGCAAATTTAGAGAATGGTTAACTTGGGCTATAGGAACATAAAACTGATTGCCCCATAAAATATTGTGATAGAAGTCAGGTGGGAAGCACAGGTAGAGAAGGCTTTCTGTTTTCCTTCAGCAGAGTGGATCTTCAGGATGGTGAACAGTATGAAGACATAAGAAATTAACACAATCAAAAGAGAGCAAAGTGTATTGAACCCAGCAATGATAGATAGTGTCAGTTCCTTGATATGCGTGTCAGGGCAGGCCAGCTTAATCAAGGGTACATCATCACAGTATAAGTGGTTGATCACATTGGAGTCACAAAAAGACAAGCAGAATGTTGCCAACATCGGAACAAGACCCACAGTGAATCCATAGAAGTATGTGTTGGCAATCATTCGAATACAGAGTTTCTGAGGCATGAGAATGACATAGAGTAAAGGGTTGCAGATGGCAACATACCGATCATATGCCATAATTGAAAGCAAGAACACTTCACAAACTACAAATGTGATAAAACAGCACACTTGAGTGGCAGAGGCATTAAATTTTATACTTTTAACTTCACGCAGAAAGTTCACTGAGGTGTTTGGGATGACGGATGAAGTAAAAGAAAAATCAACAAAAGTCAGGCTGAGGAAAAAATACATGGGTGTGTGGAGCTGAGGACTGATTTGGATTAGCACAATCAAACCAACATTACCCAAGACACTAACTAAATAGATCACAAGGAAGACACCAAAGAGAATGGCTTGAAGCACTGGATTATCTGTGATCCCCAGCTCAGACACTGATGAGTGATTGATTTTGGCCATGGAATTCATATGCAATTCTTCCACAACAAACACTCTTAGAGCATATGATCTATGTATTCGTGACTCTGTAGACAATTGTCAAGCAGCTGTTAGGAGATGGGTCTGCTCCACAGTAATCTCATGTTGAATACACCCAAAGGAGTGTTCTCTCTGTTATTTTCATGTTAGTTTCTTCTTTCACAATGTAGAGATTTGTTCTAGGCAGAAATTAGGAAACATGAAATTCTATGGGAATTTTATAAGGTAGAAAGATGATATTTTATTAAAAATTTTATACAGTTGAAACATCTGTCATATATATATATTAATAAGAGAAATTAATGATTGAGAATTATCTGACCATAGATGTCAAAATATTTTTTTAAATTATTGATATTTGGAACACTTTAGATAAAATTCTACTATTCCATTTGAAATTTCTTAATTAGAAGAAATAATAATGTAAAAAATGATCCCAGAAGGTGAATTTTTGTTTATGAAACAACATTTTGAGAATACTAATGATCTCTGGACCACAGATTTGAATAATTTTAATTTTGATTTTGTTCAATGTATATGTATTCCTAGTTTTTCTTTAATTGTGAAAATTTACTATTTGTGAATTGAAGGAGAGGAAAACCCTCAGAAATATGAATAGACTAGATTTTTAAAATATGCATAACAGAATTAACAAAAAAATTAAGTGATTCAGAAAACACACTTATCTTGTATCTTCAAACCTGTGTAGCTCTTGCTGTCATATTACCAAACTCTCCAACATCTTCAGTCATTTAATTCTTCCTTCTTAATCTGACACCTGGATTCCCCTTGACACGTGTTTCTTTCCCAGCCACATCTCTGCAGACTGGTCAATTTGCAACTCCACGTATTTCAGAACTGGGAGACAAGGTAAGGCATCTGTTTTAGTACCAAAGGGCTGTGAATGAAAAGTAATAGAAATGGATTGTCTTTTATAAAGCTTTCATTTGGGGTAAAAGCTTATAATTCCAAGACTTTGAAAAGTCCAAAATGAGGTACTATAAGAGGTGCTTTCTCACCAAACACAGCTACTCTTGGTTCTGTTGTCCAGGAATGAGGTGAAGCAAGATGGCCACTGAACTCAGCCTTCCTCTCTGGACTCACCATCTCCTCTTGAGCTGCTTCATGGACCCTGCCTCTTGGGGGCTTTGTGCTTGAGCAATTCCCTAGTTCTCTTTCAAATGGCAGTATCAAATATGGCAGCTTCCTTTCCTTGTGTCTGTTTGTCTCTCTAAGTGTCTCTGGTTTATATCAGACCCAGAAAGAAGGTGGAGACTCAATTTGTGTCACACCGCACTGATGTAATCAAGTTAAATGGTCTTTCACCCATAGGAATGAATTCGTTCTTTTTTGGGGATTCATAAAAGAATTTCAAACTGCCACATCATCATTAAGGCATAGCTTCAAACTTATTACTATACACTTGTTTGAATAAACTCTATCGATATTTTTGAGGTTTATATCCATTTCCACTGTTGTCATTTATAGCTCTCCAGGTCATTCTGTTTTTTATTTAATTTTTATTTTTTAAAGATACTTAGATTACATAAATGTTACATAAAAAATATAGAGGATTCCCCGATGCCCTGCTCTCCACATCTCCCACACATTCTCACATTAACAACAACCCTCATTAGTAGGGTATTTTCCTTGCAATTGATAAACACATTATAGAGCATTGCCACTAAATATGGATTATAGTTTACATTGTAGTTTACACTCTCTCCCACCCAATTCTGTAGGTTATGGCAAGATATATAATGGCCTGTATCTGTCATTGCAATGTCATTCAGGACAATTCCCAAGTCCTGAAAATGCCCCCATATTACACCTGTTTTCCTCTCTCCCTACCCTCAGAACCTCCAGTGGCCATTGCCTCCATGTCAATAATATAATTCCTTCCATTGCTAGAATCATGATAAGTCTATAATAGAATACCAGTAAGTCTACTTTAGTCCATAGTTCATTCCCGAATCCTGAGGTTTCTGGGATGGTGATGTCCACTCTACCTCTAATTGAGAGGGAGCTTTGATCCCATAGGGCCGATGAGTACGATTCTCTTGCCTGCAGTTGTAGACTCTCTCGGTTCCTTGGTATGGTGGTTGTTCATCATCATCTCCTTGTGAGTTGTCCTAGGTGGGACCAATTAACTGGAGAGTAGTTGTTGCAACTCCCTTGAGATTCAGGACCCAGCTGGCACATGGACAGCCCAAAGATTTTAGTCTGTTGGACATATACCTACCAACTCTAGTACTAATTATTGATTCAAATAGAAGGACAGAAGAGCCATGTGTAGGGAAACCACAATTGAGTCCAACTCTGTCACACTAGGGAGCATAAATTCCTAAGTAAGGCTTACTGGCAAGGCACCTAACTCCTGAGCTATCTGGACATCTGGATGTCTCCAGAGCCCTCAGGAGCCCTGCTATTTGGGGAAGTATCTACTATGGCAGTCAATGAGATCCTGTTGAGATGTGCATAAGCATCACTTTTGAAATGACCTCCTGACTCACTTTGAAGTCTCTTAGACATGTAAACTAATTTCTCTTTGCCCGTTCCCCATTTTGGTCAAGGTCTTTTTCCAGCTGCATTGCTAGTTGGTGCTTGGTAGTAATCCTGCAGTACCAGGGAGGCTCATCCCCGATAGTCATGTCCTGGGGGGGAAGGTAACGTATTTATATGTCAAGTTCGGCTTAGAGAGAGGCCACGTTTGAGCAAAAAGAAGTCTCTCAGGAGGAAACTCTTAGGTACCGTATAATATTAGGTTAATTTCCAATTTCAAGAGTAAAGGTTCATAAGGACAGTCATCAATATCAAGGGCCCATCAATGGACCATCCTCCTTCACTAGTCATTGCCCCTGTACTCAGGGGATTCTTGCTGTTCCATTAAGGAATGTAGCAGAGCTTCCCAGGATAAGGATTCAATATTTTTTTTTGGTTATTGTGTGAATCTCCATTCACTATGACAATGCTCTATGAACATTTGAACACATTTATATGCCTTATATGTATGCCCAGGTGAGCTTTCTCCCATTTATCCTCCATCACTGACATCCCACACAAATGATGCTCCCCTGCCACAGTTGCAGCCCTTCTATGATCCAAAACCTCTTCAAAAATGAAACCAATAAAATATACAAATACAATTAATAAGAAAATGAAACAATAATGATAGTTTTAAAAATAAGAAATAAAATACAAAAATAATTTTAAAAGATAAAAAAAATAAATCTTGGATAATAAAAAATAATGAAACAATATTTAAAAAGTTTTTTTTTGACATTTTGCCTTTCATCACTTTAAGATCTATTGTCCTGTATGTACACTGGCATTTTTTTCCATTTATTCACCCAAGGTCTTACTTTTTTCATTTTGTTTTCAAAGAAGTTTTAGATTACAGAAAAGTCACATTCCTTTTAATTCACAAAAGATCTTTCCACCAGGATTATTCTATCCCTCTTCCATAATCTTGTATCAATGCCAACAAAGGCCAGACATTTAAAAATATAGCTTTTCATACTCATGATATCTTATTATCAGTTACTCCTTTAACAATCCACTTGAGTTTCCCACCCATGACTCCATCTTGGACCTTGTTTCATCTGGAAATTGATCATATTCTAAATATCCAAAATAAAACATTATTTTATGACTGCAACCTTTGTCAATTCCTTTTACAGCCTGGTTGTGTCACTACAACTTTTAATTTATTCACTCATATCACTATTTCTTAAGCCTCACTAATTATTCCTTATCAGTTATATCACTTTCTTTAATCAATTCTTCCCCTACACAGTTCCATGATTTATTATTACAATTACACTTGGCAACATCGTAAACTTTCTTAACATATTTCCCTCCAGACACATCCAAAATTTGGTATTTGAAGAATTTGCTCCTACCAATCCTACCTAAAGTACCAAGAACACAATCTATGCAAAAATAAGCAATTACAAAATTAACATATTCAAAATCAATAGTCTTTTATATTTGCTTTTTTCTGAATAAACTTTCTATTTCCCAGTCTGTGTTAGTATTTCAGACCCTCTGAATTTTTTCATCCTTTCCCATACCACTCCAGTTGGCATTTCAGTAGATGTCAATATTTCTATATCAGAGGAGAAATTAAAGTAACAAAATGGAGAACTTGTAAACTTCATTTCACCAGTCGCAAAAACCTCCTTGCTTCCACAACTATCTTTTCCAATTCTTTGGCAGACGGTATTTTCTTTCTAATAATTAAACTTCTATTTCAGTTCCTGTATTAGTCAGCCAAAGGGGTGCTAATGTGAAATACCAAAAATGGGTTGGTCTTTATAAAGGGTATTTATTTGGGGTAGAAGTCCACAGATACCAGGTCATAAAGTGTTAAGTTTCTTCTCTCACCACAGTCCATTGCCACGTGTTAGAGCAAGACAGCTGCTGGCATTTGCCAGGGTTCAGGCTTCTGGGGTTCCTCTCTTCCCAGGGCTGCATTTCTCTCCGGGCTTAGCTCCTGTTTCCTCTACAAGTTCAGCTGTAGATGATCAGGCGAACAGCTTGCTTCTCTTCTCCTGGGGCCTTCTTTCCAACATCAAAACTGCTCCTCAAAAGACTGCCTCTACTGTCCTTTGCCTTGCCTTTTATATTCAATTCCCCACCCACCAAGGGGTGGGGCTCAACGCCCTAATCCTAACCTAATCATGCCCAGATTAACAGATCAGTTTACAAGCATGATTCAATTATATTTTTGGAATTCATAATTACATCAAACTGCCACAGTTCCCATACTCTTGTGTCATATAATATTTTCCCTCCTTAATCCATCTTTTCCTTCAAACTAAAAACAAGATATATGCAAAAAGCTTACCAGTGTCCTTGAATTTCTTTTCTTCTACCTTTACCTCTTTTACCAGTTAGTTTCTTTTAATCTCTGTAAGAGCAAACATCCTGGAAAAGTCATTAACACTCACCTCTTCCCTCACATTCATATTCTGATGAATTTTCTCCGCATTGCAATGCAATGACTCTTTCCAAGTTCACCAACACCCTTCTTATCCCCAAACTCAATGAAATTTCTTAATTGACTTCTACTGTAGCACAGGACACCATTCAAATCACCTTTCATCTAGAAAATCATTTTATTTTGTTTCAAAGTCACCAGAATCTCTGTATTTCCCATATATCCATCCACTTGTATTCTCCCTTGGTGGCTCTGCTTCCTTTGTCCTTTAAATAATGCTAATATTTTAGAATTCTACCATAAGCCAACTCATCTCCTTTTGGACATTCTTGTTGAGAGCTCTCATGTAATGCTATGAGAATAGTTGTCATATATATGCTAATAATGCGTAAGTCTAATTCACTAGGCCAGTTTTATCCTACGAGCTCTGCATACATGTACCCAGCAGCTTTCCAGTCTACAATTAGCTATTTCAGAGCAACCAGAATTGATCATGTTTAAAAGAGAATTCATCAATTCAAAATCCACTCTACTCCATACATATGCCTTGGCGTATATATTTTCTAGATCAATGATGAATGTTGTCATCTTTTGGCCAGTCATCCAGTTAAGAAACCAAGAAAACATATTTCATATATCTTTCTACCTTCCACCCATGATGAATTAATTCTTGAAGAAGACCACTAATAATTTAATCTCTTTTCTCAAATATGTCTAATTCTACCATCCTGCATATTCTTTTATTTAGTTAGTTCTTTACCACAAGTTTTCTGTATTACTGCCTTCTAACTTTTATCCTAGCCTCCAGCCTTGCCACTGTCTTATGTTTATGCCAGCTAGAGTATACTTTCTAACATCAAAATCTTACCTTGTTGTATCCATGTTGACATTAATATAAACTCCAAACTCCTTAGGGCAGCTAATTCAACCCTGATAAATAAGCTCCTGTTTTTCCAGACAAGTGTCATCACTTGTGACTCCCTCGTGCAATATCCATGCTCTATCCATGTTTCATAGTCTCAGTTTCTCATTTAGGACACTGGATTTTGTACATAGTTTGGTCAGAATAGGCCTTCTTTATCTTCACCTCTCTACTTGGTTACTTTGTTTCTACTTATTTTTCAGTTCTCAGGTGAAATATCCCTTCCTTCTAGATGCAGGGAACTAAAAGGCCTCTGATAAAGTATTACACACAACAATTCATCCATCTGTTTACTAGTGTATATTCTACTTTAAATTTCAAATTCTTGATATAGAAAGATGGTTCTATATTTTCCCTAGCACTCAGCAGGAGGCATTTAGTAGACTCTCCAAAAGTACTGATAGAATAATTGAATGAATGAATCTGAGATTTGTGTAAACCCAAACCCTTTCCCACTACCTTCATTACCTTAAATATTTTCTACCATAGGTTGTCTTTACGTGATCCACAACAAAATGAAATAGAGCCCAATAATTCTTGAAGCAGGCTCTGTAAGTGTTTTGTGATCCAATTTACCTAACAGGCAAGAAACAACCAAATGGCAGAACATTATGCAAAGTCCAAGGGTAATAACAAATTATTCATTAATAGTACAGATCATTTTAACATCTGAGAGAATAACTTACAAAATTCTTAATTATATTTGGCTTGCATTTTATACTTTAATATGAGTTTTACTGAATTTATAAATGTTAGTAAGAGGTCATAGAATGGATTAGATCAAGGTGAAATAATTTGCTATTGGACTTTCAAAAGTTATCAAGTAATGAATTGGATTACACCAAAACCTCAACTCTAGGTACAAAACTCAATAATCTGTTGAACATGAAGCAATTGATAACTAAGCCATGAATTCCTTATTGGCTTGGAGATGCATATACTTCAATCTAAGATGATTATTTTGCTTGAAAGTTCTGTTTGAAGAGGCAACTGTTAAAATTAGCATCATTTTATTTCATGCAATCTATTGAAAAGTGTTTAAAGGCATTCTAATTATAGGGAAATTAACACTCTTTCTTTTACAACCCTATAATAAACTGTGTTTATCCCCTTTCTATACACACACAATAAATAGGAAGATGTACAGATAGAATCAGAGCCAATCACTTCCTTTTACCAACAAGGAAACAGGAGTTCAATTTTACAGCATGTGGATATTTTACTTAAGGCACACTGTTCTTCTGGTTTTACATAATACCAATCTGTTTCACAGAATTAAAAAGAAAATCAAATCAAAAAACAACAAAAATATTAAATGCTAATTGTATATTTACAAAATCTTTTTGAATTTTCAGTTCTGACTAATCCATAATGATTAGACTATTGTGGTATTCCTTAGAGATGGGAGAAAAATTCAAGAAAACTTAAAAAACATCTATCAATATACAACAATGGGCTTCTGACGATATGTTTATTGATTGTATTAGGAAGATATTTTAAATGTCTTTCCTTTTATCAAAACCCAAAAATCTATTTTCATGAATTCCTTTTAGGGTTAACTTAATGATTTTTTTCCTTTCTACAATTCATTCTTTGATCACTATTTTTACATCTATCGATTGCTGAGTAATAAAGCACTCCAGAACATAGTGGCCTGAAACAGCAATAATTTATTATTTTTCATGGTTTTGCAGGATATCTAGACAGTTCTACTCCACGTGGTAGCAGCTGAGACAATAAGATGGCTGTAAGGTGCAAGATGACGTCAATCCATGGCTGACATTTCATAAGACTGTCAGCTATAGAGCCTCGTTCCCTCTCCCACTATCATGGTAACCTACAAAATATTGCTTCTGAAGAAGAAATACATTTACAGAAATCAAAGTTTGACATAACCATGGCCTTAGCATGTACCTTATCACCAACAATTAGTTGGCCTGATAGAAAATTGAAATGGACTATTGATGGCTCAACTAAGTCACCAGTTCAGATGACCTTTCTGTGTTGGAACACTATGCTTTAAGGTAAACTGTGAGTTCTGCACTAATAGCAATATAGGTTAAAATATATCTAATAACATAAAATCACGGCTCCAGAATTTAAGAAATAGTAGTAGGATTAGCTCTTCTCAACTTTTATTTATTTATTTATTTATTAGGAGATACCAGGGACTGAACCCAGAAACTCATACATGGGAATCAGGCACTCAACCACTTGAGCTACATCCACTCCATCTCTTCTCAATTTTATACCCTATGAGACCCAATTTCAGAATTTTTGCTTCCTATTCTCACAATGTTAAGCTCTGTTTGATTATAAATTTGTGGTTCAAGAATGACAAATATGTCCACCAGGTCAAAAAATGTTTTTTTAAGTAAACTGTTATCCGTGACTACCTCATGCCTGTGTATGAACAGGCAAAGAAAGGATTCAGTGTGCTGGCTCAGATAATTAACCCTGATTGGCATGAAAAATTAGAAGCACAATGGATGAACAATAGCATATCTGGAAAACAGGGATTCATAAGGAGATCACTTTATACTTCTATGCCCATGCTTAAGACCTAATCCCTGGTCTCATGAATGTAGCTACATTTGAAAATAGGGTCATTGAAAATGTGACTAATTAAGATGAGGCCAAACTCGGTTGTGGTGGGCCCTTAATACAATATGAATGATGTCATTTTAAGTAAAAGAAATTTGGACACAGGAACAGACATATAACAGGTGAGAAGGCCACCTGAAGAGAAAGGAGAAGGAGATAGAAATGATACATCTACAAGCCAAAAAACCTCATGGGTTGTCAGTAAGCACCAGAAACTAGGAAGAGGCAGGAAGTATTCTACCCTACAGGTTTCAGAGAGAACATGGCCCTGCTAACACTTGATTTTGGACTTCTAATCTCCAGAACTGTGAGACAATAAATTTTGGTTGTTTTAAGTCACCTAGCTTATGATGCTTTAATATGGCAGCTGTAGGAAACTAAGCCAGATTTTGGTACCAGGAAGTCAGGTACTGCTGCAATAAATGCATAAAAATTTGGAAATGGCTTTGGATTTGGGTAGTGGGTAGAGACTGGAAGAATTTTGTAGTGCTTGATAGAAAAGTCTAGATTGTGTTGAAGAGATTGTTTGAAATATGACAAAAATAAGGATATTAAAGTCAGTTCTGGTGAGGGCTCAGGAAGAAGTGAGGAGAGCTGTAGTAAAAACCTCTGTCCTCTTAAAGAAAACAGAGGCTTTTACATCATGAGCAAGATGTTACTAGAAATATGAATTTTAAAGATGCTTCTGGTGAAGTCTCAGATGAAGCAAGAAACATGTTATTGGATGCTGGAGGTAGGGAAGTACTTGTCAAAGTTTTATTTGTGTAACTCCAAAGCCTTTCCAACCATTATAGCTTGAGTGTAATTTTTTCTATTACCTGATGCCCTTCAAGATTCAATATGCTACTTTTTAGTCTAACAATAAACTAAGAAATAATCCAGGACACCTTAAAGCAACCTTTGTGAAGCTGATAACATTTAAAATTATGTAAGTATTAAGAAACAGTTTGTGTGGGATATTTTAGGCCCTCTGAAACATTTTTCTTGTACTACATCATTTTCAACAAACAGTAAAAAACAACATAATGATAATATTCAAGAACAGGAAATTATTTAAAGCTTAGTGTTTAGGGACCAAACTTGATTTCCCTTACCTTATAGGCTAGGGAAAACTACTTGAATTGGTAGACCACTTTTTTTTTATTAGCCAATAATAGAATCAAGAGTAAGGGAATAATTTAATGATCTCTTATGGGAGAGAGATTTGATAAATTGCTATAATTGCTTGGATGAGTTGTTATATTTGATATAATTTTGTGTTTTATATTGGTTTTATATTACAATTATGAAAATATTAAAATAAATGTTCAGTTTTGGGTCTTGTATTTAGTGGTAGTTCATGGAAACCATTTGATAAAAGTGAATTTTCTGATTGGTAAAGTGAGAATGCTAGATTACAAAATGTTTGATGCAATACGACTATGAGCTGTAATAGAGTACCATTCAATCTTGCTTGTGGTCAAAATTTTTAGTGTTGATGAATTCCATTTTATTAACCTTTACTTTTATATTTTCTGCTTGCTGTATCTTATTTAAAGCATTTTTGCCAATGACACAGACTTTCTCCTATGTTTTCTTGTAGAATTTTCAAATAAGATGAATATCCTAAAGTGTCTATTGAACATGTTGATCTAGAAAATAACTTGAAAATGTAGGAATACTTTGGTATAGTCTATATAGATAGAGAAGCTATATTGGAAAGGCTAAAAAGTAAATGAAAAATGAAAAATGGATATAGTGAATAGAGAAATCTTTTTGAAGAACTTTGGCTACTGCTGTAGTTGAGGATTTTTAAAAAAATTAAACATATATTAAATATATATAAAGCAGTGGAACATCTCTTAAGTCCAGACAAAACAAAATATCATCATCAATAATATTGTCAAGTTTCTCTTTTCAATATTGAAAATAAAACATAAACAAAAGACTATCTTGAGCCTTTAAGTGTTTTTAAGTAGTATAATCTCAGATTGTTGCAATATAATAGAATAAAGCTTTTTGAATAATTATTAAGGCAAATATTTTATTTTCTTGTTTAGCGGATGTCTCATTTTCCTATCTGCTAAGACACATATCCTGTGACAGACTGGCTTTATAACAAGAATTTATTGACTTATGGTTTCAGAGGCTAAAAACTTGCTTCCCCCTGGGGATGGTATCTGCAGGTTCTCCAGCTGTCCTTGAAGTTCCTTGGTTTTTCCTCATCACATGGTGATGTACTTTCTTTTCTCATCCAGATTCTGTTGACTCCAGCTTCTGCTCCACCACGTGGCTTTCTCTTCATAAAGACTCTAGTAATAGGATTGAAGCCCAACCTCATTCAGTTGGGCCACAGTTTAACTAAAATTAACATCTTCAAAAGGTACTTTTTACAATGGGTTCACACTCACAGGAATAGAGGAATGGATTAGGATTAATAAAATGTTTTTATTTTTCCCCTTGAGGTACATAATTAAACCCACCACAGCAGATTAATAAAAAGAAGTCATTTTGAAAAGAAAATGTAATAATTTTAGTAACAAAGATGGAATGAAAAGCCAGAAACAATGGAAGACTGATACTAAAATTAAGAGCCTTCCAAAGATGATGGTGAATTCTGAGGAACATGGGTTGACACAATTGACAAAAAGGGAGATTAAATAAACAGAGCCAAGGCTTAAAACAAAGTGTGAAAGTACATAGACTGCTTTGGAAAGAATCAGTCTAAAGCAACAGAATTGAAGGACCTGACTAATTTGTACTGATAGGTATTCAGGAAATACTTGTAAAAGTGAATCTACATATTCTTGCAATAGTATAGATATTCTGGATGGACATAGGAGAATTCATTGACATAAGGGCTCTCATCCATTCAGGATGCAATATTTTGGCAAGAATACCTGATGCTTGTCCTAACAATTTGTTGATATGGCTCCTTAAATCCTATACTCATAGATATACTATAGTAAATGCAGCAGATAAGCCAGATCATCTTTTTGCATAGTAATGAAGAAACAGGGAGAAGATTGAGGTATGTGCTAATATAATAATGAATTTATTATATGAAAATTGAAGCCTCCTTATCTGACTATATTTCTGAGGAAGTTGCAGGAGACACTTTATTTGTTTAGGCAATAAGGCATATATTGATGGGGGAACTGATAATTTTTTTGAGGTCCAGTCATGGCCATACTCTTCAGCAACTATTTCTGGTATATGAAGCCAGGACCCTCTGCTCCCTAATATCTGTGCAGATGTTGGAATTCCAGAATGGCAGTGGCAAAAGAGGGTGCAATATTGATATTGGGCTACAGGACCTGATTGGGCTGCAATTAAGGTGCTCGACCTGAAAGGTTCTATGATGATGGGTTATGGAAAATGGTATCTGGGTTAAGACAGATGGGCAGCTAAGACATTCAATTTGTATAGGTAGAAAAAATATGGAGCTGGACAGAAAGCTTATAACTAAAACAACAGTAGAAAATTGTATTTCCTCAAAGAGTTTCTAAAATTAAGCTAGTTCATAGATCCTGAGTCTCTCGATTGAAATTAGTTGGATGCCCTTGAAGCAGGACCATCACAAATCATAAGAATTATATACAACTATTTTGTTGATCCTTCCCAAAGGAAAACACAAGCAATTTGGATATAATCATATAGAGACTTTGTAAACTTCATATGTTATACTGGGGAATGATGTTTTAGCACACTTATTAGTTGAGTGGTTTCATTAATGGCCTCAATTAAAGGTCTTTCTGTAACCATTTCTTTTTTTTTTTTAATCTATGGTCATCTCCTTCTCTGCCTCTGGGTTCAGTCATTGAGTTGTGTGTATGATGTTCTGGTAACAAACTTTATGCAAACAGAGGCTTGAAAAAGTTCTAGGATGTCTTAGCTTCCTGTCTTGCTCTTCTCTCTTTGCCAGAACCACAAGGCCATGCTGGCCCACTGGAGGATAATAGAGCATGTGGAGCTGAGCCAAGTTTCTCAGCCAGCCCCCAGGCAATTCATTAGCTGTCTGCAGGTCTTTGAGTTAGGCCTGGCAAGATTACTAAATCTGGCTCAGAATAGTAAAATCTCCCACCTGACCTTTGACTCATGATAAATAATAAAAGGCTGTTTTTTTAAAGTCATTCAGTTTAAGAGCATTTTAATTCATAATTATTAGCACTGGGTAATACAGAAAAATGCCAATTGTGAATGGAGCATAGCATGGAGGGTGCTCTGTAGCAGGTCCAAGCTGCAATGCAAGCTGCACTGCTAACTGGGATGTACAATGTAGTTAATCCAAATGTGCTGGCATATTACATGATGGGTAAAGATGCTGTGCTGGTATCTGGAAGCTCCAATGGGTTAGTTTCAGCACAGATGCCTAAGGCTCCAGAGCAAGCCTATGCTATCTAATACAGAAAATTACCTTCCTTTTGAGAAATAGCTTCTGACATGCTACTGAGTCTTAGTAGCTACTCAGCATCTCAAAAGGGCCATGTGACCTTTAAATGATAGATGTTTATGGATGCCTGAGTCCTATGTTTTGGCTAGTGTAGAGACAATTACTGTGTGTTACATTAAGGTTCAAAGGCATAAATTGATTACATAAACAGAGGTTGGCCCAGATCCTCATGATACTTACCTCTGATGTAACAAATCTCCCTCAGCTAATGCCTTAAGTTTACGGAGGTGGGGTATGGCCATTTTCTATGATCTTGTTCACAGAAAGGCCTGTGCAATAAGTCAGACATAAATTTAAGCTTATTAAATAAAGGTCCATCAAGTGTGACCCTGAAAGAGAGTTACTAAATCCTTCCTGTGAGTAAAGCTTTGAGGAAGATACTTGATATTCTCCTGGTATAGAGCAAAACATGGCTAGAAGTATAGATAGATTGAATTCTGGGAAGAGATGACTAACTTGTTTTAGAAGAACAAAACATCCGGAAGATGGTAGACAGTGATCTGGGGAAGAAGTATATGAATGAACCTACAGATATGAACACGTAGCATGCCAATCTTGTTATCTAATGTTAATTCCAGCCAGATAGAATCTACCACCAAGGAATTTTACAAGAATGACTTGGCCTCTGGATATCAGCCAGGCTTACTTATTAATTGTGACCACATTAAAAATGTGTCCATGAAATCATGGGACCAACAAAATAAAATGTGCTTTCTCTCACCAATGCTTATCTACCTACTGTCACCTTTCAGTGCTCAGCTTATCAGAAGCAAAGACAATCTCTGAGTCTTCAAAATAACACCATTCCTCAGTAACACCAGCCAAGAACCTAATGGAATATGGATCTCATCAAACAAGTTCTGCTTTAGAGAGAGAGAAGTAATATGTCCTTATGGCAATTACATAAAGTCTTGATAAGGATGTGCCTTCTCTGCTTGCACTGCTTTTGTCAATATAAACATTTGAGGTCTTACAGAAACCTTTAATTATTGACATTGTATTCCATATAATGTTATTTTATCCAAAGAAATGCATTTAAACCAATGGCGGTTATAACAATGGGCATGTGACTATGGGAGTAACTGATTTTATCATGTATCCCATCACACAGAAACAGCTTCCCTAATGTAAAGATTAATCTTACAAATGCTCAGTTAAGTCACCAGCTTAGAGGCAATTCCTTGTAATTGGGTTGGGACACTGTCTTCCAGTATTGGGTGCTTAAATTGAATCTGTGCCTGATAAATGGTGCTGTGCCTGCCATAACTAGAATTTAAGGTACTGTGAATCAAGAGGTAGAAGTAAAAGTGACACATTCCATCATCAAAACCAATGAATCACTGAGAAATTTGTACTTACGATCTCTATAGCTTCAGGCTCTGTCAGCTTATTTTTCTGTCCCTAAGAAGAACACTTCTGTAATGGGTCAGAATAGAGGTCTCATTGAACTGCAAACCTTGACTTTTACCTGGGCTCTTGCCAGTGGATCAGAAGGAATAGAAAGGAGTTACTTTATTGGTAGAGTAATAAACTCCATTATAATGAAAAGTTCATGTTTCTACCACATATTGGAGACAGGAATGAATGTAACTAGAATTCAGGGGATTCACTGAGGCATATCATAACATTTCTATGCTCAGTGATAATGATAAATTTGTAACTGCAACAATCACCGCACTGTACAAGCAGGACAATGGAGGTCGTAGATTCCATGATGCAGAGGATCTGGGTTACCCCA
Source organism: Tolypeutes matacus (assembly GCA_026826555.1). NCBI lineage: Eukaryota > Metazoa > Chordata > Mammalia > Cingulata > Chlamyphoridae > Tolypeutes > Tolypeutes matacus. Next base: position 53,637 of record JAKSZT010054210.1, on the reverse strand, counting down.
GTAAAAACAAACAAATGAAAACAAAACAAAAAACAAAACAAAACAAAACCAACTAAATGTTGCTGAGAATAAGGCAAAGCTAGAATGGGTGGTGGAGGAGAGAGATGGTGATTATCAATTAGAGCCATGTGATCTGCTGTGTCACAAGTCTGCTATTTTCTGAAGCCAGATGTTTCTATATTTACTGTCCAGAGATTTCTCATATGGGCAAGTAACAGTGTCTCTAAATGAAGCCATGGTTAGCATGCAGTGTATCACCTTTTATTTGCTTTGTCTATTTTCCTTCTTTTGATTTTAGTGCTTTAAAATCCAAGCCTCTCAGAGAGTCTCCCAACTTTTAATGAATCCATGTTCTTGACCACTCCAATCAAGTATAACCATATTTCAAAACATTGTTCTAACCTTGGGAGTTCCAATTTCCAACTTTATCCCTGGGCAAGTTTGTGCAAGACATTTATGAACTCCAGGGTGCATGTTTTTATGCTATAAAATGGAACATTGCATAACATTTTATAATCTTTAAAGCTAACTTTGCACTTTTGGTGTATTTATAATTCTGTTTTAGCCTGGGTTCCTGGGAAATCAAAGTCATAAGCAAAGTACAAATGGCTAAGGTTTTTTGGAGCCATACAATTTTAGGATATTAAGAGTGAGGAAAAGTGATATATAGAAAGAAACATGTTAAAGGTCATATAGGAAAAAACACACAACTAATATACTCAATGGTGAAAGACTGAAAGCTTTCCCTTTAATATCAGGTACAAGAAAAGAATGCCTACTCTGACCACTCTTATTTAATATCATACTGGAATTTCTAGCTAGAGCAATTAGGCAAGAAAAATAAATAACAGATATCCAAACTGGAATGGAAGAATTAAAACTTTTCTTACTTGCATATCACATGATCTTATATATAGATAATCCCAAAAAAATCTACAACAAAAAGACAAGAGCTAATAAACCAATTCAGGGACTTTGCAGATATGATTAAGTTTATAGATCCTGAGATGAGAGAGAATATCCTGATTTATCCAGGTAGGTCCAATCAAATTACATGTGCCATTAAAAGAAGAGATCCTTTCCCAGCTGGCATCAGAGAGATGTTTAAAAGAAGCAGCAGAGGAGATCTGGAGTGTGATTGGAGCTCAATATGCTGTTGCTGACTTCAAAGATGGAAGAAAAGTATCATGAGCCAAGTTATGCAAGTGGCCTCTAAAACATGGGAAACAGCCCTCAGCTGATAACCAGCATGGAAAAAGGGATCTCAGTCCTCTAACCACAGGAAACTGAATTCTGCCAACAATGTGAATGAATGAGGGAATTCATTCTTCCCTGGAGACTCCTGAGAGTGCTGCCCTGCTATCACCTTGTTTTAGTCTTTTGAGACTCTAAGCAGCCAAACCACACTGTATCTAAACTTCAGGCCTACAGAACTGTGAGATAAATTTGTGTCATTTTAAGTCACTATGTTTTTGTTAATTAGTTATGGCAGCAATACAAAATGAATACAATTAGCTTCAATGCCTTCTAAATTTCCTCTGCATTGCAGAGAAGCTAGGATCTTCAATTTTCCAGAATCTCCTTCCAAATAAGATGTCATGGTAGAATTTTAGAATGACAAAAACTTTTGAAATATTTGGAAAGTAGTAGAGTAGTAGGAGCCACTATTTCTTGGTAGTGTTCCAGTCTGATCTGTGGGTAAGATAGAGGTAAGATTCATATCAGCTCCTTTCTGTGGTTTACCATAAGCTCAGAAAGTTGAGCATTCTCAAAGATTCTTGTTGTTATGGAGCAAGGGCTTATTGTCTGATGTGCACAGAAGTCAATACTATGACACCAAATTTTCGAGGGAAGAAAGTTTATTGTGAGGTAGCCACACAAGAAGACAAGATTTAAAGCTCCAATTTGTCTCCCTGAGTCTAAAGAGCTTAGGTTTTTTTTTTTTTTTGTATTTTTGTTTGTTTGTTTGTTTTTCAGATGCTGATGCTAACCTATGGAATTTTATTGCTTCATTCTAAGCATGGATGTGAGAACACCCATCCTTGATTGAAGATCAGGCTCTGCAAAGGGTGACGTAAGAATGTTTTGTTTTGTTTTGTTTTGTTTTATTTGAAAAATTGTAAGTTTGCAAAATGAACTTTTAATGAGAGTCGAGCAAAGGGAGGTAGAGATAGTGAAGTTACTTAAGTTGACATTTGGTTAAATTTCATTTATGTTAACAGGGAGTGAGCAATTGTGGCTGGAGAAGCCCTTGAAAACTGATAAAAGTGAGCCAGAGTAGGCACAAACTGGCTGTAAATGCTAAACAAATGGGTTGTAAATGAGGGCCAAGCTTCTGGATACAGCAGTGATAAAAATCCCTAGTTAGCATAAAATATGAACTACAATAACAAGTAAAAGAAATAAGCTAAAAAAAAACAACTACAATTACAAGTAAATCTACTGTAGTCAATGGTTGTATTGTTAGTTCAGTTTCCTGGAGAGCTTTGAGAACTTTTTTGAGTGTTTTAGGCTGAGATATCGCTCTCTACTCCACTTACATTTGGGCTGAGATTTCCAGTCCTATATTAGGTCCTACTCCACTCTTTACTCATGATATAAGCCAATATTTGTATCAAATCTAATTCTTATAATAATCCATTTTATTCCAGAATATATTTTCTTTTGGGGGCTTAACCCAGATTGGCACAAGAGTGAAAGAGAAAACTGATATCTGGGGGAGAGGATATCAGGCTGCAGAACTTGCAAAGACCAGTTACAATAGTAACTGATTTATATAGATTCACATGATATGGCCTGCATATTATATGCGCATGCAGAAAAAAATATTCAAATATCGTTACTAAAATGTGAACAGCCATTATATTGTAGTCCTTCTTCCCTCCCTCTCTCCCTCCCTCCCTCCCTCCCTTCCTCCCTCCTTTCCTCCCTCCTTCTATTCCTTTCTTCCTTCCTACACAATTTTAATCATTATCTACATTTTATGCTATACTCTCTCTCATTAAATTTGATTTCATATTTGTGTTATAACCCATTCCATGTTTGAGCACATTAGCAACTTAATTTTCTATATTAATAATAATTAAATAATTTGTGTTTATCTGATGTCCAGATGGAGATTTGACCTATTTCCAATTATTTGACCATAAGAATAACTAAAGGCAGGCTTTTAAAAAATACTTTTATTTGAATATAATCTCCTTTTTTGGGCATTAATAACATATTTCTTGTAATTTCCCAATAAGAATTTAAATGGTCCCTAGATGAACAGGGAAGGAGAAAAATAAAGAAAATATTATTCAGCCTGGAAAATAAATGAAGTTCTGATACATGAGACAACACGATGAACCTTGAAGACATCATGTTGAGTGAAATAAACCAGACACAAGAGGGCAAAGACTGTCTGATCTCACTGATATGAAATAATTAAGAAAAGTTTTGGTAATGAATAGTGATGATGGTAATAAAGCATTGTGAATACAATTAAGGGTACTAAATGATATATTTGGATGTGTTTAAAAGGGGAAATTTTAGTTTGTATATATATTATTAGAATAAAAATTTTAAAACAAAAGAACAAAAAACATAGGCTGTAAAATGCAGTAAACCCTAATGTAAACCAAGGACTACAGTTTCTGTTATATAATAATAATTGTAAAAATATTCTTTGATCAGTTGTAATAACAAATATACTACATTAATCGGTATTAATAATAGGCAGCATATAGGAACTCTGGTTTCTGCATGATTTTTCTGTAAACCTACAAGTTCTCTAAAAAAAAGAAATATACATAAATGAGTCACAAACTCCAAATCTCTTTCAGTTTATGTTTTCAATTATTAAATGTACAAAATAAAGTTAAAAAAATAAAAAAATAAAAAAAGGGTAATTGATAATTATAAAATTGTCATTCCATTTATTTGAAACACATACACACATATATATGTTTCACTTATTTATCAGTTATCACATATAGTATTCTCATTTATAAATCATTCCCTCATGTTCATGTGACTTATAATTAGTAGAGTTGGGATGAAAACTCAAGCCTTTGGGCTCATAGTAGAAAGTGGAATGATGAGACAATATTTAAGTTTGTGCCATGGACCACTATCTTTTCTCATTTTGTTTAATATTCAAAAAGACTCTAAACCTAAGAGTGATATGCTCATATAATGGATGAATAATCTGTTATTCAGTGAAAGCACAAACAATAAACTAAAGCATTTGGGATCTAACCACATTTGTGTTACTGAAAGACATGCTTTTTTCTCCAGGCTTCATTTCCTACTGGGCTTAGTATATCATAAGCTATATCTTAGTAAATAATGATCAACTTACCCAAGCTTTGCCCAGCATAGCTGCATATAACACTATCTTCTGGCAAGTGACCTATGATGTTTCAATTATTGTGAGTGTATTTGTTAGAATTCTTTATGCTCCTGGGGTCCGTTCCTTGAATTTCGTTTTTCAATATATATTCTTGGAAAACAAATATAATGAGGTCTCATAGGCAAAAGGAGAGCAGTTCACTTAAAATGTTAGTCTTTAGAGACCAACCCAGACTTTCATGTTAATAGAAGGCCATGGTAAATCAGAGACATAGATCAGATTAAAATGTATGATTCCCTCTAATAAAGAAATTTGTATTATATATTTATAAGAAACAGTTTTATACTCACACTATTTTTCAAGAAATTTACAAATCAGGAAAATATTTAGACTACATGTTTTTGCTTTACACTTGAAATATATTGTCAGTGCTGCCTTAATATCCTGAATCCTGAATTAGGGGTTGCAGGGGCCTTGACTTTTGTCCATGCTCTGCCTGTTCCTAGTTGTCTATCTAGATAATTAATGATTTTTTCAAAATACATTATTCATTTGATAATGATAAAATTGATACAATTTACTTGGGATCATAGAATTAATTATTTTAATACATTTTTCCTATAAGAAATGAGAAAGTGGATGTAAAGTCTTATGATTACTTATATATCTGAAATCTCATTCTAAATGAAAGTGTCTAAAAAATAATTTCATTTTCCAGTAAACGAATACATCACCGACTGATGAAAATAGGCATTCTGCTAGTTTTTAGATAGGGAAAATATTCAGAATACATAGAAAAGTCCATTTTTATTTAAAGTCACTTTCTTCATTTCATAAACTCAGAATCCTGATTTCTATTGATGATAACTTCCTTCAGGGCTTCTTTTACCCCCTTGTTCCAGAGGCTGTAGATCAAGGGGTTCAGAATGGGGATGATCACTGTATAGAAGACAGAGACCATCTTGTCTGTGTCAAGAGAATGGTTTGAGCTTGGCTGTAAGTACATAAAGATAAGGGTGTTGTAGAAAATGGTGACTGCCAGCATATGAGAACCATATGTGAAGAAGGCTTTGAGCCTGCCTTCAGGTGACCTCATCCTCACGGTGGCAGAAATAATGAACATGAAGGAGAGAAAGACTGTCAGGAGGGAGGAAATGAACATGATGCCAGCTCAGGCAAAGATCCATAGCTGTTTGAAGTGAGTGTCTGAGCAAGTTAGCCTGAGGAGAGGCATGTCATCAGAATAGAAATGATTGATGATATAGGACTGGCAATAAGAGAGGCAGAAGGTGAGGATGGTATGAAACAGTGCAACCAGGATGCTATAGCTATAGGGGGCCACTACCAGGTGAATACAGATTCCTGAGGACATCATGACTATATAAAGGGGGGGGATTACAAATGGCCACATATCGATCATATACCATGGAAGCCAGTAGCAAGCACTCTGCTGTCATGAATGCCAGAAAACAGCCCAATTGAACAGTACATGCATTGAAGGAGATAACATTTTGTACAAGAAATTCCCAAGCATTTTGGGTGTAATGACAGAAGAGTAGCAGAAATCAACAAAAGCCAAGTGGCTAAGGAAAAAGTACAATGGTGTGCTGAGTATTGCATCTATTCTAATGAGTAGGATCAAACCCAAGTTGCCCTACTACTGTGAATAGATAGATGGATAAGAAAACCACAAAAATGGGCATCTTCAACTCCTGATGATCTGTGAGACCCACAAGGATAAATTCTGTCACCTGGGTGTAATTAATTGGAGCCATGTGTGTCTTCAGGCGGTTGGATGAGGAAGATGAAAGGAGAATTAAATATACCTTACCATTTCTATAAGTGATCTTTTTAGAACCTAATATCCTGAGAAGAGTGTTTATTGTTAAAATGGAGTAAGAATATTTTATTATTAACATAGTGGGAGATTGGAGATGGGTTCAGAGAGCCAAAAGAGATATGTTTGGAAAAGGCATATTTCTGTCCCTCACTCCCACAAATCATTGTTTATACAAAGTTAAAAGCTATAGGGTAGGATTTAGTCCACATTGGCTTAGTCTTGGTTCAAAGCTCCTGCATATAATATTTATTCAAAATTTAACCTTATTGTTTCAAAATTTAAAACTATTGTTTTTATTGAAGAAATGTTACCATTGATAACATAGAGGGAAATGAATCTTCTTCAGTAGCATCAGTCTGACAGACCTGTAATTTTTCCTGTGCAGACTGCTGCAATAGTGACAGAGGGAGAATTCTCTATTGTTCCATTCTACCTTTATCATTTACCATAGACTGGTCACCAGAATTTCCTACACAATCTTGATAGTTAGGCTAATAATGGTTTTCTATATTTCTTGATCTCTCTCGTTTGTTTTTTCCTTCTCTTTTACTTTATATTTGAAAAATGAAGAAAAAAAATTTTAAGAAAAAAAACACAATTACTTTTTACATACTGAAAAGGCACACACTAGAAATAAATGCTGTATAAATAAAATAAAGAGTTATATTTCCTTACTTCTTTTTCACTATTTACTAATGGCTCTTATATACCATAATTCTTGTTCAGGTTATCCCAAAAAGGCTTAGGATTATGGACTTTTTCATTTTTTGCTTTAATTTAAAACATTTATTGAACAGCGACTTTGTGGTTAGTAAATACCTTCAAAGTAAATCCCTGTAAATTTATCCTAAAAAATGTCTGATATTTCTTCCTGGAATTCTGACATGTGGGTGGATTTGTACTGTCAGTCATTAGCAACATTTTCAAGGAATAAAATTAAATCCTAGTAAACCTTCAATATTATATGCTCTAATTTTCATTTGAACAAATGAAAGTACATTTTAAGAAAAGAAAAGAATAAGAAGTAAAAAAAAAAAGAAGAAGACAATTAGGCATTGGTTTATAAGTCTGCCATTACCAAGACCATTCTCTATATTTGTATCATTCAGACATTTCTAGCCTTGAGCCACTGAGAGAAATAGTTATTATAAAATGTGATCAAACACATATACATATCCAGAATGGTACTCTCATATCTGGATAGGTGGATGCACTAATATTTTTTCTCTGAAAATAGATTTCATTAATAAATTCTGGTTATAATCTACTAAAGAGAATTTATCATCTAGTAATGTTTCACAAAGACATTTTAATCACTCTCCCATCCCCAAGGCTGCCTATCACTACTACCGACTTGAGAAATGCAAACATATCCTGCTTACCTACAACCAGCTCCTAGTGGGGATGTCTCTCCCTCCTCAGGGCATTTCTTTCATTATTTCTCTCATGGAAAGAATCTCTTTTTCCTTGCATTCAGTACCTGCACCAACCATTTTTATATTTTTAAATATATGTTTACAGTCTAATCCATAAGTACTTTATATTCAAATTCCATTCACTTCTCTTTCCCTCTTCCACAGACGACATGAGGTAATCTAATTAGAATGACTGTTTTCCATTTCTCAGTTACAATTTGCCCTTACTTGCTTCTCTTGTTTGTACGTGCACTTCCCTGTGCCCACCTCTACCAGGTTAATGCTTAGTGAAAGGGAAAACTCCTATTAGCCTTCAAGACCTATCAAAATTCCACCTTTCCTTTGAGCCCTCTTTTATTTCTAATTCCCATGCTGTGTTAACGTCTTTCATCTTTGTTTTCTGGAAATACTTTATACATCACTTATTTATGGATCTTCTCATATAAATGGCTATCATTTCTCTATATATTTCTTCTCTTGACTGACTGTATATTTCATTGTTGGGAGCCATGGCTTTTTCATTCATTTCCTAACATATTATTTTCTGGATATAGTTAGTGAGAATCCAACACTAATTTTTGTAATAATATTTCTATATTTATTCCTTTGTTCATAATGAATGTTATTTACTTGCATAAAATACACTTAAATATGTATTGATGACTTTATTCTAATGTACTCATCTCTAATCCTAGGTAAAATCACTAGCTTTTGTAAGAATAAAGACAATTTTGACAGAGATTTCAGTTTAATTAATCAAGTGCCTGATGTTCCCAAATTTCCTAATAGATTTTATCTTGGAGTTCTCAAATTTTTTTCCATCTCAAAATAATAAGAAATATGTTTTACATAAAAACTGATACACACACAACTGAAATAAAATGAGAGGAAATACTATTTACCCTTCTTTGAGAAAACACCATCTAAGATGTGCTATTTTTCAATCTGGTCTATATTCTTTCATTTATTAAATTACCTTGACCCCAATTTTGAAATACTCCCTTCTAACCTACCTGGGTAGAGTGTGCTCCTATTTTTCCTCTGAATGGCTTTGAGCAATAACAAACTATAGGTTTTTGTCAGTGACTCTTTTCCAAAGGACCTTAAGGGACATGATGCAAATAATATCATCAGAAAAATTACAGCACATGCTCCATGGGGAGCCCAAGGGAGGATGGAGTTGAATTGATCTTTGTGTTTACAAAGAACCACAGATCTAAAGCTGGGCTTTTACTATGGCATTATTATTGCCTAACATTTCGTAATTTTGAAATGCTATTATTTATTTATTGTTTCATTCGTTCATACTGGGGTTTTTTTGGTGTTGCTTGGAAATGAGTTTGATTTTTTTTTTTTCAGGAGATATCAGGCATTGAACCCAGGACCTCTGGGACCTTGTACATGGGAAGCAAGTGCTTTACCACCGAGGTACACCCATTCCCTTGAAATTCTTTTTGAAAGAAAGATAAGAATTACAATGTATATTTCAAAAAACTGAATAACTGACTCTCCATGAATCTATCCCTCCCTGAATTTGGTGTGACATTATGTTGTTCTGTTTTTGGATTGTCCTTGTTTTTAAATATATTTTTTTATTTTTCTTTAATGATATTTAGATTACATAAAAGTTATGTAAAAATAGAAGGGATTCCTATATGCCCCGCTCCCTACACTGCCCACATTTTCCCACATTAACAACATTCTTCATTAGTGTGGTACATTTGTTACAATTGGTGAAAACATTTTGGAGCATTTTCACTAAGCATGGATTATAGTTTACATTGTAGTTTACACTCTCTCTTGCACAATTTTGTAGATTACGGCAAGATATATAATGGCCTGTCTCTGTCATTGCAATGACAATTCCCAAATCCCAAAAAGTCCCCATATTACACATGTTTTTCCCTTTCCCTACCCTCAGAACCTCCAGTGGCCACTGCCTCCACATCAATGATATAAGTTCCTACATTGCTAAAATCACAATAAGTCCATAGGAGAATATCAATAAGTCTACTTGAGTCCATAGTTCATTCCCCAACCCTGAGGATTCTGGGATCATGATGCCCACTCCACTTTTAATTGAGAAGGGGCTTCAATCCCATAGGGCAGATGGATAGGACTCTCTTGCTTGCATTTGTTGACTGTCTCAGTTCCTTGGGATGGTTTTTGTCCATCATCATCTCCTTTTTTAGTTGTCCTGGATGGGTCCAATGAATTGGAGAGTAGGTGCTGCAATTCTGTTGAGATTCAAGGCTCAACTGGCACATGGGCACACCAAAGATTTAAGTCTATTGGACATATATGTATCAAGTCTAGTGCTAACTATAGGTTCAAATAGAAGGATCACAAGAGTCATATGTAGGGAAACCACAACTAAGTACAACTCTGTCACACTAGGGAGCATAAATTCCAAAGTAGGGCCCATTGGCAAGGTACTAAACACCCGAGCTATCTGCCTTGATATCTGCCTTGACTATAGTATCTCTATGTCTCCAGAGCCCTCAGGAGCCCTGCTATTTGAGGTAGTATTTACTTTGGTAGTCAATGAGATCCTACTGAGAGGTTACAATGAGATGTGTAACCTCTGGAATTACCTCCGACTCACTTTTAAGTCACTTAGCCATATAAACTCATTTGTCTTTAGCTTTTCCCCCTTTGGATCAAGGTCTTTCTCCAGTTGCATTGTTAGTTGGCACTTGATAGTAATCTCTCAGTGCCAGGGAGGCTCATCCCTGGGGGTCATGCCCCATGCTAAGGGGAAAGTGATGCATTTATATGCTGAGCTCAGCTTAGAGAGAGGCCACATTTAAGCAACAAGGAGGCTTTCAGGAGGTAACTCTTAGACACCCTATAATGCTAGGTTAAGTTTCAATTTAAAAGTAAAGTTTCATAACTACAGTCATCAATATCAAGGGCCTATCAATGGACTATCCTCCTTCACTAGTTACTATCCCTGTACTTGAGGGATTCTTGCTGTTCCATTAGAGATGTGGCAGAGCTCCCCAGGATGGGAATTTGATGTTCTTTCAGTTATTATGTGAATCTCCACCCACCGTGACAATGCCCCATGGACTCTTGAACACATTTATATGTCTTATATGTATGCCCAGGTGAATTTCCTCCCATGTATCCCCTATCACTGAAACTCCCAAAAAGATTTATTTTATGTATTTATTTCTTTCCACCCCCTCATTGTTTTGCACTTGTTGTGCCTGTTCATCTTCCTTGTTTCTTTGGGAGGCAATGGGAACCAAACCCAGGACCTCTGATGTGGGAGGGAGGCACCTAATCACTTGAGCCACTTCTGCTTCCTCTTTGGTTTACTCTTTGAAAGGCTCATGTAGTATTTTTTACTCACCGAGGTTACCTCTATTAGTTATTACTTAATCTCCTTTTCAATGGGTCTAAAGAATAATCTTATAGGATATTGTCTTATCTGATATCTGTGGCCACATCAATACTGTACAAAAAGAACAGGTTTCAATCTTTATTACAGAATAATGTGTCTCTGAAGTAACTGGTGGTAATCTCCCATATTTCTAAAAGCACTTTGTAGGGACATAAAAACATTAGGGAATTATTTTCCTGTTTCCAAATATTTTGTGTGGTCTGCTCTTTTACTAGAAATTTAGGGAAGTAAATATTTAACTGAGAGAGGACAAGACACCTCAGAAATGATTTCCAGAGTTTTAGAATAGATATTAGCATACAATTCAGCTGAGGATCCCAATGGGCTTGTAAGATAAATGTGAGAAAGATCAGTAAGAAATTCGATTTAAGCCCTGTGGTCCAAAGCAACGAGACACTTATGTCCATAGGAATGCTGGATTTGATGATATTTAAGCAACCTATTATAAATGTGGTTCATGGAAAAACAAAGATGGACTTGTCTGTTTCATACACTGGCTTTGAGTATAAACTTTTCCACATAGTTTTCTATTAAATAAATTCCCAACTATAATTCTAGGTTGCAATATAATGTGTGGGGAGAGTCAGTATCTGGCATTGCCTTGTACATGATACATTAACACATCAGATTCATTGAACTAGGAAAAGCAGCAAATGCTGAGAAGTCACAGCCAGGTATGAGCAGATTGCATCAGCATTAATTATGATAGATGCATAAGTATGAACTACATGTTTCAGATATTAAATACTTCTATGTATATATAATATCCAATTTTGTTTTAAAATTACAAGCACACCTGCTGTTGATGGCCAAATGCCATAAATGTATTGTGCTTTACTATAAAATACCATGACTTGGTGTCTGACATTGCATCACTAGGTCAAAAACTAAGATGCTGCACTTAAAAAATGTAGGAGTATTGGTGGTTCTCTTGAACAATCCATTCAACCCTAATGTAATTAAGGGTTAAGTCATACCTCTGAATTTTTTAAAAAATGAAGGCTCCCCAAAATTGAGATTGATTGTACAATTCTGGATTTTTTAAATGTCTGCTCTAAACTATGATATCAGTCTAAATAATTATACACAGCCTAAATGATAGAAGACATTTTAATCAGTCAGGAAAGACCAACAATGCAGTGTTTTAGGTAGGTGCATAGACAGTTTTAAAGGTGAATTCTTCATAAATTTCACTTACCATCTTGTTTCAGGTTAATTTGAGACGGGTTTTATTCAGAACTATACAAGAAAGGAGCAATATATAATGCCAAGGATCAACAAAAGTATTTATTATTCCAGTTTAATTGCTTAAGGGAAGAATTTTGTAAGATGCCCCCTATTTTACCTCACTTTGCTAGGCACATTATAGACAAGTATTTGGATGACACACAAATTAGTAAGGAGCATTTTATTGAGTCCAAGAACTCCTGGTTTACTAATTTCTTCAGTTCTCGCTATCATTTGTCCAATAAATAGATAAATATCAGTAGAAGATTTTAGTGATTTTCCTTGTTTTACATTGGTTTTGTATTTTATGTTATTATAATTCAACAGTTCTGTGCTATGTATAGATGGCAAAAAAGACAAGCACTACAAAATTGTGTATAATGAAAAATAAATCGCCTTCACCACTAACTCCTGAACTTGTTTCCCTTCAGAGAAAAATTCCATTATTATCTTTTCACCATACTTTCAAAATTTTTGTATGTAAATTCATGCATATAAATAAATTAGATTGAATTCAAATGACAATGAAGAGAAGTTGTTAACCATAATTTGTAGGACTGTATTTTCACCATGTTCTTTAAACACTAGTTTTTTAAATAGGATTTCAAAGGCTCTTCCTAGGGCAATTTTTATCTCCTCATTTCTCAACTTATAAGTAAAAGAATTCTGTATAGTTGAACAAAGTTGGGGAGGAGAAAAAGGTTGACTAGAAAGGAGACACATAAGGGAATTTTTAGGGTGAAGAAAATGTTTTGTATGGTACAAAGTGGTAGATACTTGACTGGATGCATTTGTCAAATATCCATAGAATTATACCCAACAAAGAGTGAATTTTAATATATTAAAACTAATAAAAATTTAACCTTTTGTCAAGGGATAACAGTATAGGATGCATACTATGGCAAATGAATCTAATGACATTCTAAATCTGAATAACCACATGTGGGTGGGGGTGGGGTAGCTGACCAAAGTAACTTTGGAAAATGTTGTTTTTACTAGAAATTGTAAAGTCATAGACAAAATGGAACTATATGTAAATCTTGTAATCTAGTTGGTAAATTTGTTTCTTATGGGGTTATGAATTAACAATTCTGAAAATACTGTACATGTTTACTGCAATTGAACAAATAAATAGTTCTTGGATGGTAGGAGCCAGGTTTCCCACTCTGGGAGAAGGAAGTAACAGAGAAGCATGAAACAAAGACTAGAATGAACCCTATGGTACAGGAATAGAGTTGTTGGAAACATCAGAATGAACTCATGTTTAGGTTAATATATATACAGTGCTCTCTTCAATCCTCTATAGGAAAACTGTCCTCAAAATCATGTTTTCCACCTGTTTAGAGTTCATGAGTTATTTTTTCCTTCTACAGATTCTAATTTGGAAGCTCAGGAGAGCTTGAAAGAAAATTTCCTAACATCTCTAATTAGATACTAACATTGGGAGTCATGTATTTCATATTCTTCCTGTGATATCACAAGGGAGTCGTCTATGAGAACTTTGGATATGAGTTCTTATGAATACAGTTTTGGAAAGGCCTCTGCAAACTTAGAAATTAATTATAATAATAGAATATGGTGAGTTATGACAATGGAATCCTTTGGATCCCCAAGCATGTTATTAAAATATATTTATTGCAATAACATATGAAAATTAATTTTAGATCAGACACAGAAACATTCATAATGCAGTGTTTTATCTTGCAATATTATTAAAGAAAAATTATACTTCTTAATATTTTGAAAAGAATAACCAATTTCCCAAGAAATATGAGCCATCCAGATCTCAAATTTGCCAAAGGTGAAATTTCTTTTTTGATTTTAGGTTTCTCAATTGAATGTGCAGTGCATTCATTCTCTGGTGGATCTTGGATTCTCATGAGTGTGACTGAAGTTAATAAACATGTTTGTAATTAGAGCTACATGTGGATTTGAATTTATAAGGAATGGTGGAGCTTCAAGCATGAACCAGGGCCAGTACTGGCAAAAGAGACTTCATTGGTGAAAGTAGAACTCCTGGGATACCTACTAGAAGGTAAAAAATCAGAGAATTGCTGGATAGGATAAGACAGGATGGTAGATTATATTTAGTCCTATAGTTTTCAAATGGTGCTTTGAATAGGAATAGGAGTCTGTGGAGATGACTCCAGTTGTTGTCGAGTGACCTGGAAGGAAGATGTCTGGAAAAGTGGTAAGGTGATCTTCAATACCAGTTGGGGCAAACAAGAGCCTGACCAAAAATCTTAAAAGGAAGATCTGGATTGAGCTATCCATAGGGATCACCATCTGGTGGTCTAGTAGTCTACCTTCATATGTAGGGATCTGTGTATGTCCCAGAATGTCCTAAGAAGGCCCTGATCTCCTATGTGTACTGACTTGAGGCCCTGACCAAGCAAAAAAGTAAAGACAGATAAAGTTGTCACTTGCCTGAACATTGAAGGCATATACACTACAAACTTGCTGCAGCACAGTCACTCATCAAAGGATAGAAGGCATTGGTTCAAGGTATTTGAAGAAATTTTGACCAATCATCAACTAACTGAGCAGATAACCCCAGTGATTACAAGATGAAGGAAATGCAGAATTAGCTCAGAAGTGTCAGTAAGTAAACAAACAACAGCAGCAACAATAAACAAAGGTACTGGTGAGTGTGTGTGTGGAGGGGGCAGTTCTGATTTCAGAGTTTCCACACTGCATCATCCAAAATATTTAGTTTTCAACAAAAAATTTCAAGAGAAACAAGGAAACAGGAAACTATGGCCCATGTGCAAGGAAAAAATAGCAGTCAATAGAAACTTTTGTTGAGGGATCCTAGATATTATTGTTACCATACAAAGGCTTTAAGTTCCTTATTATTAATATGTTCAAAAAACTGAAAGAAAGTTTCTATAAAGAATAAAAGGAAAATATGAAAGCAATTGTATTAGTCAGCCAAAGGGATGCTGATGCAAAATACAAGAAATCGCTTGGCTTTTATAAAGGCTATTTATTTGGGGTAGTAGCTTATAGTTACCAGACCATAAAGCATAAGTTACTTCCCTCACCAGAGTCTGTTGCCATGTTTGGAGCAAAATAGTTGCTGACATCTGCCAGGAGTTCAGGCTTCCTGTGTTCCTCTCTTCCTCGGGGCTTGTTTCTCTCTGGGCTCAGCTGCTCTGCTCCTCTGTGTGCTTACTTCCTGGGTTTCAATTTCAAAACTCCCAACTCCTGTCCTTTGCCATGTCTTTTCTCTGTGAGTCCCCACCCACCAAGTGGGCAAGAATGCAACGTCTTACTAATGTGGCCCAATCAAAGCCTTAATCATTATTTAAAAAGTGAAACCTCTGAACCCAATATAATCTAATATGCCCAGAGGGACAGAGCAGTTTACAAACACAATCCAATATCTATTTTTGTAATTCATAAATAATGCCAAACTGCTACAGCAATGTATTACCAAATACAAAAAATTACTAAAGCAATAAATTTTCTTTTACAAAGAACCAAACAGAAATTTAGGAGTTCAAAATGATAGTAGCTGAAATGAAAATTGTACTCAATGAAGTCTCCAGCAGATTTGAGGTGGTAGAAGAAAGAAGCAGTTAACTTGAAAATATGAAAATATTATGTAGTCCACCTAAAGAACAGAGTGAGGAAAGGTTGAAGAACTCCTCAGAGATATTTGGAACCAATAAAGATTAAACGGGAGACCAAGAAATAGAGAAGGAAAAGAAAAGAGCAAAATATATCTGAGGAATTAATGGCCCAAAATGCCTACACTTTGAGTAAAAAGTCATTGGTATACAGATCAAAGAAGTTTAACCAAACCTAAGTTGGAAAAACACAAAGATATCTTCACCTATACAGATAATTGTCAACTGTTGAGAGCCAAATTAAACAGAGAAATTATTGAAAGCAGCAAGAGAAAATGGCTGATCCTATATAAATAGGGGGCATAATAAGATTAACAGCTGACTTCACTTCAGAAACAACCAGAAGGCTATGAGATGACATGTTTAATGTGCTGATAGAAAAAATATAATTCAACCAAGAATACTATATCCACCAAAATTATCTTTAAAAAATCATGGTGAAATAAAATTCCTGCCTGGTAAACAGTACTGAGATCCTTCATTGCTAGCAGATATACCTTAGAAGGAAGGTCTTCAAAGGAGAAATCACTACATATGATAATTCAATCACAGAAAGAAATGAAACTTATTGGAAGTCATAGATATTTTAGATGTCAGTACATATAAAAATTATAACATATATATACATGTTTGTGTGAGAGAATATATGTATATTTTATCCTCTTTATTTATTTAAGTGACATAAAATAGTATGCCTACACAAATTATGATAATATTGTATTTGGGGTTCATAGCATATATAGAAGCTATATATATATATACATATGATAACACAAATTAATGAGGAGAAAGGAGTAGAACTATTTTGGGGCAGAGTTGTGATTCTTTATTGATGTTATGTTAATATTAACCTAAAGTAGATTGTGTTAAGGTAAAATGAACATTGAAATCCCTAGAGTAAATCTATCTTTCTATCATTCTCTCTCCCTGTTCCTCATTATCTTTCTCTTTTTCTCTTTATCTATCACTGTCTCTATCTCTATCTCTATAACTATATGTGTATATTTTTGTGTATTATACATATATATGAATATATATGTGTGTGAATATATATTTCACAATACAGAAACTGAATTTTATATAGTCTTTAAAATATAAGTCAGAAAAACTGAAACAGGGAAATAAAATAAGGCGAGATATTGGGAGAACAATTAGCAAAAATACTGTCATTAATTCAACCATATGTCAATATTCACATTAAACATAAATGGACCCAATACTGTAATCAGAAGGCATAGATTTTCAGAATTAATTTGAAAGACAAAATCCAACTATTGGCTGTCTACAAGAAATGCGATCTAGATTCAAAAAGAAAAAAAAAGGTAAAGTAAAAGGAGGGAAAAAATAGTCCATGCAAACAATAAGCAAAAGAGAACTAGAGTGGCTACATTAAAGTCATAAAAATAGACTTTAAGACATGAAATGTTGCTAGAAACAAAGAGGAATATTTAATATTTAATAATTATAACATGACACATGTTGATATAACCATTATAAATTCATGAATAACTGACAAATGAGCCCAGAATTCTAAGAAGTATAAATAAAAACCAACAGATAAGCAAGGTCAAATACATGATTTAACATTTTTAACTGGGAGTTTTAATATACCACTCTTAAAAAATTGTTAGAAAAATTAAGATAAAATCAGCAAAGAGAGAGAATAATTGAACAGAATTATCAATCAGCTTGACCTAAATAAAATATCTATAGAACACTCCACCCAACAATTGTTTAGGAAATTATTTATCAACTTTGGCATTATTTCCATTTTACAGTGGATAATTCTTTGTGTGGACATGTCTTGTGCATTTTAGGATATTTAGCAGAATCCTTGGCCTCAAGCTTTAAGAGAGCAATATCATCCTCTCCCTGCATCTCCCCTCCCTCACCCTTTCTACCCTGCTATCAGGTCAGTCAAAATGTTTCCTGGAAAGGGGATTCCCACTTGACTTACAGTCATCTCTTGGCTTTTAATTTTGAATATATTTTTACCCCACTCTTAGAAACTTGAACTTGGTGCCAAAGCACCTGCACTTTTAATAATTCTTGGCCAGTACCTAGATGTATGTCCTTCAGATGAGATAATTTATATTTTATGTAGTCTTCTATTGAGATGTAAATTACTATCTTCTACATATAAATGTAATTTTAGGACAAAGATGCTTATAGAGAATACATAAAATGATTTCATTTTCCACTGTATAGTTCTTTATTGATCACCAACAAAGACCAAGGCAATATTCTAGCTTTATTCATAGGGAATAAAAAAATAAACATATCATGAAGAAAAGGATATTTTTAAAAATTCAAGTCATTTTCTTATTTTCATGAACACAGAAGAGTGGTTTCTCTTGATGGTAACTTTTTTCAGAGCCACTTTCACATCTTTGTTCCAGAGGCTGTAGATCAAGGGGTTCAACATAAGGATGATCACTGTACAGAAGACAGAGGCCATCTTGTCTGTGTCAAGGGAATGATCTGAGCTTGGCTGTAAGTACATAAAGATCAGAGTGCTATAGAAAATGGTAACGGCCATCATGTGGGAGCTACGTGTGGAGAAGGCTTTGCACCTGCCTTCAGCTGACCTCATCCTCAGAATGGCAGAAATAATGAACATGTAAGAAACAAAGACAATCAGAACTGAAGAAATGGATGTGATACCAGCACAGACCAAAATCCATAGCTGAGCAAGGTAGCCTGAGGAGAGGCATGTCATCGCAATACAAATGATTGATGATATTGGAGTGGCAATAAGAGAGGCAGAAGGTGAGAATGGTATGAAATAGTGCCATAAGGAAGCTATAGTTATAGGGGGCTACTACAAGCTGAATGCAAATTCTTGGGGGACATTGAGAGCATATACAGGAGGGAATTACAAATGGCCACATAGCGACAATATGCCATGGGAGGCAGCAGCAAGCACTCTGATACCATGAAAGTGAGGAAGCAGCCTAATTGAGTAGCACAGGCATTGAAGGAGATAACATTTTGTTTGTATAAGAAATTTCCAAGCATTTTGGGTGTAATGACAGAGGCATAACAGAAGTCAACAAAAGCCAGGTTGCTAAGAAAGAAGTACATAGACACGTTGAGTCTTGCATCTGTCCTAATGACTAGAATCAACCCCAGGTTGCCCACTACTGTGCAAACATAGATGAACAAGAAAACCACAAAGAGGGGCATATTCAGTTCCTGATCATCTGTGAGGCCCACGAGAATAAACTCGTTCACCTGTGTGCAGTTTACCTGAGCCATGTGTCTTTCTGGGATGTCTGGATAAGGAAAAAAAGAGGAGTGTTAAGCCCAGTTTACCATTTCTACAATTGGTCTTTTGTACCTTAAAATCTTATAAAGAGTTTTTGCTGCTAATGAGGGTTTTTTAGCAAACTGGGATCTGGGAATGGGAAAAAAATTTAGAAAGAATTATTTGTGAGAAGAAGTATTCTATCCCACAGGATCTATTATAGAAAAACCGTGAAATGGCCAACACTTCCTTAGTTTCAATTCAAAACTTTTGTATATTAAATTATGTAAATAAACCAAATAACTTGTTAAAAATGTTTGATACTTTCGTTTTGATTGAAGAAATGTTAACATTAATAACAGAGATGAAAACAAATCTGTGCTGCCATGGCTCTGCAGAGCTCTCATTTCTCCAGTGCAGACTTAAACTCCAAATTGCTCAATGCTGATAGGAATAGAGTTATGCATATTTCTATTTAATGTCAATCATTTATAACAGAGAGGCCATGATAGGTTGTTAATAAGCTTCAGACTTGTGTTAATAATGCAAATATTTAAAATGGGGGCCTTTATGAATGGAAGAATGAGAGATGCTCTATAGCTCTTTATCTCATTTTTTTCTCACTAATCCCTTTTGTAAACATAATTTCATTATTCCCATTTTACAGGTGAGGAAGAGGACCCTGAAGCAGAAATACCTGAAACAAAATCAGAAAGCTCTTGTGAACTAAAGCTGGGTTTCACACTATCTCTTTCTGACTCAGGAGCCCACAATCCTTATCAAAATGCTCTCAATATTCTCTATTTCTTCTGTTTGACACCTAAATCATTTCCAGGTGTCACTTGATATAATGATACACAAATGTTTTTCTTTCTAAAGAATGAATTTATATGATCCAAGGAAAGGAATTCTCAAATAATTTTAAAATATACTGCAAATTAAAATAAAATTGATATCTGCTTTCCAAGAGCTTTGCATCAATTAATAAGTTTCTTTCAAGTTCTTCAACTTTTATTAAAGAAACACAGGTTTAAATCATTTTTGTTTTGTTAAATTGGATATCTTTCTATGTTTTTCTTATGTGTTTAGACTGATTTAAATATTTGAATTATTGAATATACAAATCAAACTAGGTTTCTAGAGATTACTATTCCAATGTCAAATGTCATATCTCTTTCCTCTTCCTCCTTTCATCTTCTTCCTTCCCTCTCTCTCTCTCTTTCTCTCCTTGAAAATTGAAAGCAAAGATTTCTTAAAAAAAAAAAACAAACAACCTCATACAAATTGTTTTATACATTCTGAAACCTACACTGGGGATAAATATATAAATGAAATGCATGTATATTTCATCATATTTAATTTTTTTAGAAATTGTTAATAGCTCTTGAGTACTTACAACTCTTGCTTAATTTATAAAACATATTAATATTAGAGATGTTTTGTTTGTTTCAATGTGTATGCATGAATGTAGTAACTTTCAAAGTATAATAATTCCCCTTAATTTTGTTCAAAATAAATAGTTACAATCCTATCTGAAATAATAATTCACATGGTGTTTAAAGAACTAATGATAGAAACATGGAAACTGAGGGAAATAAGGATCTAGAAGGCTATAAGTCCCAAATCTCTAATTAGCAAGTAGAAAAATTGAAAGTCAATTTTGAGGAAAAAAAGGAACAATGAAAGAAAACATGGAAAAAATAATGTTTTTGTTAAAAGGGCTTCTCTTCTCTATATTCAAAGATTTTAGTCATGAAAAGCTGAAAGAAACGCTTATTTCAAGATAACATAGTACTAATAAATATATCCAGAATGACAGCATTTACTGGCATGCATTCATCGTGTTTATTCCTTTTGTTTCCACTGTAATCTCTTATATTCTATTAAATACAAAGAATGTTGTTCAAGATCTTATAAAATAAATTCATATTATGCTTGTAATTATAGACATAGAATCAAAAACTCTACTCTAGACCACCACACAATACCATTACTATTAACACAAGGATATAACCTACTTACTTATAAACATCTCCTAGCAGCATCTCCCACTCTGATCTGTACCCACAATTTGCACATTCTATATTTAAAATATCTCTGGATTATATTTAAATGTTACTTCCTTAGTAATTCATTGATTCACTCATTCCTTCACTCAATAATACATATTGATTCATTATTAATTTCCAGGCCCTTCTTGCAGGCTGAAGGCAAAACAACGAAAGAACACATAGTAGACTAGACTGGAAAGAAAGAAAGCTTTGTTTAACTTTTCTCTATTTTTCTGTTCTCTTTTCCCATCTATTGTTTCTCTCCTCATCCAAAACCATATATTTTGTGCATGCAAATCATTTTAATTCATATTGAAAGTAGAAAAAAAAAAAAAAAAAAAAAAAGAAAGTAGAGCAAAAATTACATCTGAAAGCATACATGACTTTTCCCTAACCAGTCCCTGAATATGTTTATAATCTCAATTCCAGTAAACTCTTCCTAATCCTCAAAGGTCACCCATTGTCCAATTTATATGATTAATATCTATTAATCAATTACAATATGCTTTTCATGCATCTCTTCTTTGGTCTTTGATATTCCTACTACCCTTCTATACAAAAAAAGGGAGTTAAAGGGAAAACTATCCTTTAATACCTGTTGAAATATCACTTCTATGAAGACCTACTTGACTTTTCCTTCTCATGCTGAATTGCCATTTTTCATCTTTGGGTTCTAGAAACACTTTAGACATCTCTTTTCTAATTCTTCTCATATTTATGGTAACCATTTGTTTCCATATCATTTCTCCTAATAGACTGTATTCTCTCTATGGGTGAAAGCCAAGTTGTTTTCTTTCATTTTCTAATGTAATATTTTCTAGATACAGGTATGGGGAATTAAAGATTAATTTTGTAATGATGTTTTTTTTAGATTTTCCCTTTATTCTCAACATCATATTCCTCCGTCTCATATCTCATCCCTAACAAAGGTATAGTACAGAGTATCATGAATAAACCTGTAATAAAGATCATGTCTAGCACACAAAACCTGGCTACTTAATATAACTAATATAGTGTAGTAAATTAAGGTTGTCCCCTTTTAACATCAAACTAGAGTAATATAACTCTTTTTTAACTTTTATATTCTAAAATATAACACATAATTCTTTTTTTAGTGGCTTTATGAGTTTCCAAACCTAATTAGGAATTTTAAATTTCAGAGAAATGGAAACATTCCAAATTTCTATATGATCTCCTTGCTAACTGAAACACTTATTATGTCTGTGCCTTCCGCAATTAAAGCCATCCACCTAGAATTCTGATATAAAATAAAGGCATCAAGAACTAATGGCAGAGTACGAACTAAAGGCTTTGTCACAATGTTAGTTTAACTAACCAAAGACAATCTTTTTTCTTCTCCATATATTAAGGAGATTAGAAGATAATCCTTTATATGTCTTATCAATTAATAGAGAGCATTTTATTAGTTAAGGGTTACTTTTACTCTTCTCTTCTTACTGATAGTTATCCAACAAATTAAGACATTCCAGTGAAAGACAGGACTTAGAAAGGATTTTATTAATTTCATACTCCTATTACAAGGTGGTTAAAATGACACTGCTGAGCCGTTTGTTGGTCTCAGTAGAACAGTTTCCAAACAGTAATGGCACTCTATGGCCACAAAAACTATCAGTGTTCGTGACTTGCCTGGGCTCACTTAACTGGTTTATCAAAGATTAAGACTCTATAATGAGGGTTTTATGTACCATCATTTGAAATTGTTTTGTTTTTTCAATGCAAACTCATCATCTAAAATTCTCTGCGGGGATCACCCCATTCTACCATTCTGTAATTTCTAAAATATATTTCTAAAATATGTCAATCATATTCTAGTCTCAAGTTCTGTGCTCTGATCTCTTTTATTTTTTTTTTATTTTTTAAAGATTTTATTTATTTATTCATTTATCCCCCCCTTGCTGCTTGTGCTCGCTGGGTCAGCTAACCACGCCGAGCGGGCAGGCTTGCCTTCACCAGGAGGCCCCGGGAACCGAACCCGGGGCCTCCCATATGGTAAACGGGAGCCCTACTGATTGAGCCACAGCCGCTTCCCTCTCTGATCTCTTAAATTGTCACAAGGCTTTCTCACTATCTGATAATACTTTGTATACTTGCTTTTTTATTATCAAGCTTCCCACTAAAATAGAAGCTTCAGGTAGGAAGGAACTGCTTTGTTCACCATTATATTCTTGTAACCTAGAACACAATCTTGCAAAAATTAAGTACACAATATATTTTTAAAGAGTACAATATGTAAATTTCCATGGAGGCTATGACCATTTTATTGAAAAGGATATTGTTTTGTTTTGTCATTTTATCTGACTGAGTAGAAAAATTAAATATACATCAGAAGTCAATGTTCATTGTCAAATTTGATATTTGATGAGGCTTTTGAAACTATCATTCCTTGAAATTTTAGGAATTCCCTTAAGTAGATGAAGTTTGATGGTTTTATTTAATTTTACCAAGAGAAACCTACAATTTTATTAATTATTATTATTATTACAGTAATAACAACAACCATTTAATAAGTATATCATGCATCAAACATTATGTTGCCTGCTTTATATGAAACTGAAGCATTGGGTTCTTATTCATAAAAATGTAAAATTATCAGAAGTTTTAACAAAGCATGGTGTTTCAGGGACTGTAATACAGATATGATTCCTGTAAGAACAATCAAACAATAAATACATAATTTAACAGAAATGTCTATTCATATATTTGCAGTACGAGTTGCCAGAATTTGAAGAAGGACTTACTAATGTATTGAATGTAGCCAGCATTCTGCAAACCACAGAGTTCTCCTTAATGTTTGTGAATAGAGTCCAGTGCTCTCTCCACTCCTCTAATGGAGAATTTGTATTTCCTCAACATTGCTGTTGTTACTTTGACTTGTGTAGGTGGAGTTTATGAGTTTTCTGGACTTTTGTTAATCCTCATTTGAAAGCCTTGGAGAGTATGAAATAAGTATGTTTTGAAACTTGAGAAGATTCCACCGGGAAACTCTTATTAATCTCACATTCCCTCCTGTGTTGTGACAGGCTATGTGAGAAATTTGAGTTTGAGCCTATCGGAACAAAGTAAATATGTTACATATTTTACAGACTTCTTCATTTTTAGGGAAAAATTATGATACAATCGATATGGAATTCCTGGAATCTAACTTTGTCAGTGAAATCAATGTCATTTCAATAAATTAAGAAATAATATCTTAGATTAGACACACAAAATAACTGTTACAATTTAATTTTTAACTAGAAAAATCATTAAAGATAAAATATGCATTTTCAAAATTTTAAGAAGAAAAACTTTATTGGCAAAGCAGACTTTCTGGATACTTCTTAGTTGTTTGAGAAGTAGTAAACTGGATTAGACCGTAGAATATTTTGTCATAAAATTTCCAGACAATGCTTGAGTAGAGATGTGTGAAAAAAATTTTCCTTACAGTACAATTCCAAATAATAAACATAGAAGGAATAATGAGGGAAATAGAAATAATAGCAATAGAACTGCAAAATAAAAATAGCTTCAGACCACATCCACTGTCCAATGCTAAAATTAGAGGGCAAAAATTTAAGAGATCATTTGAGACTACCATCATTGATTGTGAAGGCCACTTTTTTCATATATTATACCATATAAATATGTGTATTTTTCTAGATCTTATGCAATTTTATTTTGTTTATAATTAAAATCAACCCAATTTTTGTATAAATACTCGAGAAGTATAGTGAAGCCAGCTCACCTCATCTCTTGAGATCCAATTATGCTCACCTTTTCCCAACTATACATTCAGAGACATTTCATTGTGTACTTAAAATTGGCTATGCTGGGAATGTTTATACTATGGAAATCAGCAAATGCTTCAGATCAGGGCTTAATATTTTATTTTTCAAGAAGTTGGCTGTTAAACAGTTAACACACAACTGATTCCTCTACCTCTTCAACATTTTTATATATTATTATATATAATATTTTCAATATGTTTTACTGCTGTAATAACAAATATCCCTCATTGTGACATCTTTCCAGGAGCTAATAAAATGATAAATTTATTAAAAATATCTCTGCCATTAGATACAACAATACTAATGTTGTGGACTTAAGGAGATATTACAATTATGAAAATAAATGCATTTATCTATTTTTAAATTTGCCAAAAGGGGCTGCTACCTAAATATATTCTAAGAGTTGTCTCTTTAACTAAGTAATTGCATGTCTTAACAGAAAAATAACACCTGGCTCTTAAAGAGCAAAACATGCTTACATTTATTGACATTAAAACAGTATAATATATTTAGTTAAAAAGAGAAGTTATGATAAATGAAAGAGTAGAAGTGACTGTACATACAGGAGACACAATATACTTAAAATAATGTTACTAGAGGCAAAGTGGTATGTTTAATAATGATAAAAGAGTCAATTCATTGAAATAATATAACAGCTACAAATTCACAAATACATACGCAGCTGTTGATGGAGCCCCAAAATACATGAAGCAAAAAGGTGAAAAATTGAAGAAAGAAATGTACAATTTAGGAATAATAGTTGGAGACTTTAATATCTTCTCTCATTAGTACATAGAACAACGAGAATTCACCCAGAATACAGAGTACAGAATTTAGAAAGGGTGAAGTAAAACTGTTTTTGTTCACTGTCTCTTGATACTCCATACAGACAATTCTAAGGAATATTAAATGTGTTAACACCAATGAGTTTAACATGGTTCAGGGGGAAAATATCAATAAGCAAAATTTATATCTATTTCTCCATATCAGAAGCTAATAATCAGAAAATGAAATTAAGAAAACAGTTAAATTGACAATGACATCCAAAATAATAAAATAATTAGAAATAGAGTTAACAAAAATGTGCAAAACTTATACATTAGATACTACTTTAACCTTTCTGAGAGAAATTAATTCCCTAAATAAATGGGGATATGTAATGTATATGGATTAAGAGACTCAAAATTTTTGAGAGGGCAATTCACCTCAAATTGATCTATAGATTCAGCACAATCACTTTTAATATCACAGCAGTCTTATTGTAGCTACTGCACAAAAATTCTTTGGAAATGCAGAACCAGAATAGGTATTATAATTTTTAAATGAAAGAGTTAGAGAACTTACACAACCTGATTTCAAAACTTACTATTAATGTAACTGAAACAGTGTCATTGTCATAAATATAGACACAGAACAAGGGAAAAGACTTAAGATTGAAGAATTAATCCCATTAGATTTTTTTTGACAATTTTTTATGACAAAGATACCAAGGTGATTCAGTAAGGAATTTTTGGCCTTACCCAAAATTTGGTATGATTTTCCTTATTCCTAAATAATATAGGTTGCAATATGACCTTGAAAAACTTTGGTAACTTATATTATCTGGTGCAATATTTATTTCTACTGAAGTAAAGAAGTGTACAGATAAGAAAAACAAGTGTTTTTCTTCTCTTCCTTGAAGCTATTGAGCATCTACTTCACTTCTTTGATGCAATTGAGCACCCACTTCCCACATAGAAGATACTTGGTTAAGTCTCCTGTGATTCCTAAAAACAAAACAAAATAAAACAAAAAACAAACAGCAAGCAAACAAACAAACAAAAAAGCAGTTCAGAGGAACCAATGTGGCTCTGTGGTTGAGCAACGGCTTCCCCATACGAGGTGTGGGGTTCAATCCCCGGCCCCAGTACTCAAACCTCAAAAAAAATTTAATCTGATCAAATATTTCTACATTCTGATGTCATAATAAGTCAGACAGAATATTAAGCAAGTATTCTTGCATCTATCTTCACAGCTGAATATTAAGATGTTAAGTGGGAATTTTGCATCGATTAGTTGAGACTCTCTTTAAAGCATCTTTTCCTTCTTTGTTCCTCAGGCTGTAGATCAATGGATTCAACACATGGATAACCAAGGTGTAAAACACAGAGGTCATTTTGTCAATATTAAAAGTATGGTTGGATTTGGTTTGCAGTTAAATAAACAATAAGGTACCCTAAAACACAAACACCACTGTCAGAAGGGAACTACAGATGGAGAGGGCTTTGTAACTCCCCTCATCTGAGTTCATTCTGACGATGGCCACAAGAATAAACAGATAAGATACAAGAACAATTAACAAGGAAGAGAGCAAATTACAGCCTGAAGAGATCAAAAGGATCAGATCTAATTAATGTGTGTCAGAACAGAGTATGGATATAAGAGTGAGGCAATCAAAATAAAAGTAACTGGTGATGTTAGAGCCACAAAAGGACAATGTAAATAACTTAATTGTGAGAAATAGGGATACAAATGTGCTGTAGAGATATGGAATAAGTACCAACACCCAACATACTTTCTCTGACATGATGACCACATAGAGAAGAGGTTTGCAGATTGCCACATAGTGATCATAGGCCATTGCTGAAAGAATAATCAGTTCGCAGATGATGAAAATTTCAAAGGTTGCTAGCTGAGTGGCACAGCAATTATAAGAAATTGTATTTTTTTTTGCAACAAAGTTTACCATCATTTTCGGACCAACAACAGTGGAATATCCAAGATCAGTAATGGACAAATGTCTAAGGAAAAAGTAAATGGGCGTGTGGAGCTTGGAATTCAAATGGGTCAAAATAATCATGCCCAGATTGGCCTATCACTATGACCAAGTATATGACAAGAAATGTTGCAAAGAGAGGGGCCTGCAGCTCAGGGTGGTCTATGATACCCATGAGAATAAATTCAGTCACTTTGGTCACTGCAGTATGGTTGTGTTTTTCCATATGGATCATCTTGGGAACCTGTGCAAGGCATAAAATCAGTACTTGTACTTAGCATGCTGTCTCTGAAAGAACACAGAACATAATGTACAAGCTCTCGGGGAAATTTTCTCTATCTCAAATTCTAAATAGAGATTCCTCCAGCCATCAGGCTGACACTACACACATCAACACTCAATTCATTGAAACTTTGGTCAAGTATGTCTTAGAAGGGAAAATGATTTTGATGTGGATGTTTTGATGCCTCTACGATGATTTAGTTCTATTCAGCCCAAGTCCTTCTAAATATGTCAATAGGGATACCTATCATATTTCAACTTTTAAAAATTTCAAGTAATTTGTAAAACAGACATAAAGGGACTTTACAAACTATTGGTGTAGTGAGGAATGAGGCGGTGTTTAGGAAACCTCCGACCATTAAACATGGGTTTTCATAATTCTCACTATGAATTCATTTTTAAGCAATGCAAAATCTAATGCTATAATATGCTAATTTTAGAGTTTTGTTACTAATGTCATAGTCTGCCTTTGTCACATCTTCCTGGTGTTTCTGCAGATTGATAATTTCTTCACAGTGGTCCTGCAATCATAGATATCTCTTGTCCACACAAAGGACCTGACCTTTCGGATTATACTTGAATCTTAATGGAGATTTATATAAAGAGGATGAGCTGAAAGAAGAATGCAAATTAATGGATGCCACTCATTGAGGTCACATTATGTGTGAGGCACATTTTAAAACACTTTTCATTAACTCATGTGATCCACACAATAGGAACTGGGTAGTGTTTCTATCTTCATTTGAAAGTAGGGAAATTAAGGCACAGACAGTTAAATAGCTTAACCTAGATGACTCAGCTAATAAGTGGTGGAGTCACAATTCAAATACAAGAGTTTTGCCTTGAAAACAGGTTTTTATAAACCTGACATGCTGCCTCTCCATTAAAGGTGGGCTGACTAGACAGGAAATAAAAGAGCGGGAAAAGAAGGACACCAGGGAAATAAGGTAGACCAAGATCACTTTTTAAATGGGTGACTGAAGCAAGCTCATTTGAAAAAAAGTTATTGTAAGCAAAACACAGCACAGATTATCAGGAACTGTATAACAAGTCTATACTGATTATTAATTATTTTGATGAAAGGAAAGTATATTGCAAAGGAAGAAGCAGTTTTGCAGAGCATAAGCCCTTCAAGAAATTCAAGGATATCTGAGGATGGTGGGTTTAAGCTGCATTCCTGAGGAAATTCCCAGACCAATGTTTTATACTCACCTTAATGAGTATCACACTTGTTTTCCTTTAGTTTTAATCCTTATTGTTGCACAAAGGATTTAAGTGTTTTTCCAGCTCCTTTAGACTCATTTTCTTAATGTTTTGCTTTGAATCAAGGATAAACACATTGCACATAATTACCTCAAGAAAGAGTGCCTTAGATATCCGTTTCTTATTATCTGAAAATCCCGTTAGGAAAAAGTCAAAAGTATTTTGTACCTGTGTTTAACTGAATAATAAATTACACAGTATCACCAAACACTGGACATCAGAAATACACTTCCATTTGTAACTCAGTTTTACAACATCATAAACAGAGTAGTTAAACTACAGACAAACCCTCTTTTCCTCTCTCTCTCTCTCTCTCTCTCTCTCACACACACACACACACACATACACACACACAAAAGCAATCCATGAGAAAATTAAAGAATGACTTCCCCAAAAGAGATTATGCAACATTTGATATGTTATTTCCATAAAAAAAAAAAAGATACATTTTTCTGGATATAGAATTGTAACTTGACATAAGACAATATCTTGTGATTCATATTGCTTCTGTCAAGAAATTTGTGGTCATTCTTTTTTTGTCCCTCTGTATTTAATGTGTCTTTTATCTCTGGATGCTTTTAAGGATTTCTTTTTTGCATTGGTTTTTAGAAATTTGATTGTAATGTGCCCTGGCATTATTTTATTTTTTTCTGTTTATCCCACTTGGATTTCTTTGAGCTCTTATATCTCTGGGAGTTTAGTTGTTCTGTTTTATAAATTTGGCAAAATTCTAGCCAAGCGTGTTTTTTTTCTGCCACACATATTCTACTACTTTCCCCTGGGCCTATAGTTAAATGCATGTTAGATAGTGTATTATTGTTTAACAGAACACTGAGACTAAGCTCTTGTATTTACTTCAGTAATTTGTTTTCATTCTGACTTCTTTTGGATAATCTCTAGTGTGATATGTTCAATTTACTTGTCTTTTCTTTTTCAGTGAATAATATCTTGTTGCTCTCTTTTGACAATTTTTATATTCATATCTGATATTGTGTTTTCATCTCTAAAGTTCATTTTGGTTAACTTTTTAATCTTTTCTTAATTTCCTCATTATGTTCTTGTTTTCTGTTGAATCACTGAACATATTGTAATAGTTGTTTAAAGTTCTTATCTGCTAATTGTCTTAACAGTTCTTTCAAGATCATTGTCAATTGACTGATATATCTAGTGGATAACATGACATGTTTCTACTTCCTCATGAGTAGTATTTTGGATTAGATGCTAATCATTGTGAATTTTATGTTAACGCATGTTATATTTTGTTGTGCGTATAAGATAATGTTAAATTTTTAACCAGGGATCTCATCGCTCCTTTTGAAGCTTGTTTTTTAGCTAGATGAGTAGATGTTAAGAGTTCCAAAAGGCCAGAGAGTATAGGCCTTATTGAAGATCTCTATTGAACACCCTGGTCTTCAACAAGGCCTAGACTCTCTGGCTCCTGGGAACTCTAACTTATCCTGTCCTCCCTGATCTCTGTGATTTGTTCAGCTGATGCACTTCTGGTCCTTCTTTCCACAGCCTGGTAGAGTTTGACTGCCAGCATGCTCGACATAGCCACAAACTGAAGGAGATCTATTTTAGATTTGTGGGGCTTATTCTCCGAATAGTTCCTTCCTCAACAGAACACTGTCCTATAACAGCTTTCAACTGCCACAGCTTCCACTGAATCATCCCCTCTTTTCAAAAAGCCCATATTCATTGCTTTGAATTGACCTGGAATCCAGAAAGACCTTAGGCCCTGTGCCAGAATATGCTGGTACTCATTTTTCTTTTCCTGTCTCTTTGAAAGCACAGCTTTCATCCTGTTGTCCAATGTCTGAAAACCTTTTTTTTTTAGGAGGTACCAGGGATTGAACCTAGGACCTTGTACATGGAAAGCAGGCACTCAACCCCTGAGCTACTTCCATTCACCTGAAAATTTCTGTTTCCTAGGCTTTGTGCAATTTTTCTAATTGTTTACAACAGAGGTTGATTCTGACCCCAATACTATGTAATGGAAAGCAGCATAAATATGATAGCATTTTGATTAGAAATCTTTATATGCCTATCTAATTTTAGATATGAAGAGAAACTTTTGAAAAAAGTCAGCAGCCTTTTGGTGCACTCTAAGAGACTTGCATATTGCGATTGATGACTGGAAAATATTACTCTAAACTGTTGGACCTTATGCTGTGTAAGGATGGGGAAAATCCAGAGCAGGGGAGATATAATATGTTTTCAGTGTAATATATTATATTTTCTCAACACCTATAAATATAAAAATAAATTTATAAAATTTCTAAAATAATAGTTTTGCCATAAGTTTTTGTTGAAATAAGTGAATGGCCTGAGTTTCCTATCTAAGCTGAACCAATTAAATTTGAAAGCTAAATATTATAGAGGACAAAAGAAATCTCTTTAGGATGTTTGGAAATTAGGTCAGAGAATAATTCATATCCACATGAAGAAATACAGAACATGGGTAAATATGGACATGTAGGGAATATAAAAGACTGCATACATATATATTTCTATTTTTTCCATTAATTGATTTTAAATAAATTGTACCAAACAATAAATACAAAGCTGCTTTACTGACATGTAACATATAGAGTTGCAATACATATGATCATAATAGCATGACAATGAATCAATGTTGAAGCAAAGTTTCTAATTTTACTGGAATTAGTTTTATATTAACTGCTTTAATTTAAGATGCATATTGTAATGCTCAAGGCAACACTTAAGAATATAATTCAATATTATAATAAGAAAATAAAAAAAAATTAAAATAGTATATTAGTTGTCCTTGGTGGGTACAGTGAATGGGAGAGTAGGTGTTACAACTGCGTTGAGATTCAGGATACTGCTGGCACATGGACAGCCCAAAGATTTAAGTCTCTTGGACATACACTGACCAACTTTAGTACTAATTATAAGTTCAAATAGAAGGCCAGAAGAGCCATGTGTTGGGAAACCACAATTGAGTCCAACTGTGCACACTGAGGAGCATAAATACCAAAGTAGGGCCTATTGGCAAGGGACCAAAATCCTGAGCTATCTACTCTGACTATAGGGTCTGGATGTTTCCAGAGCCCTCAGGAGCCCCTCTGTTTGGTATAGTATCTACTGTGGCTGTCAATGAGGTTCTGCTGAGACGTGCATAAGTGTTACCTCGGGAATGACCTCCCAACTCACTTTGAAGTCTCTTAGCCATGTAAACTTATTTGTCTTTACCTTTCCCCCATTTTGGTCAAGGTCTTTTTTTTCTTTTTTTCAGTTGCATTTCTTGTTGGTACTTGGTAGCAATCCCTCAGTGCCAGGGAGGCTCATCCCTGAGAGTCATGTCTCACGCTGATGAGAACTTATTGTGCTTGTATACTGAGTTTAGCTTAGAGATAGGCCACGTTTGAGCAACAATTAGGCTCCCAGTACATAAGTCTTAGGCATCCTACAACACTAGGCTAAGTTTCAATTTCAAGAGCAATGGCTCATAAGCTTAGTCATCAGTATCAAAGGCCCATCAATGGACCATCATCCTCTTTTGCTAGTCATTGCCCCTATACTTGGGGGATTCTTGCTGTTCAATTAGAGAATGTGGCAGAGCTCCCCAGGATGGGAATTTGATATTCTTTTGGTTATTGTGTGAATCTCCACCCACTGTGGCAATGCCCAATGAACATTTGAACACATTTATATGCCTTATATATATGCCCAGGTGAACCTCCTCCCATGTATCCCCCATCAATGACACCCCAAATGGCCATCTCCTGCTACAGTTGTAACCCTTCTGTGATCCAAAACTTCATCAAAAATGAAGTCAATAAAGTAGCCAAATACATTTAATAAGAAAATGAAATAATAATGATAGTTTTAAACATTAGAAATAAAATACAGAAATTAAAAAAAAATAAAGTAAAATAGAAATATAGGGATATTAAAAATAATGAAATATATTAAAAAGTTTTTTTTGACATTTTGCTTTTCATCATTTTAAGAACAGTTGAACTGTATGTACAGTGACATTTTCTCCATTTATTCCCCATGGACAACGGTTTACATTACGGTTTAAATTTTGAACCATACACTTGTATAACTTTTTACATGATATCTAACATGGTCTGTTTGATCTACATGATTGCAAGATCATGTAGAATACTTCCATGACCCCCAAAATATCCCCTGTTCCATCTATTCTATTCCTCCCTCCCTCTCCTCTTGGGGCCCATGGTGACTGCTAGGCTTCACTCCTTGAAGGACAAGATTCATAGTTACTTGCAACAAAACTGAGGGCTTGACACCCTGGTCTGTCCTCACTTATGAGGCACCACCCATGCTCTTGAGAGACTCCGGCTCTTCTGTTTCAGAACATATACCAAGGAATAAGAGTGTCTACAATTGCAAGTGAGTCCCATCCATTGGCCATATGGGATCGGAGCCTCCCCTCAATTAAAGGTGAAGTAGGCATCACCATCCCAGAATCCTCAGGATTGGGGAATGAACTATGGAATAAAGTAGACTTACTAGTATTCTACTATTCACTTATTGTGATTCTAGCAATGGAAGAACTTTATATCACTGATGTGGAGGCAGTGGCCACTGGAGGTTCTGAAGATAGAGAGAGGGAAAACAGGTATAATATGGGGGCATTTTTGGGACTTGGGAATTGTCTTGAATGACCTTATGGTGACAGATACAGGCCATTATACATCTTGCCATAACCTACAAAATTGAGTAGAAGAGAGTGTAAACAAAAATGCAAACTATAATCCATGCTTAGTGGCAAAGCTCTAAAGTGTGTTTATCAATTGCAATGAATGTACCACACTAGCGAAGGATGTTGCTAATGTGGGAAAATGTGGGAGGTGTGGGGAGCAGGGCATATGAGAATCCCCTATATAGTCTCTGTAACATTTATATAATCTAAGTATTTTTTAAAA
Organism: Tolypeutes matacus; assembly: GCA_026826555.1. Taxonomy (NCBI): domain Eukaryota; kingdom Metazoa; phylum Chordata; class Mammalia; order Cingulata; family Chlamyphoridae; genus Tolypeutes; species Tolypeutes matacus. The sequence continues at coordinate 19,476 of JAKSZT010054210.1, read as the reverse complement.
AATAAAAAAATGAAGGGAAAAAAAATTAAAAATTACTAGAATAGAGAGATAGTGAGACTCCCTTAGCAACAAGGGTGAGTGATAGAAGGACAGTCCTTTACCTTGCTGAAGTTAAGCCTCTATGTTTGTGACCAGACAATTTTATTAAGGCAAGGCAGGGGGTAGAGAGAGGAGTAGGAAGAGGATAATGCTCCCATCCCTTTTAATTATTTCACCTAGGGAAGAATCTATCATCCCAACATATATCTAGTTATACTTTTCTTTTACCTTAAAGGCGCTTACATGGGAAACATATAAAGCAAATGACCATGATCACTGTGGCAGTTTGATATTATTTATGAATTCCAAAAAGAGATATTTGATTATGTTTGTAAACTGGTCTGTTCCTCTGGGCATGATAACCTTTTGATTGTATTAGATTCAGCTGAGATGTCTGATTAAATTATGTTAAGATTAGGGCTTTGATTCAACCACATCATTAGAGTTCAACTCAGCATTGAGTCCCATCCTCCTTGGTGGGTTGATAAAACAGACTTTTTCATGGAAGTAGACACGTAGAGAAGAAGAACATAGAGGAAGACAGCTCATTAGACAAGGCAGAGACCCCCAGGAAGAGAGATGAGCCTGATAATGTATAGCTGACCTTGTGAAGAGAACAGAGCAGCTGAGCCTGGAAAGAAACAAGTGCCTGGGAGAGAGATGAGACTTATGCCAGCCTACAGCTGAGATCGGAAGAAGCTGGGACCACAGAGCCTTAAGAGGAAGACATTGCAGACATCACCCACCATCTTGCTTCAACATGTGGCCAATGACTTTGGGTGAGAAATACCTCTTATGGTACCTTGAGTTGGACTCTTTAGAGCCATGTAATTGTAAGCTTTTACCCTAAATAAATACCCTTTCAAAAAGCCAAAAAAAAAAAAAAAAAAGGTATATTAAGTTAGATGTATTTTAGATTAAAGAAGATATCAGAGAGGCAATATAAAACTAAAACACATGAGACATATAGAAAACAAATAACAACGTGAAATATATTAATCTAATCATATTATAATTAAGTGTAGTAGGAATAAAAATTCAGAGATTAACAGACTAGATAAACAAACTAAATCCAACTATATGTTGCCTATGAGAGATACACTTTAGATTCAGAGATGTCACCCACCATCTCGCATCAACAAGTGGCAACAGACTTTGGGTGAGAAAATCCCTCTTATGGTACCTTGAGTCCGACTCTTTAGGGCCTTGTAACTGTAAGCTTTTACCCTAAATAAAAACCATTTATAAAAACCAACAAATTTCTGGTACATTGCATCAGCACCCCATTGGCTGACTAATACAACTATATATTACAAAATCTTGCTGAGAGAAATTAGAGTTCTGTATAAAGACATAAGTCATATACATGAATTAAGAGACTCAAAATGTTTAAGATGGTAATTCTCCACAAAAATTTTTAAATATGTATTTTATTTATTTCCCCCCCATCCCCATTGTTTGCACTCACTGTCTGCTCTCTGTGTCTGCTCATCTTCTTTTTAGGAGCACTGGGAACTGAACCTGGGACCTCCCATGTGGAAGTGATGAGCTCAATCACTTGAGCCACCTTTGCTCCCTGCTTGTTGTGTCTCTCATTATGTTTCATTGTTGTGTCTCCTCATTGTGTCATCTCCTTGTGTCATCTTGTATTAGCTAACCATGCCAGCCCATCATGCCAGCTCACTGTCTTGCTTGTTTTCTTTAGGAAGCACTGGGAACAAAACCTGGGACATCCAATGTGGTACGCAGGAACCCAACTGCTTGAGCCACATCCACTTTCCAATTATCCACAAATTGACCTATAGATTCAGTGCAATCACTTTCAAAATCCTAGCAGGCTTTTTTGTCTGTGTTGTTAAAGGGGTTTTAAAATTCATTTGGAAATGTATCAGAACTAAAATAGCCATAATAATTTTTTAAACAATTTATTGAAGTATATCATTCATACATGAATATGCATTAACAATAAGTGTTCAGTAAACATTGTGAACTCACAAACCAAACATGCATAACATCATACAGGGTTCCCACATATCACCCCACCACAAATACTTTGCATTGTTGTAAAACACTTGTTAACAAATTATGAAAGAGTGTTGTCAAAGTTTTACTACCAACTATAGTCTGTATCTTACTCCCCTATACTTTTTTAAAAGGATTTATTTATTTATTTATTTATTTATTTTTATCCATTTTTTACCCCCCTCCCCATTTTTGCTGTTTTTGTGTCCATTTGCTGGGCAACTCTCTGTGTCCATTTCCTGCCCTCTCGTCGTCACATTCTTCTCTTCCTGTCTTCACTGGGATTTGATCCTCGGAACCTCTGATGTGGGAGAGAGGCATCCTACTGCCTGTGCCACCTTAGTTCCTGGTTTTTTGGTGTATCTCATCTTGGCTCTCCCTTCTGTCACTCTCCTGTTACATCATCATCTTGCTGCATGGCTCATGGGGCCTGATGGTGCACCCATGCATGGGGCCTGGAGATCTCACACACCTTCTATGTCTTTCTTTTTTTAAATATATTTTTACTGGGAGGTCCTGGTGATCGAACCCAGTTCCCTCCATATGGGAGACGGATGCTCAACCATTTGAGCCACATCCGTACCCCTGCCATATCTCTTAAGGTTGACCAAAAATACCTAGAGCTACAGTCTTTTCCCATACAGGATGATCATATAATAAATCAGGCTTAGTTTATCACCAACATTCTGAAAACCAGACCTAGGGAGAAAAACTAGGTGTGGGGACACATGCATGGTTTCTAATATAGTGAATGTTTAGCCTAACCTGATTAACACAAAATCAGGACAGCAAAAATATTCACAGCATAACAATTTTTTAAGTGAAGAAAAAAGTGGCAGAACATACACAATCTGACTGCAAAACTTACTGTTAAACTACAGTAATTGAGACAGTGCATCATTGCCATAAATATAGATGTAGAGCCAAGAAATAAAGCTATATATTTTTGGACAATTGTTTTGAGACAAAGATCCTGTATTAGTCAGCCAAAGGGATACTGATGCAAAATACCAGAAATGAGTTGGTTTTCATAAAGGGTATTTATTTGGGGTAGAAGTCCACAGATACCAGGCCATAAAGCATAAGTTTCTTCCCTCACCAAAGTCCATTGGAACGTATTGGAGCAAGACAGCTGCCCACGTTTGCCAGGGTTCAGGCTTCTTGGGTTTCTCTCTTCCCGGGGCTGCGTTTCTCTCCGGGCTTAGCTCCTCTGTTTCCTCCACAAGGTCAGCTGTAGACTATGAGGCTTTCTAGGCATTGCATCTCTCCACAAGGCCAACTGTAGACTATCAGACAATTGGCTTGCCTCTATCCCAGAGCCTTCTCTCACGACCAAGCTCTCTCACTTCCCAGGGCTCCAGATTAAGACTCCAACATCAGAACTGCTCCCTCTGTCTGTTGTCTTACCTTTTATATTTGATATAAATATAAGTATAAATATAAATATAAATGCTGGGGCTCAATGCCCTACTGATGTGGCCCAGTTAATGCCCTAATCATAACTTAATCATGCCCAGTTTAGCAGACCAGTTTACAAGCATAATCCAATATAATATTTTTGGAATTCATAATTACATCAAACTGCCAAACAGCTACAGATGCCATGGCAATCCAGTGAGGAATTTTCTGTTTTATCATCAAATGGTCCCATGACAATTGGATATTTATATGTCAAAAATGAACTATACCCTTACCTCAATCTTTACATAAAAACTTACCCAAAATTGATCATAGACATAAATGTATGCATAAAAACTATAAAACTTCTAGAAGTAAAAATAGGAGAAAAAATTTATGACCTTAGGTTACGCAAATATTTCATAGAAATAACATTCCAATGTGATCCATAAAGAGAAAATTAAAAATTTGAATCTCATCAATAATAAAAAACTTTTGATTTTACAAACACAAAAGATACCATATAGAAAATGAAAGGCCAAGTCACAGAATGGGAGAAAACATCTGTAAATCACATGTCTGATAAAGAACATGTATCCAGAATATTTAAAGAAAAATTGCACTCAATAAGAAGACAACACAATTACAAAATGTGCAAATGATTTGTTGGCTATTTTAACAAAAATATATAAGAATGACTAATAAGCATCTAAAATTATCCTCAATACCATTAGTCATTAGAAAAATGCACATTAAAACTACAACATGATGGCATAAACACTCATTATAATGGCTCTATTAAAATTAAGTGACTACAGCCAAGTATTTGTGAGAATGTGAAGAAACAGAAAACTCTGGAAAACTTTTTGGAAGTTTCTTTAAAGATTTAGTATAGAATAACCAATCACCACAGCAATTCCAATCCTACATATAAACCAAAGAAAAATGAAAACATACATATACAAATTAGATGTGTACACAACTGTTAATAGCAGCATTATTTGTATTAGGCATAAACTGGGAGAGATACAAATGTCCATCAACTCATAAATGTATAAACAAATACTATTTAGCATTAAAAAGGAATGGAGTTTTAATGTATACTACAACATGTATAAAATGCACATGCAAAATAGCATTATGCTGAATGAAAGAAGTCAGACAACAATGACTACATATTGTATGATTTTGTTTGTCTGAAAATACCCAAAAAGCAAATCCATGAGAAAGAATGTAGATCAGTGGTTGCCTGGAGCTGTATGTGGGAGTGAAAATTAACTAGAAATTTGTATGAGGGAACTTTTCATGGGAATAGAAATATTTAATAACTGGATCATGGTATATTTACATGACTTTATACATTATTTAAAACCATTGATTTTGTAAAATTGCAACTTTCAAACTGGATCATGGTTGTGCAATTCTACAAATTTGCTCAAATAAATTTATGTAAAATCCATTTACCTACAATAGGTGAATTTTTATGGTATATAAATTAAACCTCAATAAAACTGTTAAAAACATCATAAAGTGATAATACAGGGATTTTTAAAATGTTATGGCTAAGTCTTAGTTTATCCAGGTACTATAAAATCTGAATCCTGATTTATGATCATGCACATTCTACAAATATTGAAATATAGCTGAATTTGTGTAATGAAAGTATTAACCCAACATGATTTTATGTTTATGAAGTTTTATGTAGTCATTAAGAGTGTGGGCTTTTGAGTTAAACTCATGTTTTGAATCCCAGTTCTGCCATTTATAAGTTGTAAGACTTCAGCAATTTATTTAATCTCAAAGACTCAGTTACCTTTCTTGAAAAAATATTTTAAAATGATAATGTTATGTAAAATCACATCAAAAGAACAAATAAAGGGGAGTGAATGTCACTCAAGCAGTTGAGTGCCTACTTCTCACATGGGAGGTCCCAGGTTTGGTTCCTGGTGCCTCCTAAAAACAAAAACACAAAAAACAAGCAAAAAAACCAACCAACCAAACAAACAAAAAAACATTTCAGGGGATCTGATGTGGCTCAGTGGTTAAATGCCAGTTTCCCACACACGAGAGGTCTGGGATTCAATTCTCTGGCCCCAGTACTTAAAAAAAAAAAAAAAAAAAGAAAGAAAGAAAAGAAAAGAAAAAAAAGATCAAATAGGTTATTATGACCATTTAACTATATAATATCTTTACTATATTACTTAGCACTCTGGCAGAAATATAGGATACTTCATGAGAATTATAACATCCAAAAACTTAAATATTTTCCAATTTTATTACTAATTTTAAGTTAGTTTTTTGTTTAACAAATAAATTTTGTTGATACATATTAATAAAGCATAAATCCATCCAAAGTATATAATCAATGGTATTCGGTATAATCACATAGTTGTGCATTCATGACTTCAATCATTTTTAGAGCATTTTCATTATTCCAGTAGTAAGTTAGTCTTTTGTATAAATAAACTTACAAATCAAAAATGGATTTTTGTCTCAAAAACTGTGGTCATAATAGATGATAAAAATAGCTGTTTCTTAACTTCTCATAATGTCTTCCTGTTTTAGGAATTGTGATGATATTTAACCGTAGTCTAAGAATTGTTTCAACTTTACCTTTCCATGGAACCTAATCTTATTCTTCTTCTTTGCCTAAGGAATTTGTGATTGGCTTCTGTTGTAATAGGCAGACTGTGATGATTGTACCAGTCCCTACTGCATATTAGAAGCTATTAGTTTTCAGGAGAGGCTTCTGTGTTTGATATGTTGGTTTCTGATTATTTCCTTCCCACTGTGGTTAATGTGCCCAAGTCACATGCTAGGAAAACCACATTGGATTCTAATGCCTCACTTCTTGTTACTGTAATATGTTGCTCATTCAGGAAGTCTTTCTTATTATATGATCCTTAAGTGGTATTTAAGCTTTGAATACAAAGAAAATACAGCCTATCACATTTTATATGCATAGTATACTGTATATTTACTCATCCAATCTCTATTCTCTATCTCATCCTCTTTGGATTTTCCATCTCATTCTATTCGTTTTGGAATTCTATCATTTTCACCAATGATGCCAGATGATACCCTCTCATATCATCCTGTATAGCATGAAACAACATCTTTTTAAATTAACAATATAAGGAAATATTTCTTGCTACTTTTAACCTCTCATATCTTCTGTATATATATTTTACATTACTACCCCTTTCTATTTATATGGTAATAAGGGTGTCTATACATTTATAGGTATAGTGATTACTATACTAGTTATAGTATAGTATTACTATACTATTATAATAGTATAGTATTATTATACTATTCCTCTAGACATTTTCTTTTCTACTTTTTTAAAAATGTGACACCTTTCCTAAAAGTGAGTAACAAATGAAAAAGTAGGTGAAACCCAATTCCCTTGATTCAAAACAGAGAGGAGGTAAAAATAAATAATAAAAAATTAAAAATTGAAGAAAGATAGGATTGGGGAATATGTACTCTTGAGTTTTTGGAAGAAACTTTTAAAGATTAAGAAAGAGACTCAGAAATCTCCTTCAAAATAAAGTTACAACCATGTCATTGTTAGTTTGTACAAGAAGAAAATTTAAAGCACATTGACTTTATACAACTTTATCATTAAGCTCTGAGTGTTTTATCAATCTCTTTGTACTTTAGGGTACAAATGAAGTCAAGTGTTTTCTGGGATATTTTTCACAGTACCAGGTCAGTGGCTAGTCTAGAGGTTCAAACATTTGAGTGTAAATTAATTTCCAAGAAGGGTTATTATTCTACATCATTCAAAATGGTTACATGTATACATACAAATTACTACATTATTTTATTATCACATTGGGTTGAACCAACAGTGTTTACATTAAGAAATAATAATTTTATATTGTGGTAAATTCAGTAAGTGCATTAAGCAAGAATATTTATTGTAACAACCGGGGAGAATTATTTTCCATAAAATATTAAGAGACAACTATTCTGAGAGGGTAACAGTTGAACTGAAACCTGAAGGATGAGAAGGAACCAACTATATAATAAGTCAGAGAAAAACATTCTGGGATTCCAGGCAGGGGTACTATTCTTGAAAATCTACTAGGGTAGAGAAGAGCTTAGTTTTGTTGTTTTTAAGGGGAGACATAATGAAGGCCAGTATGACTGGATTATGAGAGAACTGGAAAATTAGTGGAATAGATAATTTAGGCCACAGTAAATATCTTTATTTTATTCTAAGTGAATTGTAAAACATTGAGAAGTTTTAAGTTAGATGAATTACCTTTAGTTTTAAAAAGGATTTCTCTGGCTGTTCTGAAAGTGATGAATTATATAACTAGAAAAGAGTAGAGGTGGGACAACTATAAAAGTAAAGAAATGAGTCAAGAAGTTGTTATAGGGTTTGTGGTGGAAAAAAATGTTAACTTGGGTCAAAGTTAAGGAGCTGGAGATAGAAAGAAAGAATATTTGAAAAAACAATTGGCACAGAAACAAAATGACATACTCAACAAAATTAATATAATGAATTATATAAGACATGTATGATGGAATAGTAGATGGAGGTTGGATCACCCACTCATGTTTGCCTTTTGCAGCTGGGTGAATGTTCATGACAATTTTGAATATTAGAGGAAATGATCTAAGGTGGTGACAGATTACATTGTGTACCCCAGTTTGGACATGTTCTTGGTCCCCATTCTGGTGCGTATGGACCCACTGTAAATAAGATCTCTTTAAGATGTTATTTCAGTTAAGGTGTTTCCCAAATGAATCACCTTGGGCTTTAATACAGGTTACCTGTGTCCTTTGTAAATGGAATGGAATTCAGGTGTAGAAAGAGAAAACTAAAGAAAAAAGATGAAGCTGGAACTCTAAGGAACCAGAAAAGAAAGTAGAAGACATCGCCATGTGTATTGTCATATGATAGAAAAACAGGGGACCAAGGATCACCAGCAACCAGCCCCAGAACACCATAGTCTTTGGGGCCCCTCAATTTTGATCTTCTTCTCCTAACCTCAACACTGTTAGCCAATAAATCCCATTTTTTAACCCAACCCATTTTATGGTATTTGTTTTAGAAGACAGGAAACTAACAGAGGTGAAGTTTACC
>JAKSZT010054210.1:0-10516 GCA_026826555.1 Tolypeutes matacus | reverse complement strand
TGGTATTTGTTTTAGAAGACAGGAAACTAACAGAGGTGAAGTTTACCAAAATGAGATTTTGAACATGCTAAGCTTTAGGTGCTTATGAGACATTTAAGTAATCATTTAGGCAAGCTAATATTTAAGTCTAGAACACAATGGTGTGTTTAGTATGTTGATACTTGAAAAACATCATCCTAGATGATGATACATTTATTTCAACTATTTTACTGCTTTTTCTATATTTGTGAAAAAAATTCATCATATATTGCTTAACAAATTTGTAGCTCTTTCCACTGAGGACCTCTCCTGTGTTTTGAAAATTCTAGCATGCTTTTTTTGTCCCAAAACACTGAGTATTACTTCTGTATCCCCACTCACGCATATGTCTTATTTTGCCTTTTCTATATTTGTAATTTCTAATAATCTAATAATCTAATAATCTGTCTTCAGCCTTCATTCTCTCCTTTCCTTCCCATGACAAATGCAGAAAATTTCAGCTTTCAGCCAATATGAATGTTTCCAAATTGTACTTGTCCTACTATTTCTCCTGAAATCTAGTATGCTACTGGCTTGCTACCTTCATTTGAAAATGCAATAATAAAACTTTAAAACACCATTTTAAATCACAGCCATCATATTTATTGCCTAATTTTCTCTTTCAAGGCTCTACATTGACTTATTTGTCAATTTAAATAAATTCTCTTTTCAAGACTCTACTCTTTCCCTTCCAATGCATTCCTCTCTTCTACTTCCTTATGTCAAGACTTCATTAACAATGCCAGTGATATTTGCAATAGTATCCTTTCTAGTCTCCATGTCTCAATTCTCTCTGATTGGGTGGATAAGCCAATGGCAGTAAATCAAAGCTTTTTGATCAGGTAAAATATATAATCTGAATTATTCTTTAGAATAATTGAATTATCTTTTGATCTTATTTTCAACACATTCTATAATCAAGTCCATATCACTTTTTTAGTCATGCTCCCTACCAGCCACACATTGAGCATATACTTCATATCTTGTCTTCCATGCCTTTGCTTATATGATTCCCTTGGGACTACTCCATTTTATGTGAAAGGTGGCATCTTATATGAAATAAATTTGCCCACCATTTGTAACAGCGGCCTCATGTGATATGAAACTGGAAATGAAATTAGTGTGAAATGGAGCTAACAAATTAAATTAGTAAGTTTAAGTACACCAATCTTGATCCTACTCTAGGCAATTTTCCTCTGATGAAGACTTATACGTAAATAGGAGTGTGGAAATATTGGTGAGTTGCCTTTAAATTAGTACAGTGCTGTATGGCTAGAGAGTAATAAATGACTCTTATAAAGCTCCATTTCACACTAATTTCATTAAGTAATAAATGATGATTTTCCTGAGGGAGTTTATGATTTACAGTTACAATCTCAAAAAAATTGGTACCATTTGGAATATGAATAATTGCATATTCGGTTTGATTTCACAAATTATTTTGTGAAATATGTAATTTTATTATAGCTAACATTGTAAAAATACTATGATATATAGAGTTTCCATGTGTGAAAATCCATTGATTCATTAGTGATATAATTGAAGTACACAAGACATAATGATGCCAATTCTAACTTCAAAACATACATAGCTGGGTCATAATTGACACCCTATATTCCCACAAATTGCTATAAGTCTTGGAAACAAACTTAGCTTAAACATTGTATTATTTGATTTAACTTAACACCTAGGGCCTTCCAAAAAGAAATTAAGTGGCTCATTTTAAACTGCAGGTTTTGGATTTCTTAATGTCCATTATACAAACACAAAATAAATGTTTTCTACCCACCTCTAATGGAGGAGGTGCTTCTAGTTCTTAGTGAGTCTCTACATAATCAAGGCAATGAGAGTTGATGGAACTTTATAAACCTTTGAGACCCTATCTCTGAAACACAGTTACTCTGGAATCCTCACATTGCCTTTTAACTTCTTGGAGACGCACCATCAGTAATTAGTTCTTTAACAAGAGCTCCTCTGGGAATTGAATCAGTCTTTGGGACCTCTTTGTAACAGGCTAGGTCTAGATAATTGAAGTGAATTGAACGCCATGGTATCTGAAGGACACAGTGATTGAGTGTATCTCCTAAAGTAGCTCATTTGTAATCAGGGATTGGTTTTGTAAAAATAGATGGTTGAAGAGCCAGGACCCAAATATTTATCCGTCAAATTAGTACAAACTCTATTTATTTAGTTATGTAGAGATTCTAGTGTAAAGGGAATTTTCTTCCCTTTTACCTCAAGTAATACAGTTACCATGGTCATTTTATAAGGGACTGTGGTGAAGTAGAGGTTAAAAGGAGGATGAATCCTCCGAAGAACGAGCCTCATGCAATAAAATTCTGATTTTACTCTTTTTTTTACTCTTGTTTTGTAGTGAGAAAAAAAAAGTAGAAAAAAGTACTGGGAAAAAGTCAAAAACAATTTTTAAAACCAAAACTCTTTGGTAAGTTAGACTATATCTCTAGATTTCCAGACTAACACAATTTTTTAAACCACTGAAGCTTTCATACATATATATTTTTATGCACATGATGGCTAATGAATTATATAGAAAGGAATTGTCCACCAGACAGTTTTCTTCTGTGTTGCTTAAAGTCCTCTTTGTAGCAATACTTCCTTTCTGGTGTGTCATAAGATTGTCCCCTATAGACCTTAAATTGAAAGATGGAAGTTGAGCTATATGGATGACACAAGGTCATTTATATAAAGTATAAATGTATACACATGAAACAGAAACATACATTTTTGTAAGCACACAAGAAAATAAGCAGATTCACATTCTATACATCAGGGTGTTTACCTGTCAGAGACAGCAGGGATGGCTAAAGGAATAAAGTTAAAAGAGAATGAGAAATACATTTAAAAAGCAATGCACTTTGCCAGGCCCATTATGATGTTATTCTGTGAATAGAAGAACATAATTATTTTAAACCTCTCTCCTGAGGCCACAAAACAGTTTGAAAGACAAATATATTCATTGGGCAGAAAATCCACTTCTGAATTCACATCTATATAAGTAATACAAGCTATTAAAATACATAAACAAAAATATTCATGAGAATGTTAATCATTTGGCAAAGTACTGGAATCAAATTAAATCCATATCAGATAAATTTATTAAGTAAAATATAGAGATATATATTTAATGCAATATAAACTTTAAAACTTGGTTTATAGGCATTACATAGAAATTTGGGGCTAGCTTCTGAGAAGAATATTAAAAATAATAATCAACATGTTACTTTACAATTGTTTCTTTAAAAAAACTTTATTAAGGTAAAATTTACATACAGTAAATTGCATAGATAATATGTGTGCAGGAATGAGATTTGACAAATGAAAACAACTCTTTTATTACTGCCCCAATCAAGAGAGCATCTCTAACACCCCAGAAAGTTCCCTGATATTTTTTTTAGTTAATCCCCCACATCATATCCCAGGCCACAATTGATATGATTTCTATCACCAGAATTTAATTTCTTCTATGCTAGAGCATGATATAAATAAAATAATACAGTATGTTTTCTCTGATTTATTTTGCTTGACTTAATGATATTGAAATTCTTCCATGCTGTTGGATGCATCAGTAGTTGATGCCAATTTGTTACTGTGTACCATTGATTTTATAAATATACCACAATTTGTTTACACTTTTCTGTTTATAGGCAGTTGGAATATTTCAAATTCAGATTATTATGAATAAAGTTATCATGAACATTAGTGTATAAGTAATTTTCTGCACATATGTCTTCATTCCTTTTGGGTAAGAATTGAGGAGAAGATTCCTGAGATGTATGGTAAATATATGGTAACTTTATTATAAATTGCAACTTGTTCCTGAATTGGCTGTACCGTTTCCTACTACCACCAACAACGTTTGATGGTTCCAGAAGCTGCAAATAGTAGTCAATGTTTGGTAATATTATTTTAAATTTTATCTCAACTAGTGGGTAGAGGTGGTATTTCGTTGTTACTCTATTGTCATTTCTTTGATGACATATGATGTCAGCACTTTATTTCAAAAGTTTATTGTCCATTCATATTTTTTTTTCTGTGAAGTATTGGTTTAAATCTTTTGTCTGTTTTTATTGGGTTGTCATTTTGTTATTGACTTGTAGGAGTATTTATATGTATTCTGAATACAATTAAATTACTTTGGCTTCTTAGTTGATAATCAGCTGAATATACATATGTACAAATGTTTAGACTCTAATTCTATTGCATTGCTCTATCTTTAAAAAATATTGTACTATATTTATTACTGTAGCTTTATAGTAGGTCTTGAAATCATATTTTAATCTCTTCAACTTTGTTATTTTACAAACATGTTTTGGCTACACTCGATGTTTTGTATCTACTGTATGGAAACAGACCTCAAGTCAGACATAAGGGAACCATGTTTGTATACCATGAGATTGGGGCTAGGCCTTTCTTCTCTAAGAACTGTCACATAAATTAGAAGTTATATTTTTATTATTAAAATTTGATCCCTAACTTAAAATTGAATGTCCTTAAAAGTTGTAGCTTGGTCTCAACCTTTTACGTGAAATTAAGGGATGAGCCTCTTGGATGCTTGAGATAAAATGGTAAATTTCATGAGCCTGTTTGTGACCTATCCAGTTACAATATCCTAAAGCCAGAATGGCTTTCTCTTCCATATGGAAAATTGCAGACTTTGAGAAAATCCCTTCATGATAATAAGAAACCATTGAATAAATATTGAAGAAATCCATCACTAAGCTCATGTAGGAAATCAAACTTGAGAACTTTTAGAAATAACTGGTTGCTGAGATCATGCAATCTAGTCATTAGGTCCTTTTGTATCTATTGCAGTTAATTATTAATGCAAATATAGTCCAATTTGTTAGCTAAAAGCTTTTGGTTCTTCAGGTCATTAATTGCATATAGTGTGACTTATGGACAGGAGAGATCCTCTCTGGTGGCGGCGGCCCAGAGAATGAAGATAGCACTCTGCAAAGAGATGGGAAAATGAGGGGCAATATATAGGGTCTTAAAACAAAGACATATCATAACAGACTTTTGCTAGGGTTATATGAAGCACATAAATGGGATCTAGTGATGTTATTGTAGGAAGAAACTATACAGCCTGGAGAAAAGTACAGTCTATGTTACCAATTGTACATTATTTCCCTGTGGGGAGGTTTGTTACATTTTAACTGTGTCTTTGAGCATGCAAGTGGCTGTGTGTGGCAGGCTGAGTTTCCCTTAGGGTAGCCAGGGCCAGGGTACCCACTGGACCCCCACAATCCACCCCAATGCAGCAACTTGCATTGCCCATAGAACACATAATACAGTCACATTTCACAACAGTACAGCATACAACAGAATACTAAGAGTTCTTTAATAAAAGCCAGTGAACTTACAGAGACATGTTGCCAAAGCCAAGAAAGGGAATTAAACCAATTATATAGGGGATCAATAACTAATTTATCAATATGACTTATATGCTCTTGCATATGATTTAAAACTTGTGAGAAATTATGAGAGTGATCAGGAATATATATACAAAACATTGAACATTATTCACTGAGAACATCTTGTTCTAAACTTGTTGATGGGTTGTATTTTGCCATGCCAGCAAGGTGTTTCATGTTGTCCAATTTGCAGGAGTTATGGTCCAAGGAACAATAAGGGGCAGATTGTCCTCGTCTAACAGTATACAAGCAACATTTCCATTAGTAGATAATAAAGTACTATGTAGGGGAGATAATATGAGGATGCTTTTAATATGATACATTTTCCCCTATTAAATTTCCTGAGTTTTTTATGGTGATATCAAAAACTAGTTTAAGCATAAAGAGAGTTCACACATATACACACAGTGTCCATGCTATTTGCTGTCCTGATTGGTTGCCTCTTTATCTTTACCTGTCAGTTTTTATGGTACCAATGGGGAGGCATTTATGTTTGGAGTTATTCAGGACTTTTTTTTTTTTTTTTTTTTTTTTGAGCCTTGGACTTTTAAACTGGGTCTTGTGACCAGCATTTTTAGCAGGCCTTATTTTGACCAGCTGCCTTTCCTGTTTTTCTATACTAACCTGCCTTAACTTTCCCCTCAAGAGAATTTACACCATTTTTTTAAGGAGGAGCTGAAGGGTGATGGTCATTCTTCTGTAGCTGTTTCCCAATGGCTAGGGGGAGTAGACCCTGACTGATGAGGTGTGAAACTCTCTGGCAATTCTATTGAGGTTGAGGGAAGTTGGGTCCAGTAATGTGATTAGAACTGGATGAAATTCCCACATGACTAATACCTTGTTCTGGAAGGCGTTTACTCTGGAAGAAATAAACATAGAATTTTGAAGAAACATGGTCCTACTAAAAGGGTAATGTTGCAGTTCGATATTATTGATGAATTCCAAAAAGAAATACTGGATTATGTTTGTAAACTGGTCTTTTCCTCTGGGTGTATTAGAGTGTATTGGATTCCATGGTTTTATTTTTACTTGATTAAGTAATGATTAAGGTTTTGATTGGGCCATGTCAATAGAAACTGCACTACAGGGAAGGAAAATTAGTGTTTTAATGCTGGAGTCCTGGGAAGTAAGCACACAGTGGAGCTAGGTCATGAGGAAGGAAAGAAGGCCCTGGGAAAAGAGACCAGCTGTTCTCCTGATAGTCTACACCTCCTGGCCTTTCGGAGAGAAGCAAGCTTGAGCCCAGACAGCAGCAAGCCCCGGGAAGAGAGGAACCCAGGAAGCCTGAACTCTTGGCAGATGTTGACAGCCATCTTGCTCCAACACATGGCAACAAACATTGGTGAGGGAAGTAACTTATACTTTATGGCCTGCTGACTGTAAGCTTCTACGCCAAATAAATACCCTTTATAAAAGCCAACAGATTTCTGGTATTTTGCATCAGCACCCTTTTGGCTGACTGATGCAGGTAAAGAACTTGCTGGTTTTGATATAAACTGCCACCCCCAGTTCCCACAGTGGTGATTATGCCTAGGACATTTAGGAGAGGATGAGGAGAGGCACTGCCCTAGACATAAACTCACTAAGACAATATAGGCAACAACAAGACAAGCACATTATAAGCATAAATAAAGACAGTATACTTAAGAGAGTTACTCTTTTATATTATAGGTATATTTATTAACTACTTAGAAAATGAATTAAGTTTACCAGGACTTTTAACGTTTACTATTCTTCTGTATATGGTTTAGAATAGAAGAGATCTTATTGTATTTGCCAGATATTTAGGTACAGCACTTAATACTAATTAATGCATGAATTAATGCAAAAGTTCCTCTTTGAGCTGCAGTTAATAGATTTAAGCTTTAGGTTTGCAATACCATACATATTGTCTCTCCAGAGGAGCAGGCCAATTGTGTTGTGTTTGCAAGTTCTACTTACATTACTGTGGTGATTATTGCTCCACTTGATATGTCTTTTACACAGCCAGCATGCTGCAGCACTGTTGATCTTGGAGAGAGGTGCCAGTATTTTACTGGCTTGGTGCATAGGGCCCCTTGGCATTATGAAACAGAGACAGTTTTGGGACAATGTCCATTATAAATCTCACCATATTGAGCCATTGCTGTCTGCTTCAGAAGTCCAAAACAGCAATGTACTTCCCATTTACTTCAGGACCATATTCAGAAATGTGGTAGATACCTTCATTGTTTTAAGGGTCGTATTGACTGACATAGCCAATAACTGAAATGGAGAGTCACTATGCAGGATACTGGAGGCCTGGTTTGAGTACACAAGAGACATTACTAAAGTCTGTTTTTTTAAATTTTTATATACTGTTAAAATACTTTTAGTGCAATTTATAAGAGATTAAATGAATTTAACTATTTTTAGTACTTTAGTTTTTACTTTTACATCTTTACCTTGATTACATTAATTAATGGGTATTTTATTTTAGCAGTATAGGAAATAACTATGTTTTTATTATTTTATGAAAACCTAAGATTCCTAATAGAATTAAGATTATTTTCCCTCTACTACCACCTTAATATACAGATTGAGATGGCCTTTGACTGTTTTTCCTGTTATGAAGTTACTTTTTGTTATTAATATCAATTTAGGTTTTTATTTAATAACAGCTTCCTGGAATTAACTATTTAAATATTTCAGTTTAGAAAATGCTTTTGCAAACTTTTTAAAAACTTATGTTACTTTTACTTTTAAATATGCTTATTAAATTACAATTAGCAACCGATTGAATTTACTTTTATTCACTTAAGTTTTGTCTTACATTTCTTTTTTTTTAAAGATTTATTAATTTATTTATACACACACACACACACACACATTGTTTTTGCACTCTCTGCCTGCTTTATGTGTTCTTCCCTGCCTGTTTGTCTTCTATTCAGTGGCAATGGGAACTGATCTGGGACTTTCTGCAGTGGGAGAGAGGTGTTCAATCTTTTGTGGCACTTCAGCTCCCTTGTCTGCTGTGTCTCTTACTGTCTCTTCTCTGTGTCTCTTTTTTGTTGTGTTATCTTGCTGTACCAGCTCTCCACACGAGCCAGCACTTCATCAGGCCAGCTCTCCCTTTGGGCCAGCTAGCCTTTTACCAGGAGGCCCCAGGAATCGAGCCCTGGACCTCCTATATGGTAGTTGGGAGCCCAATCCCTTGATCCACATCCATTTCCCACATTTCTTGTTTTGTTCTGTGAAAATTAGTCATTTCACTTTAGGACACATCTAAATTTTTATTAAACATGGACTTACAATTTTTATTATTTTAAATATTTAATATTATAATGCTAATTTATTTTATTATTATCCTATAAACCTAGGGAGATTACATCCAAGCTAAATAAAATTAGAACAATTATCGTTTATGCAAGAAATGTTTTTCTTTCTTCCTTTTTCTACAAGAGGCTAAATCCTTTTTGTTTTTTTTTTTAATACAATTTTAAAATTGTCAATAACCTTAAAAGCATACTGACTGCCAGGTACTGGGATATATATTATAATTGTCATAATTTAGAAAAGATTTTTTCATGCTTTTTAAGGACTTTTTTTTTCACTTCTGAAATTTGGTTAATTGGATTAATTAGTTTCCTTTTAAGGCTGTTAAAAGGTTTAAATTGGGGACAAACTATGATTTTTAATTCCTCAGCCTTCATTTCTCTATTTTGTTACACATAGCCCTTTGCCCATTCTTCTTTTTTCCTTATCTGAGGAGGAGTCCATAGGGTTCCATGCCATAACCTCCTACTTAAGGGTGGTTAATATCTTCCAGACCTGGATTCAAGCAACCTATGGCCCACAGCCTGGGCATATCTATAAGCCAAGGATTCTAACTTATTATTTGGTGCAGGCAAATGGTTAAATAATATTTTAACATTTCCTGTGCCAGGCACATGTCCTTTTCTAACTTAAATTTTTCTTCTAAGGGTACACAGAGGCCTTATAACTTGTTCTGCCTTAGTAGCTTCCTGCAAAGCTCCTAACAGGGGCCATGCTGTGGTCACCACTATCTGGCAGTCTCCCTTTTTCTTATTTAAATGCAGCTGCTTGGCTACCTGCTGTAGTACAGCCAGTATACCTGAAGAAGTTTTTAGGGCATCCCCATATTCTTTTGGCAGTCCCTACTCATCCTGGAGGGCAACCACCCCTCGCCATATGGACATCATAGGCAAACCAGGACTTCCCCTACGGATTCTCCTTTCCGTGAGCTCATGCTTGCTACTATCAGTGTTCCTTCAGTCTCCTGGCTGTCTTACCAATTGTTGCAACTTAGCTCCTGAAAGGCATGGGTCTGGGCAGCTGCAAGACCAAAGAACACATTCAGCAATGTGTTAGACATGAGCTTTATTTACTGGGACTTAAGGACAGGAGAGATTCTCTCTGGTGGCAGCGGTCCAGAGAATGAAGACAGTGCTCTGCAAAGAGGTGGGAAAATGAGGGGCAATATATAGAGTCTCAGAACAAAGACATTTCATAACAGAGTTTTTGCTAGGGTCACATGAAGCACATAAATGGTGTTGGTGATGTCAATTATACAGCCTGGAGAAACTTATAGTCTATGATACTATCTGTACTTTGTTTCCTTGTGGGGAGGTTTGTTACATATTAACTTGTGTACTTGGATATGCAGGTAGCTGTGTACCGCATGCTGAGTTTTCCTTAGGCGGAGTCAGAGCAAAGGTACTCACTGGGCCCCAAAGATTGAAATGAAAGGATTTGAGAAAGAAAAAAAATACATGATCAAAATATTAAATTTTCACTGTATAATATAAAACATAACTAGAAAATAAATTTATTCATAACATTAAATATCTTAGGTGCAGAAATTTAACAAGATAAATAAATTTGATTGGAGAAAGCAATTTTATATTTTTTTATTATATTCAATTTATCTTTTCAGTAAAGTAAAATCCAGTATGCTAAAAAAGAGGAAATATAATGGAAGAATATGGGTGTGGAATCAAGAGACCATGGTTTGCATTTTGATTTGATTCCTTAAAATTTTCACTTCTAAATCTAGTGTAGATTTTAACAAGCATGATTGGATT
>JAKSZT010054209.1:302858-317711 GCA_026826555.1 Tolypeutes matacus | reverse complement strand
AGTTGTCTGCTGGTCTGAGGGTTTCCAGGCACTGGCCCATAGCTGCCCATGGCTGCACATGTGTTCCACATTAGATGGAGGGCTTTCTGGCAGATCTGGATCCTTGGCACCCTGAGTGGGGGTCCGAGGTTGCCTATGGCTGAGGGTGAATCCCATTTGAGAAGGACTTGCCTGTGGTTGGGAGTCCACTGAATGGCATGTAAAGGTCAGTGGCTGTTCTCTGCTGAGTGGGACAGCAGATGTGGAGTGGTTTGCTGAAGGGTCCCCAGGAGGGCTGGGAGAGCAAGTGCTTGGCTTCTCTAGGCTACACAGGCCAGTGGAATGACTGGGTGGGGATGGAGACTGTGCCAGAAGGCTGCTTTCAGGGGACTCTGAATTTGGGTTCCAAGCTGACCTTTGTTGAATGCAGCTGGGAAGGCCTGGGATGAGGGGTCCACAAGTTGGAGAGGGTCCATGGGGCATCAAGTAAGGGTCCGAGGTCGCTGGTGAATCAGTGGGGTCTTGAAAATGGAGGGCTGGGATGGGGTGTCCACAGGCAGTAGGGGGTCCAGCGGGCATCAAGTCTGTGGTTGTGGGTGGATCAGCAGGGGTTTGATCATAGTGGCCTGGGATGGGGGTTCTGCAGGTGGGAGGGGGTAAAGGGGATGTCGAGTGTGGGTCCACAGACTCCAGGGCCTGCAAAGGGGAGCGAAGGAGGATGCCAGCAAGGGGGACCCCACTGTTTGGTCAGGAGACCCAGGACAGGACGGATGGGCGAGGGAGACCCCTCACCCACCTGGAACAGCAGCAGCCACAGAATCGACATCTCTGCTCACTGTGCGTCTCTACTTGGTCTCAGCCCCAGCAACCAGCCTTTTATCCACGCCCTCAGCCAATCAGAGGGCAGCTTACAGCTTGGTTCTTGTGACATCACCACCCCTCCTGTGACATCATCTTACTGGTCAATCCTCACTACTGAACTCCTTCCCCTCTTGCAGTCCCCACCTCCCTCTCAATCTGTCCCAGAAGTGTCCTCGGGGTTTGGGGGCTGTGACTAGCACCTGTCACTACCCGAAATACTCATGAGGTTGCTCGGCCCCCACCCCCACCCTGCTTCTTCAGGGTGGGATCTGGCATGGGGGGTGCTTCTAGTCAAGTGGTGCGTTCCCTCCTGTAGCCGTCCATGCCTGAAGCTGTGCTGGTCACACTGCAGGTGGGTCTGAGATCCCATGGGGACCCTAAGCACCTCTCAGGTGCCAGGGAGGCGACCCCTCCATTTGATGGTGCAGCTTCAGGTTCTGAGACCTGCTCTGGGGTGACGGGAGAACCAAGGGCAGCGGTGCATAGATATTTATGACTGTTATATCTTCCTGGTGGTTTGTCGCTTTTATTAATATATAATCGGCTTCTGTATCTCTTATAACTTTTTTGCATTTAAAGTCTGTTTTGTCTGATTTAGTATAGCTACCCCTGCTCTTTTCTGATTACTATTTGCGTGCAGTATCTTTTTTCCAAACTTTCACTTTTAGCCGTTTCGTATCCCTGGGTCTAAGGTGAGTTTCTTGAAAGCAGAATATGGATGGCTCATGTTTTTTTTTTTTTTTTTTTTAATTTTATCCATTCTGTCAGCCTGTATCTTTTGATTGGGGAGTTTAATCTATTGATATTCAATGATATTACTATAAATGCACTATTTACTTACTCCATTTTATTCTTTGGTTTTCATATGTCATATCTTATTTTTGTCTGTCTTTTTACTCTTTTGGTTATCCATTCTGCTATTCTTTCTTCTATACTTTTCTCTAAGCCTGTCTCTCCTGTCTTTTTCTTTCAGCTTCTAAGGTTTCCTTTAGAATTTCCTGCAAAGGTACATATATATATATTTGCAAACTCTATAGTTTCTGTTTGTTTGTGAATGTTTTATACTCACCTTCATATTTGAAGGGCAATTTAGCTGGCTAAAGAATTCTCAGCTGGCAGTTTTTCTCTTTCACTGTCCTAATTGTATCATACCACTGTCTTCTTGCTTCCATGGTTTCTGAAGAGAAATCTGCACTAAGTCTTACTGGACGTCCCTTGTACATGATGGTTTGCTTCTCCCTTGCTGCTCTGAGAAATTTCTCTTTGACATTTGATATTCTGCATAGTATGTGTCTTGGAGTAGGTCTATTCAGATTTATTCTAATTGGGGTACTGTGTGCTTCTTTTTTTCACATTCCTTTTGTTTTTTTTTTTATTGTGGGTAAAATTCACATTTTTGACAATACAAACCAATATTTGTAAAATGATATATAAATATATATGCATATATGTGCATTTGCTTACTTAAATGTTATTTTTTATATATATTTTAAAAGATGCCTAGATTACATAAATGTTACACAAAAAATTACAGGGATTCCCATATGCCCAACCTCCAACACCTCCCATAACATCCCACAAAAACATCTTTCATTAGTGTGGCACATCACCTGCAGTGGTTATACACATCCTGGGGCTTTGCCACTAAGCATGGACCATAGTTCACATTGTAGACCACACTCTCTCCCACAGAGTTCTGCCTGCTATATGCTGATGTAAAATGGCCTATATCTGTCATTGTAATGTCACCCAGGATAATTCCCAAGTTCTAAGAAAGGCCCTGTATTACAACTGTTTTTCCCTTCCCTGCCCCCAAACCGTCTAGTGGCCAGTGGCTCTACCTCATTGTTATAATTTCTTCCATTGTTTGAATCACAATATGTCTACAACAGAATACCATTAAGTCCACACTAGTCCATAGCTCTTCCCCCAATCCTGAGGAGTCTGGGATGGTGTTGACCACTCCACCTCCAAGTGAGAGTGGGCTTATATCCCACAGATATGGTGGATGGGATTATCCTGCCTGCAGCTGCAGGCTCTCTCCATTCCCTGGGATGGATGTTGTCCTTCATCGTCTCCTCACCAGGTGACTTGGGTGAGTCCATTGAGCTGTAGAGTAGGAGTTGCAGCTCCACCAAGATTCCAGGCATAGCTGGCACATGGGCAGGCCAGAGGCTCCAGTCTCTGGAAATAAACTTACAAACTCCAGCATCACATATAGGTTTGAATAGAAGGGACTGATGGACCATGTGCAGGGAGGACTTATTTGAGTTCAGCTCTGTCACTCTCAGGAGCACAGATCCCAAAGTTGAGCCCACTGATAAGGTATCTCTGGAGCTATCCACCCTTTGATAGGACCTGGGTGTCTCCAGAGCCATCAGGAGCCGCTTTGTGTGGGGTGATATCCACTTTTGTGCTCTATAAGATCCTACTGAGTTGTGTGTAAGCATTACCTCTGGGATGACCTCCCGACTCACTTTGAAGTCTCTTAGCCACATGAACTCATTTTTCTTTACCTTTTCCTCCTTTTATTCAAGGTCTTTTTCTAGTCATATTGCCAGTTGGCACTTGTTATTAATCCCTCGTTGCCAGGAAGGCTCATCCCTGGGAGTCATGTCCCATGCTGGGGGGAAGGTAATGTATTCCTATACTGAATTTGGCTTAGAGAGAGGCCACATTTGAGCAACAAGGAGGCTCACAGGTGGCAACCCTTAGGCACCCCATATCAGTAGGCTAAGTTTCAATTACAAGAGCAAAGTCTCATAATGCTAGTCATCAATAACAAGAATCCCTCAGTGGACACTCGTCTTCTGCCAGACACTTCCCCTGCACTTGGGGGACTGTTGCTCCCTTGGAGAATAAGGCAGAGCTCTCCAGGCTGGGAATTCAGTATTCCCCCATTAATTGAGTGATTGTCTACCCACCATGACCATGCCCCATCATTTGAACAATTTTATATATCTTTCATGTATATTCAGAGAAACTTCCTCCCTTGGATCCCCCATCCCAGACACCCCCCACCAGTGTTCCTCTGCAGCCCCCTTTGAAACCCTTCAGTAATCTAAACCTTCCTTGAAGATGAAGCCTATATAATAACCAAATACAATTAATAGGTAAATGAGTTAATAATGATAAACTTAAATGAAAGAGATAGAATACATGGAAATTAAAAAAAAAAAACTAAAAATAAAATATAATTAATGGATTGGGACATTCAAAAAATGGGAAAAAAAGCAAAAAAAAAGTTTTTTAAAAATTATTTTTTCCTTTTATCACTGCATTATCAGGTGCCCAGTCTGTACCATGGCACCTTCCCCCTTTCATTCCCCAGTGTATCCCAAATTTTCATTTAATTTTCAAAGAAGTTTTAGGTCACAGCAAAGTCACAGACAAGAATACTAGAGACTCTCATGTTCCCAGCCTCCTTACCCTTCCTCATGCCATATTAAAACCTTTTTTATGTCCGTGGTAGCATTGTTATAACTGTTATACAGATAGTGAAACATAGTTACTAAACATTGTCAATGATTTACAGTATAGTTTACAATTTAGATGGTATAGTTTCATAATTTTTGATGACATTTACCATGTCCTGTGTCCATTACTGTAAGGTAATTAAACACATTAACCATGACCACTAAATACCCCCTGTTTGATCTTTTCTGTTCCTTCCTCCCCATCCCCCTGGGGCACATGACACTCCCCTGTCTTGACTGATTGGATGACAATATTCATAGTTACATGCCCTGGTTATTCTAACATGCCCTTCCTAATCTACCCACCTGTTAACCCTGCACCACCAAACCCAGTAATATCACTAGCCACCTGTCCTATCCTTCAATATGCAACTGTACTCTATCAATTTACCATAGATTATGTCCATATGGATGATTGCTCACCACCTACTCTTCTCTTTCTCTACCTTGTTAACCTATCTTTCAGACACTGGTTCTCAGAGACTGCTCACTTTCCTCAATTCAAATCAGTGAGGTCATATGGTGTTCATCCTTCAATGCCTGGCATGCTTCACTCAACATAAGGTCTTCAAGATTCATCCATGTTATTACATGTGTTAGCACTTTATTCCTTCTTACCACGGAATAATATTCCATTGTATGTATGTACCACATTTTGTTTATCCATTCATCTGTTGATGGGCACCGGGGCTGATTCCAACTTTTGGCAATTGTGAACAATGCCGCTATGAACATTGGTGTGCATATATCTGTTCGTGTCTTTGCTTTCAGTTCTTCTAGATATATACCCAGCAGTGGAATCTCTGGATCATATGGAAGATCTATTGTTAGTTTTCTGAGGAACCGCCAAACTGTCCTCCACAGTGGCTGGAGCATTCCACAATCCCTCCAGAAGTTGACGAGGGTTCTTATTCCTCCACATCCTCCCCAACACTTATAGTCTTTTTTTTTTTTTTTTTTAATAGCTGCCATTCTGATGGGTGTAAGATGGTATCTCATTGTAGTTTTGATTTGCATTTCCCTAATAGCTAGCGATGTCTAGCATTTTTTCATGTGCTTTTTAGCCATTTGTATTTCTTGCTTGGAGAAGCCAGATCACTTGCCCATTTTTTAAATGGGATGTTTGTCTTTTTATTTTCGAGGTATAGGATTTCTTTATATATGCAGGATATTAGGCTCCTATCAGATATATGGATGCCAAATATTTTCTCCCATTGGGTAGGCTGCCTTTTTATTTTCTTAATAACGTCCTTTGAGGTGCAGAAGTTTTTAATTTTTGAGGAGATCCCATTTATCTAATTTTCTCTTGCTGCTCATGCTTTGGGTGTGAAGTTCATGAAATCATTTCCTATTACAAGGTCCTGTAGATGCTTCCCTACATTATCTTCCAAGGTCTTTATGGTTTTGGTTCTTATATTTAGATCTTTGATTCATCTTGATTTGATTTTTGTATAAGGTGTGAGATGGTATTCTTCTTTCAGTGTTTTGGATATGGAAATCCAGTTCTCCAGCACCACTTGTTAAAGAGGCCATTCTCTCCCAACTGAGTGGGCTTGGTGGCCTTGTCGAATATCAGATGACTGTATATGCCAGGATCTATATCAGAACTCTCATTTTGGTTCCATTGGTTAGTAGGTCTATCCTTGTGCCAATCCCATGCAGTTTTCATCACTGTAGCTTTGTAGTATGTTTTAAAGTCCAGTAATGTGATACCTCCAACTTCATTTTTCTTTTTCAATATGTCTTTTGCAATTCGGAGCCTCTTACATTTTCAAATATATTTTGTAGTTAGTATTTCCAGTTCCTTAAAAAAATACCATGTTGATTTTTATTGGGATTGCATGAAATCTGTAGATTAGTTTGAGTAGAATAGACATCTTGATGATGTTTAGTCTTCCTATCCATGAACAGGGAATATTCTTCCATTTATTTAAGTCTTCTTTGATTTCTTTTAAGAGTGTTGTGTAGTTTTCTGTATATAAGTTCTTTACATCTTTAGTTAAATTTATTCCTAGGTATTTGATTCTTTTAGTTACTATTGTAAATGGTATTTTTTTTACTTCCTCCACAGATTGTTCATTATTGTTGTACAGAAATGTTGCTGATTTTTGAGCATTAATATTATTGCTTGTGACCTTACTAAACTCCTTTATAAGTTCTAGAAGCTTTTTTGTAGATTTCTCAGGGCTTTCTAGGTATAGGACCATGTCATCTGCAAATAATGAAATTTTTACTTCTTCTTTTCCAACCTGGATGCTTTTGATATCATTTTCTTGCCTCAGTGCTTGAGCAAGGACTTCTAAGACAATGTTAAATAAGAATGGTGATATGGGCATCCTTGTCTTGTTCCCGATCTCAGAATGAAGGCTTTTAGTATTTCACCATTGAAGATGACGTTAGCTTTGGGTTTTTCCTATATACCCTTTATCATATTCAGAAAGTTTCCTTCTGTTCCTATCCTTTGTAGTGTTTTTATTAGGAAAGAGTGCTGTGTTTTGTCGAATGCTTTTTCTACATCTATAGAGATGATCATTTGATTTTTTTCTTTCAATCTGTTTATGTGGTGTATTACATTGATTTATTTCCTTATATTGAACCATCCTTGCATACCCTGGATGAAACCCACTTGGTCATGGTGTATAATCCTTTTGAAATGTTGTTGAATGCAATTAGCAAGTATTTTGTTGAGGATTTTAGCATCTTGGTTCATTAGAGAAAATGGTCTCCAATTTTCCTTTCTTGTGGTATCTTTGTTTGGTTTTGTTATTAGGGTAATGTTGGCATCGTAGAATGAGTTAGGCAATATTCCTTCTACTTCTATATTGGGAAGAACTTACGAGAATTGGTGTTAGCTCTTTCTGAAATGTTTGGTAGAATTCAGCTGTGAAGCCATGTGGTCCTGAGCTCCTCTTAGCTGAGAGGTTTTTGATCACTGAGTCTATCTCTTTACTTGTAATTGGACTGTTGAGTTCATCAATTTCTTCTTTCATCAATGTAGGCTATTTGTGAGTTTCTAGAAACTTGTCCATTTCCTCTAAATTATCCTTCTTGTTGGCATATAATTTTTCAAAGTATCCTCTTATAATACTCTTTATTTTTTTGGGATCAGTAGTGATATCCCCTTGCTCATTCCTTATTTTGTGTATTTGCATCTGTTCTCTCTTTTTCTTTGTTAGTCTGGCTAAGGGTTTGTCAATTTTATTGATCTTCTCAAAGAACCAGCTTTTCGTTTTGTTTATTTTTTTCTAGTCCTTTCTTATTCTCTATTTCATTTTGTTCTGCTCTAATCTTTGTTATTTCCTTCTTTCTATTTCCTTTAGGTTTAGTTTGTTGTTGTTTTTCCAATTCCTCCAAGTGTGCAGTTAGGTCTTCAATTTTTAGCTCCTTCTTCATTTTTTTTTTTTGTTTGTTTGTCTTTTTTTTTGTTGTTTGTTTGTTTGTTTGTTTTTTACCGGGAGGTCCTGGGGATCGAACCCAGGTCCCTCCATATGGGAGACGGACGCCCAACCATTTGAGCCACATCTGTCCCCCTGTTTTTAATATATGTATTTATGGCTATGAACTTCCCTCTTAGGGCAGCTTTCCCTGCATCTCATAGGTTTTGAAATGTTGTGTTGTTGTTTTTATTATTTTCAAGGTAGTTACTGATTTCTTTTGAGATTTCTGCCTTGACCCACTGTTTGTCTAAGTGTGTGTTGTTTAAGTTCCATATCTTTGTGCCTAAACTGTTTCTCTGGCCCTTAGTGATTTCCAATTTTATTCCGTTGTGGTCAGAGAAATTACTTTGTATAATCTAAGTCTTTCTGAATTCATTGAGAGTTTTTTGTGGCCTAGCATGTGGTGTATCTTGGAGTATCATCCATGTGCACTTGAGAAGAAGGTAAATCCTGATGTATTGGGGTGTAGTGTTCTGTATATGTCTATTAAGTCCAGGTCTTCTAATGTATCATTCAGAGACTTTGTTTCTTTATTGATTCTCTGTCTAGATGCTGTGTGTAATGATGATAATGGTGTATTAAATTCCCCCGCTGTAATTGTAAAGGCATTTATTTCTCCACTTAATTTTTTCAGAGTTTGCCTCATGTATTTTGAGGCACCCTGATTAGGTGCATAAGTGTTTATGATTGTTCTCTCTTCTTGAGAGATTACCCCTCTTACTTATATTTAATGTTCATCTTTGTCTCTTACAATAGTTTTGCATTTAAAGTCTATTTTGTCTGATATTAGAATTGTTACTCCTGCTCTTTTTTGGCTATTGTTAGCTTGTAAAATTATTATCCAGCCATTCACTTTCAACCTCCTTGAATCCTTGGGTCGAAGGTGGGTTTCTTGTAGACAGCATATAGATGGATCACATTTCCTTATCCATTCTGCCAATCTGTGTCTCTTGATTGGTGAATTTAATCCATTAACATTCACTGTTATTACTCGCAACAACTTTCTTACTTCAGCCATTTTTTCTTTGGGTTAATGTATGTCATATGTTGTTTTGTTTCTGTTTTAGTCTTTTTAGTTGTTTTTAAACTCTCCTCGAACTCTCTCTCCCTTGTTTTTTCCTTTCAACTGGTAGAACTTCCTTTAGTATTTCTTGATGTGCAGGTTTCTTATTGAAATACTCTCTTAATTTCTGTTTATCTGTGAATATTTTGAACTCTCCATCATTTTTGAATGCCAGTTTCGCTGGATAGAGAATTCATGGCTGAAAGTTTTTTTTTCTTTTAGTACTTTGACTGTGTCATACCACTGTCCTCTTGCCTCCATGGTTTCAGCTGAGAAATCAACACTTAATCTTATTGTGCTTCCCTTGTATGTGATGGTTCTCTTTTCTCTTACTGCCTTGAGTATTTTCTCTTTGTCTTGAGTATTGGACATTTTAACAAGTATGTGTGTTGGAGTTGGCCTGTTGCCATTTATACTGTTTGGGGTGTGCTATGCTTCCTGGATCTGCACATCTCTCTCTCTCTTAATAGGGTTGGGAAGTGTTCAGCCATTGTTTCCTTCAACACTCTTTCTGTTCCCTTTCTCTTCTCTTCTCCTTCTGGTATGCCCATAATGCCTATGTTTGTTCATTTTGTGTTGTCGGTTAATTCCCCACTTCCTGCTGGATTTTTTCTAACTTTTTCTATCTGCTCAACTATCTGTTTGATTTCAGATGTATTGTCTTCTACATCACTAATTCTTTCTTCTACCTGTTCAAATCAGCTGTTATGTGAATCCTGTGTCTTTTTGATTTCTTGAATTGTGCCGTTGATCACCATCATATCCGTTATCTTTTTGCGTATGTTTACAATTTCTTCAGTATGTTCTCCCAGTGTCTTTATTTCCTTAATCTCTTCCTTCACTTCTTTAAGTTGGCCATGATATTTGTTTGGAAAGCTTTGATTAGTTGTTCAGTGTTCTGCATCACTTCCTGGTTTTTAGTTTGTTCATTGGACTAGTCTATGTCTTTCTGTTTCTCAGTGTGGTTTGTAATTTTTTGCTGCTCTCTAGTCATCATCTTATCTTGATAGGTTTATTCAGTTGATTATCTTCTCTCTCTGCTCTAGAGTTTATTTAGCTGTGGTTCTGCGTGTGTGTTAAGTTTCTTCTTTGACAGTTTTTCTTCTTATTTTATTTCCTTGCTTCTTTCTATGTTCTGAATCTCTACCGATCAGACCATGCTGTCCATCTGCATAGATAGATGTCACAAGAGTCTCACCCCAAGCTTCTTGCTCCATGTGCCCACAGCACAGACCCATGGGCAGGACCCTGTCCACAATCCACCGTCCTCAGGCAGCTCTCAGCGATTGCCCTCATAAACTGATGCTATCTTGCCTCTCCTACTGGAATGTGTTCTGACCTCAGCTTGTGGTGCCTACTGGTACCAGCAGGTGGACCATGTACTGACCACAGGTTATGGAGTAGACTAGAATGAGTCGATTGACTGGATATGAACTACTAGTTTGGTGCTGACTAGTACCATTAAGTGGACCCAACTAAACACCACAGTTTGTCGTGCTGACTAGAGCCAGCAGGTGGACCCATGTACTGACCACAGGTTTTGGTGTTAACTAGAGCCAGCAGGTTAACCCATGTAGACCAAAGGTTTTGTTGATTGCTAGAGTCAACAGGTGGACCATGTACTGACCACAGGTTGTGGTGTTGATAGACCCTTCTGGTGGATCAATATACTGACCACAGGTTGTGAGTCTTATAGAGAGAGCATGTGGACCATATATAGACCACAGGTTGTGGTGTTGGCAAGAGCCAGCAGGTGAACAATGTGCAGAGTAGAATTTGTGGTGCTGTATATAACCAGTAGTTGAACATATGTGGACCACAGGTTGTGTGCTGATAGAGCCAGTATGTGACCCTGTGTACTGACCATGGGATGTGGTGTTGACTAGAACCAGTAGGTGAGCCATGTACTGACCACAGTTTGTGCTGCTGACTAGAAGCAGCAGGTGTAACCATGTACTGACCACTGGCTGTGGTGCTGACTAGAACCAGGAGGTTGACCCAAGTACAGAGCACAGGTTGTGGTGGTGAAAAAACCAGCTAGTGGATACATGTACTGACCACAGGTTGCAGTGTTGAATAGAGCCAGCAGGTGCACCATGTTCTGACCACAGGTCGCATTGCTGTCAGAGCCAGCAGGTAGACTGCATACTGACCACAGTTTGTGGTGCTGATAGACACAACCAGTGGATGGCATTCTGACCACAGGTTGCGAGTCTGAGTAGAGACTGCAGGTAGACCATTTATAGACCACAGGTTGTGGTGCTGGGTAGAACCAGCAGGTGGACCCATATACAGAGCACAGGTTGTGCTGACTAGAGGTGGCAGGTGGACCATGTATAGACCACTAGTGTTTGTGGTGAATAGAACCAGCCAGTGGACAAAGTATAGTGCACAGGTTGTGGTGTAAACTACAACCAGTAGGCGGAACCATGTACAGAGCAGAGTTTGTGGTGCTGATTAGAACCAGTAGTGAACCCGTGTACCACAGGTTGTGGTGCTAATTCAGCCAGCAGGAGGCCCCCTGTACTGACCTCAGACTTTGGTTTTGACTCGAGCAATAGGTGTACCCATGTACTGCCCACAGCTTGTAGGGGTGACAAGAATCAGCAGGTGGACCCATGTACAGACTACAGTTTGTAGTGCTGATTAGAGCCAGTAGGTTGACCATGTACAGACCACAAGTTGTGGTGTTGACACAACCAGCCGGTGGCCCATGTACTGGCCAAAGAATATGGAGCTGACTAGAACCAATAGATAATGTCCTGACCACAGTTTGTGGTGCTGACTAGAACCAGGAGGTGGGCCCTTGTACAAAGCAGAGGTTTTGGTGCTACTAGAACTAGTAGTTGGTCCCATGTAGACCATGGGTTTTTGTGCTAACTAGAACCAGCAGGTGGGCCTGTATATAGAGCACAGGTTATGGTGCTGATTAGAGTCAGCAGGTGGACCATGTACAGATCAGAGTTTGTGGTGATGAATAGAAACAGCATGTGGATACGTGTACAGATGACAGGTTGTGGTACTGACTAGAGCCAGCAGAAGGATCCATGTACAGAGCTCAGATTTTGGTGCTGCCTAGAACCACTAGATGGAACATGCATTGACCACAAGTTGTGGTGCTGACTGGAGTTAGCAGATGGACTTTGTACACAACAGGTTGTGGTGTTTATTAGACCCAGCCAGTGAACCCATGTATAGTGCTCAGGTTGTGGTGGTGACTATAGCCAGAATATGGACAGTTTACAGACCACAGGTTGTGTTGCTGACTAGAACAAACAGGTGTACCATGTACAGAGCAAAGGATGTGGTGCTCACTAGAACTAGCAGGTGGACTCATATACAGAGCAGATGTTGTGTTAACTAGAACCAGTAGGTGTAACATACACAGAGTTCAAGTTGCAGTGCTGATTAGAATGAGGAGATTGACCCATTTAATGAGAAGATTTGTGCTCACTAGAACCAGAGGTTGGACTCATGTAGAGCTCAGGTTGTTGTGCTGGCTAGAGTCATCAGGTGGACAGTGTAGAGACCACAAGTTGTGGTGATGATAGAGCCAGCAGGTGGCCCTGTGTACTGACCACAGGATGTGGTGTTGATTATAAGCTGTAGGTGGACCATGGCTGACTAGATCCACCAGGCGGACCTGTATACTGAACACAGTTTGTGGTGCTGACAAGAGCCAGCAGTTTGACCCGTGTACACAGAATACAGGTTGTCATGCTTATAGAAGTGGCAGATAGACATGTATACTGACCATTAGGTTGGTGCTGACTAGAACCAGTAGTGGACAGTGTAATTTCGCAGTTTGTGGTGCTGACATGAAACAGTGGGTGGATACATGTACAGACCACACATTGTGGTGCCGACTAGAGCCAACTGGGAGACCATGTACTGACCACAGGCTGTGCTGCTGACTGGAAACAGCATGTGTACCCCTGTACAGTCCAAGATTGTGATGCTGACCAGAGCCAGCTGGTGGACCGTGTATACACCACAGGTGTGTTGCTGAGTAGAACCAGTAGTTTCCATGTACAGAGCACAGTTTGTAGGACTGACTAGACCCAGCATGTGGGCCCATGTACATAGCAGTGGTTGTGGTGCTGACTAGAACTATTAGGTAAACTCATGTAGACCAGAGGTTGCTGTGCTGGCTAGAGTCAGCAGGTGGACCTGTGTACTGAGCACAGGTTGTACTGCTGTCTAGAGCCATCAGGTGGACCATGTACTGACCACAGGTTGCAGTGCTGACAAGAAACAGCAGTTGGACCCATGTACAGGCCACAGGTTGTTGTGCTTGCTAGAGCAGGCTGGTGGATCTTTGTAGACCACAGGATGTGGTGAATACTAGAGCCAGCATGTGGACCATGTACAGACCACAGGTTGTGGTACTGACATGAACCAATAGGTGGACTGTGTACTGACCAAAGGCTCTGGTGATGACTAGAGCAAGGAGGTGGACCCATGTACTGAACCTAGGCTATGGTGCTGATTAGAGACAGCAGGTGTATCTGTGTACAGACCACAGGTTGTGGTGTTGACTAGAGCCATTAGGTGGTCCCATGTACAGACCACAGGCTGGAGTTTTGACTAGAGCAAGGAGGTAGACCCATATACAGAGCACATGTTTCAGTGTTGACTAGAGCCATCTGGTGGTTCTGTGTCCAGTCCACAGCCTGGAGTTCTTACTAGAGCCAGCAGGTGGATCCGTGTAGAAACCACTAATTTTGGTGCTGACTAGAACCAGCAAGTGGACCCATGTACAGAGCAGATGTTATGGTGCTGATTAAAACCAGTATGTGGACCTGTGTACAGAAAGATGTTGTGGTACTGACTAGAGCCATTAGCTAGACCATGTAGTGACCACAGATTGAGGTCCTGCCTAGCAACTGCAGTTGGACCACAGACAGACCACAGGCTGTGGTGCTGACTAGAACCAGTAGGTGGATGGTGTAATGACCACAGGTTGTGGTGTTGATGAGAAAGAGCAGGTGGACCCATGTAGCGAGCTCTGGTTGTGGTGCAGACTAGAGACAGCAGGTGGGCCATGTACAGAGCACTGGCTGTGGTGCTGACTAGAGATAGCAGGATACTAGAGACAGTATCCGTATACTGACATGTTGGGATGCTGACTGGAACCAGGAGGTGGACACGTGTATACAGCACAGGTTGTGGTCCTGAATAGAGCCTGCAGATGGACCCATGTACAGAGCACAAATAGTAGTACTGATTGGAATCAGTGAGTGAACTGTACTGATCCCAGGATGTGGTGCTGACCTGAGCCAGCCAGTGGACCCATGTACAGACTACAAGTTATGGTGCTGACTAGCACTAGCAGGTGGACCCATGTACATAGCAGACATTGTGGTGCTTACTAGAATCTGTAGACAGACTAGTATACAGAGCAGATGTTGTGGTACTGACTAGAGCCAGCTGGTGGACCCATGTACACACCACAGGTGCTGGTGCTGAAAGACCCAGGAGGTGGACCCTTGTACAGAGTACAGGTTGTGTACAGAGCACAGATTGTTGTGCTGACAAGAACCAGCAGGTGGACCCCTGTACAAAGCAGAGGTTGTGGTGCTGACTAGAACCAGTAGTTGGACCCTTGTATAAAGCAGAGGTTGTGGTGCTGACTAGAACCAATAGTTGGACCTGTGTACACCACAGGCTGTTGTGCCATGTAGAGCCAGCACGTGGACCCATGTACAGACCACAGGTGGTGGTGCTGAGTAGAGCCAGTATGTGGATCCATGTACAGAGCTCAGTTTGATCTGCTGACTAGAGCCATCAGTAGACCCATGTTCAGAGCAGATAAAGTGGTGTCGACTAGAACCAGTAGGTGCACCCAAGTAGAGAACAGTGGTTGTTGTGCTGACTGAAGCCAGCATAGGGACGTGTGTAATGCCACAGATTGTTTTGCTGATTGGTACCAGTAGGTGGACCTGTGTACTAAACACATGTGGTGCTGACTAGAACCAGTAGGTAGGCGATGTATAGACAACAGGCTGTGTTCCTGACTGGAAGCAAAATTTGGACC
>JAKSZT010054209.1:276637-287164 GCA_026826555.1 Tolypeutes matacus | reverse complement strand
GTCCACCCACTGGTACTAGTCATCACCACAACCTGTGGCCTGTACACAGGTCCACTTGCTGGCTCTAGTCAGCACAACATCCTGTAGTCTGTACCCCCTCCAACTGCTGGCTCTAGTTAGCACCACAATCTGTGGTCTTTACCAGGGATGAACAGCCCTTTCTTGTCAGCCCCACAATCTGTGTTCACTAAAATGTCTACGTCCTTGTTCTCATCATCAACATAAACTGTGGTCTGTTCACTGTCCACCTCCTGGCCCTTGTCGGCACCACAACCTGTACTCTGTACTTAGGTTCACCTGCTGATTCAAATCAGCACTGCAGCCTGCTGCAAATACACGGTCCACATACTGGTTCTTGTCAACAACACAACCTGTGCTCAGTACAAGGGTCCACCTGCTGGCCCTATTCAGAATCACAACTTGTGCTCTGTACATGGTCTACCTGCTGGTTCTAGTCAGCACCACAACCTGTGGTCAGTGCATAGCCCACCTACTGATTTTACTCAGCACCACAACCTGTAGTCAGTACAGAGGTTCACCTGCTGTTTCTAGTCAGCACCATAACCTGTGGTCAGTACAGGGTCTACCCAATGGCTCTAGTCAGTACCACAACCAGTGCTCTGTACATGGCACACCTAATGATTCTAATCAGGACCCCAACCGCTGCTCTGAACTTGGGTCCACTTGCCGGTTCTAGTGAGCACCACAACCTGTACTCTGTACATGTTACACGTGCTGGTTCTAGTCAACACCAGAAAATGTGGTCTGTAAATGGGTCCAATTGCTGGTCCTAGTCTGCACCACAGCCTGAGATCAATACATGGTCCACCCACTGGTTTTACTCAACACAACAACCAGTGGACAGTACATGAGGCCACCTGCTGTTTCACATCAGCACCACAAACTCTCATCAGTACATCATCCACCTACCAGTTCTAGTGAGCACCACAATCTGTGGTCAATAAAAGGTCCACCTACTGTTTCTAGTCATCACTACAACCTGTGGTCTGCACCTGCTGGTTCTAGTTGGCACCAACCCTTGATCTGTCCAAAGTTCCACCTTCTGCTTCTAGTCTGCATCACAGTCTGTTGTCAATACGCGGTCCACCTATTTCTATTAGTCAGCACCACAAACTGTGGCCAGTACACGGGTCCAACTTTGGACCTAGTCAGCACCACACCTGTGCTGTGTACATAGTCCACCTGCTGGTTCTAGACAGCATCTCAACCTGTGGTCAGTACAAGGGTCCAACTGCTGGCTCAAGTCAGCACAACAACCTGTGGTCTACACAGGTCCAAATACTGGTTCTAGTCAGCACCACAACCTGTGGTCTGTAAATGGATCCACTTGCTGGTTCTAGTCAGCACCACAACCTGTGGTCTGTAAATGGATCCACTTGCTGGTTCTAGACAACACCACACCCTGTGCTCAATACACGGCCCAACTACTGGTTTAGTCAGCACCACTAAAGTGTCTAGTATACAGTTCCGCTGGCTGGCCCTAGACACCAAGTAAACCTGTGCTCTGTACCTGGTCCACCTGCTGGCTCTAGTCAGCACCACAAACGCTAGTCTATACAATGACCACCTGCTGTTTCATGTCAGCACCAAAACCTGTGATCAGTACTCAACACACCTACTGGTTTGAGTCAGCACAACAATACACAGGGGATATTGTAATACACAGGTCCACCTGCTGTTTCATGTCAGCACAACAAACATTGTCTGCACATGGTCCTCCTGCTATCTCTAGTCAGCCTCACAACCTGTGGTCAGTACACAGATCCACCTGCTGGATCTATCAGTACCAAATCTGTGGTCACTACACAGTCCACCACTGGCTCTAGTCAGCACCACAACCTGTGGTCTACATGGGTCCACCTCCTGATTCTAGGCAACACCACAAACAGTGGTCAGTACACAGGTCAACCTGGTGGTTCTATCAGCACCACACCATGGTCTCTACATGGTCCACCTGCTGTCTCAAGTCAGACTCACAACCCGTGGTCTGTACACGGATCCACCTGCTGGCTCTGTCTGCACCACAAACTGTGATAATTACATGGTTCACCTGCTGTCTCTAGACAGCACCACAATCTGTGGTCAGTACATGGTCCACTTACTGATCCTAATCAGCAACACAACCTGTGTTTTCTACATAGGTACATCTGCTCCTTCTAGTCACACTCACAACCTTTGGTCAGTACACTGATCCACCTGCTGGGTTTATCAGCACAACCTCTGGTCAGTACACAGTCCACCTCCTGCCTCTATTCAGCTCACAGCCTGTGGTCTATATGGTCCACATGCTGGCTCTAGTCAACACCACAAGCTGTGTTCAGTACACGGTTCAACCTGCTGGTTCTATCAGAACCACAACCTGTTCTCTGTACACGTGTCCCACTCTGGGCTCTAGTCTTCACCACAAACTGTGCTCTGTACACAGTCCACCTGCTGGTTCTAGACAGCACCACAACCTGGAGTCAGTACACAGGTCTACCTGCTGGATCTAGTAAGCACCAAATCCGGTTGTCTACACAATTCCAACTACAGGTGCAGTGGGCACCACAATCTCTGCTTGGTACATGGTTCCACCTTCTGGTTCTGGTAAGCACTACGCCCTGTGCTCTTTAAGTGG
Source organism: Tolypeutes matacus (assembly GCA_026826555.1). Classification (NCBI taxonomy): domain Eukaryota; kingdom Metazoa; phylum Chordata; class Mammalia; order Cingulata; family Chlamyphoridae; genus Tolypeutes; species Tolypeutes matacus. Next base: position 284,526 of record JAKSZT010054209.1, on the reverse strand, counting down.
TACACGTGCTAGTTCTAGTCAGCACCAATATAAGTGAACTGTACATGATCCAACTGCTGGCTCTAGTCCGCACCACGACATGTGGTCTGTAAATGGGGTCACCTACTGATTCTAGTCAGAATCAGAGCCTGTAGTCAGTACAAGCTCCATGTACTGATTCTACTCACCACCACAAACTTTAGTCAGTACACACGTCCACCTGCTGGCTCTATTCAGCACAAAACCTGTGCTGTGTACATGGTCCACAAGCTAATTCTAGTCAGCACTACAAACTGTAGTCTGTACATGGACCACATGCTAGCTCTAGACATCACCACATCCTATGGTCAGTTCATGGGGCCCCTGCTGGCACTATCAGCACCACAAGCTGTGGTCTATACACGGTCTACCTGCTGGTTCTAGACAGCACTGCAATCTGTGATCAGTAAAGGTGGCCACCTACTGCTTCTAGTCAGCACCACAACCTATACTCTGTATATGATACACCCACTGGTCCTAGTCAGCACCACAACCTGTGAACAGTATACGATCCACCTACAGATTTTAATCAGCAACACAACTTGTGCTCTGTACATGGGTCCACCTGTGGTTTCTAGTGAGCACCACAACCTATGCTCTGTACATGGTACAACTGCTGGTTCTAAACAGCACCAGAACCTTTGGTCTGCACACAATTCCACCTGCAGGCTCTAGTCAGCACTGCAAACTTTGGTCAGAACACAGATCTGCCTGATGGGTCTAGTCAGCAGTGCAAACTCTGGTCATTACATGGTCCACCTACTGGTTCTAGTGAACACAGCATCCGGTGTTCAGTACATGGGGCCACTTGCTGACAATATCAGTACCACAAGCTGTGGTCTACCCGGGTTCAAGTACTGGTTCCAGTCAGCAGCAAAAACTCTGCTCTGTACATTGTCCACTTCCTACTTCTAGTCACCACCACAACCTGTGATCTGTACATGGTCCACCTGCTGGTTCCAGTCAGCACTACAACCTGTGGCCTGAACATGGTCCACCTGTTGTCCTCAGCCAGACCCATAACCTTTGGTGAGTACACAGATTCAACTGCTTTTGCTGTTAACTACACAACCTGTGGTCACTAGAGGGCCCACCTACTGGATGTAGACAGCAGCACAACCTGTACTCTACTTGGGTCCACTCGCCGGCTCTGGTCAACACCACACCCTGTGGCCAGTACATGGGTCCACCTGCTGTCTCTAGTCAACACCACAATCTGTGGTCTGTACAAAGGTCTACATGCTGGTTTCAGTCAGCACCACAGCCTGTTGTCAATACATGGTCCACCTAGTGGTACTAGTCAGCACCACAACCTGTGGTCAGTACAGGGGTCCATCTGCTGGCTCTAGTTAGCAGCAAAACCTGTGGTCTGTACATGGTCTACCAGCTAGCTCTAGTCAGCACCACAACCTGTGATCAGTACATGGTTCACCCACTGGTTCTATTCCACACTACAACCTGTGCTCTGTACATGGGTCTACCTGCTGGTTCTATTCAGCACCACATCCTGTGCTATGTACATGGGTCCTCCTCCTGGTTCTAGTCAGCACCACTACTGTGGTCTGTACATGGTCCACCTGCTGGTTTTAGTCAGCACCAAAACCTGTGGTCAGTACACGGTCAGCCTAATGGCTTAGTCAGCACCACAACCTGTGGTCTGTACATGGTCCACCTGCTGGTTTTAGTCAGCACCAAAACCGGTTGTCAGTACACAGTCAGCCTAATGGCTTAGTCAGCACCACAACCTGTAGTCTGTACAGGTTTCAGGCTGTTGACTATTCTGCACCACAGCTTCGGCTGTGTACATGGATCTTCCTGCTGGCTCTAGTCAGCACCAAAATCTGTGGTCTGTACAAGAGCCCACTTGCTGGCTCTATTCAGCACTGCAACATGTGGTCTGGACACAGTACACCTGCAGTCGCTGGTTAGTACCACAGCCTATGCTCTGTACATGGGTCCACTTGCTGGTTCTAGTAAGCACCACATCTATGGTCTGTGCACGGTTCACCTGCTGTCTCTAGTAGCTCCAAAACCTGTGGTCAGAACGGGGTCCAACTACTGGTTTTAGTCAGCACCGCAACCTGTGGTCTGAACTCAGATCCACCTGCTGGCCCTAGTGAACACCGCAACTTGTGGTCTGCATTCAGGTCCACCTGCTGGCTCTTCTCAGCACCACAAATTGTGTGCTGTATATGTTCTGCCTGCTGGCTCTAATCGGCACCACATACTGAGTTCTGTACACAGCTCACCCACTGGTTCTAATCAGCAACAAAACCTGTGCTCTGTACACATGTCCAACTGCTGGTTCTAGTCAACACCACAACCTGTGGCATGTACACAGTCCACCTACTCTCTTTAATCAGACTTACAACTTGTGGTCAGTATATGGATCAACCTGCTGGCTCTAGAAGCACCACAACCAGTCATCAGTAAACAGTCCACCTACTGGCTGTCATCAGCACCACAACCTGTGGTATACATGGGTCCACATGCTGGCTCTAGTCCACACCTCAACCTTGGTAAGTACCAGGTTCCACCTGCTGGTTCTCTCCGCACCACAACCTGTGATCAGTACACGGGTCCACCAATTGGTTCTAGTCAGCACCTCATCCTGTGGTCTATACATGGTCCACCTGTTGGCTCTAGACAGCAGCACAAACTGTGGTATGTACATGGGCCTACCTGCTGGTTTTAGTCAGGACCACAACCTGTTGTCTGTACATGGGTACACCTCCTGGTTGTGTAGTCAGCACCATACCTGTGCTCTGTAAAATTATATAAAGCTAGCTCTGGTCAGTGCCACAATTGGTGGTCTGTACACTAGTCCACCTGCTGGAACTGCCAGCACCATAGCCTGCGGCCAGTACACTGTCCAGTTATTGGTTCCTATGAGCACCACAACCTTTGCTCTGTACATGGAGCACCTGCTACCTCTAGTTGGCACCACAGCCTGTGTCCTGTACACAGTCAACCAGCTGGCTCAGGTCAGCATCACAACCTGTGGACTGTAAACAGGTCCACTTGCAGTTTCTAGTCAGCACCACAACCTGTGGTCTGTACACAGATCCACTTGCTAGCTCCAGTCACCACCACACTTGCGGTCAGTACACGCATCCACCTAATGGCTCTACACTGCTCCACAACCTGTGGTGTGTACATATTCCACCTGCTTGCTCCAGTCACCACCATAACCTGTGCTCTGTACATGGGTCCACCTGATGGCTCTAGTCAGCACCACAAATGGTGGTCAGTACAGAGTCCACCTACTGATTTTAGTCAGCACCACAAACTATGCTCTGTCCATGGGTCCACCTGCTGTTTCTAATCAGCATCAAAACTGTGGTCTCTACAAGGGTCCACCTTCTGGCTCTAGTTATAACCCCAGGCTTTTGTCTGTACACAGGACCACCTGATGGCTCTAGTCAGCACCACAGCCTGGGTTCAGTACACAGGTCCACTAGCAGGCTCTAGTCAGCACCACAACCTGTGCTCTGTATATGGATCCAAATCCTTGCTCTAGTCATCCCCACAAACTGTGCTCAGTACATGGTACATCTAGTTGTTCTTGTAGAACCACAAACTGTGGTCTATTCATGGTCCACCAGCTGGCTCTAATCTGCACCATAACCTGTGGTCTGTACACAGGTCCACCTGTTGGATCTAATTAGCACCACACACAGTGGTCAGCACATGGTTCACCTACAGGTTCTTGTCAGCACCACAACCTGTGCTCTATACATGGGCCACCTGCTGGCTTCAGTCAGCACCACAACCTGTTTTTTGTATATGCATCCACCTGCAAGTTGTAGTGAGTACCACAACCTGTGCCCTGTACATTGCACACCTGCTGGTTCTAGTCAGCACCACAACCTGTGCTTTGTACATGGCACACCTACTGGTTCTACTCAGGACCACAGCCTGTTGTAATTACATGGTCCACCTACTGGTTCTAGTCAGCACCACAACCTCTGCTCAGTACACAGATCCACCTACTGGCTCTAGTCAGCACCACAAATCGTGGTCAGTACATGGTCCATCTACTGGTTCTTGTCAGCATCACAAACGCTGGTTAGTACACGGCTCCACATGCTGGCTCTAGTCAGCACCACAAACTGGTTATTACATGGCTCCTCCTTCTGATTCTAATCAGCACTACAACCTATGCTCTTTACCTGGGTCCTAATCAGCACAATAATCTATGATCAGTACATAGGTTTACCTGCTGTTTCCAGTTAGCATGACACCCTGTGCTCTGTACACGTGCCCACCTGCCTGCTCTAATCAGCACCACAACCTATGCTCGGTACACGGGTCCACCTGCTGGTTCTTGTCAACACCACCATCTGTGGTCTTTACATAGTCCACAGGCTGGCTCAAGCAAGCCTCATGACCGGTAGTCAGTACCTGGGTCACTCTGCTGTCTCTATCACCACAACTTGTGTTCTTCATGTGGCCACCTGCTGGATCTAGCAAGCACCACTGCCTATGGCCAGTACACAATCTTCTTACTGGTTTTTGGCAGCACCACAACCTGTGTTCCTTACATGGTCCACCTGCTGGCTCTAGTCTTCACCAAAACCTGTGATCTACATGGGTCCACAACCTGCTCTAGTCATCACCACAACCAGTGGTCAATACATGAGTCCATCTGCTCATTTCATCAGCACCACAACCTGTTGTCAGTATACCAGTCCACCTGCTGGCCCGAGGCAGCACCACAACCTATGTTCTGTACATGGTCCATCTGCTGGCTCTAGTCAGCATGACAACCTGTGGATTGTACATGGATCCAACTGGTAGTTCTAGTCAGCACCACAACCTGTGGTCAGTACACGGTCCACATACTGGCTCTAGTTTGCCCCACACCTGTGGTCAGCACACATTCCACCTGCTGGCTCTAGTTGGCACCACAATCAGTGGTCATTACACAGTTCACCAAACGGTTCTAGTTAGCACCATGTCGTCTGTACATGGGTATACTGACTGGTTGTATCAGTACCACATCCTGTGCTCTGTATGCGTGCTCATGTACTTGTTAGCACAGTACATGGTCCACCTGCTGGTTCTGGTTAGCATCACAATGTGTGGTCTGTACGCGGTCCACTTGCTTGCTCTATTCAGCAGCCCAAATGTGGTCTATACATGGGCCCACCTGCTGACTCTAGTCATCACGACAATCTGTGGTCTACATGGGTTCACCTACTGATTCTACTCAGCACCACAAACTTCTTCTGTACATCATTCCACCTGCTGATTCTAAACTGCACCACAAACTGTGGTCTGTACATAGACTACCTGCTCTCTCTAGCAGGACACACAGACTGTGGTCAGTACATGCATGTACCCGCAGGGTCTATCAACATCACAACCTGTTGCCAATACACAGTCCAACTGCTGGTTCTAGTTGGCAACACAACCCATGCTCTACAAGGCTCCACCTGTTGACTCTAGTCAGCAACACATCCTGTCATCTACATGGGTACACCTGCTGTCTCTAGTCAACACCACAATCTGTGGTCATTAGATGTGTCCATTACATGGGTCCTCCTGCTTTATCTATCAGCACCACAACAGGTGATCTGTACTCAGGTCTACCAGTTGCCTCTAGTCAGCACCACAATCTGTGTTCAGTACATAGGTCCACCTGCTGGTTCTAGTTATGACCACAAACTGTGGTCTGTACACGGTCCAATTGCTGGCTCTATTCAGCAGCACAGAATATGGTCTGTACATGGGTCCACCTGCTGGCTCTACTAATCATGACAATCTGTGATCTACATGGGTCCACCTACTGGTTCTCCCTAGCACCACAAACTTGCTCTGTACATGGTTTCACCTGCTGGTCCAAATAAGGCACACAAACTGTGCTCTGTACATGGTCCACCTGCTATTTCTAGTCCCCACTACACCTGTGGTCTGTAAATGATCCACCTGTTAGCTCTACTCAGCACCATAACCTGTGGTCTGTACACAGTCCATCTGCTGGCTCCAGACAGCACCAAAAAATGTGGTCAGTGCACGGGTCCACCTGCTGGCTCTAGTCAGCACCACAATCTGTATTCTACATGGGTCCACCAAGTAGTGCTACTCAACACCAAAACCTCTGCTCTGTTCTTGAGTCCACCTACTAGTACTAGTGAGTACCACAACCTGTGCTCTGTACATGGTACACATGCTGGTTCTTGTCAGCACCAAAACCTGTGGCCAGTACATGGCCCAACTGCTGCTTCTAGTCAGGACCACCATGTGTGGACTGTACACAGGTCCACCTGCTTGTTCTAGTATACACCAAAACCTGTGATCTGGACATGGTCAGTCTGCTGGCTCTAGTTAGCACCACAACCTATGGTTAGAACATGGTCCACCTACTGGTTCTAGTTAGGACCACAACCTGTGATCAGGACATGAAACACATTCTGGTTCCAGTCAGCACCACAGCTTGTGGTAAGTACATGGTCCCCATGATGGCTCTCGTCAGCACCACAATGTGTGCTGTGTACACGGTCCACCTGATTGTTCTAGTCAGCACCAACAGCTGTGCCCTGTACACGGTCCACCTGTTGGTTCTAGTCAGCACCACAACTTGTGGTCAATTCATGGTTCCACCTACAGGATCTAGTCAGTACCACAACCTGTGATCTTTACACAGGTCCACATAGAGACTCACATCAGCACCAAAACCTGTGGTCAGTTTACAGCCCACCTACTGGCTCTAGTCACCACCACAACCTGTGGTCTGTAAATGGGTCCAACTGCTGTCTCTATGCAGCAACCTAAAGTGTGCTATGTACATGTTCCACCTGCTTGCTCTAATCAGCACCACAATATATGGCCTATACATGGCCTACTTCCTGGCTATAGTCAACACAACAAACTGTGGTCTGTACAAAGGTCCACCTGCTGGTTCTACTCAGCACCACAACCTGTGCTCTGTATGTGGGTCACCTGCCTGCTCTAGGCAGCACCACCACTTGTGGTCTATACACAGATCCACATTCTGGCTCTATCAGCACCACAACGTTTGGTCAGTACACAGGTCCTCTTGCTACTTTTTGTCAGCACAACCACCTGTGGTCAGTATAGAATCCACTTGCTGGTTCTATAAGCACCACAATTTGCTGTCTATACTCTAGTCAGCACAACAACGTGTGGTCTGTACACAGGTCCACCTGCTGATTCCACTCAGCACTACAACCTGTGGCCTGAACATGGTCCACCTGTTGTCCTTAGTCAGACTCATAACCTTTGGTGAGTACACGGATTCAACTGTTTTTACTGTTAGCTACCTGTGGTCACTAGAGGGTCCACCTACTGGATGTAGACAACAGCACAACCTGTGGTCTACATGGGTCCACTCGCTGGCCCTGGTCAACACCACAACCTGTGGCCAGTACATGGGTCCACCTGTTGTGTCTAGTCAACACCACAACCTGTGGTCTGTACAAAGGTCCACATGCTGGTTTTAGTCAGCACCACATCCTGTTGTCAATACACGGTCCACCTAGTGGTACTAGTCAGCATCACAATCTGTGGTCAGTACAGGTGTCCACCTGCTGGCTCTAGTTAGCACCAAACCCTGTGGTCTGTACATGGTCCACCTGCTTGCTCTAGTGAGCACCACAGCCTGTTGTCAATACATGGCCCACCTTCTGGTATTAGCACCACAAGCTGTGGTCTGTACCTGAATTCACCATCTTGTTCTAGTCAGCACCACAACCTGTAGTCAGTACACGGTAACCTGCTGGCTCTAGACAGCACCAAAATATGTGGCCAGTACACGGGGTCACCTGCTGGCTCTAGTCACCACCACAAACTGTGTTTTACATGGGTCCACTTACTGGTTGTACTCAAAAGCACAACCTCTGCTCTGA